>JARHVA010000865.1:3862500-4307429 GCA_037957365.1 Torreya grandis
TATCCATAATATATCTCATGAATAAACTTATAGTAGAAGGAAGAATCATAATATGGTTTTTCCTTTTGTAGAAATTTGATATAGCCATTATTGATAAACGAGGAAAGCTTAATGTGGATGTAGAATTTTTATTTAAAATCAACATTATAGGTAGTGAAGAACCAGTTGAAGATCGCTTTCCAAATGAATAACTACTTGTTGTTTCAGTAGAATCCCCATGGTTTTATGATATAGACAACTATTTGGCCACAATAAAGTTTTATTCTCATTTTACTCATAAAGATAGAAAATGTTTAATTAAATAAAGCTCTTCTTTTAAGTGGATTAATAGATGCTATTTAAATATGGATCTTGTCATGTGTTTTGTAGGTGTCTAACAAATAATGAAGACTATGACATCATTAGAGATTATCATGATGAACTAAGAGGTCACTATTCAACAAAAAGAACCATGCATAAGATCCTATGATGAAGATATTACTGGCCTTCCTTTCATAGAAAAGTAAATCAGTATATCAGATAATGTGATCTATGTCAAAGGATGGGATAACCTACACTATCAATAGATATGTCTCTCCATCCATAAGTAGTTTTAGAACCATTTGAGAAATGAGGAATAGACTTTATTGGTCCTATATATCCTCTATATCAAGGAAATAAATATCTCCTGGTATATATAGATTATGTCACTAAGTGGGCTAAAGTCTAAACCTTATCTTTTACTAGAGAAGTAGTAGCATATTTTCTATATTTCAAGATCATGCAATAGTTTGGTTCACCTAGAGAGATAGTCTTAGATCAGGGACCATAATCTATATATAATATTATCAAACATTTCATGGAAGTATACCAAGTAAATCATATGAAATCTTCTCCTTACCATCCATAGTACAATGGCCAAGTAGAAGTTACCAACAAAGAGTTGGAGAAAATTCTGATCAAGATAGTTAGCAACAAAAGAAAAGATTGGGTAACTAGAATACCAAAAGTACCATGGGCCTAAAACACTACTTGGAAGACAACCATTGGTTTTTCACCTTATGAGATAGTTTATGGTAATAAACCTTGACTTTTTATTGAATTTGAATTACAAACTTTAAAAATAGCAATGGAAGTAAGAATTGATTTGGATAACACAAAACAAGATATAATTCTCCAACTAAATGAACTTGATGAGATGAGGAAAAAATATTTACAAAAAATAGAAATGATGTAGCATTAGAGGAAAATATGGCATGATTCTCACATCAAAGCAAGAATATTTCAAGAATAAGATTGGGAGCTCTTATTTGACTTCAAGTTTTAGTAATTTAAAGGCAAGTTGAGAACAAGATGACTAGGCCCATATCAAATAGAAAAAATATTTGAGAATGGATCGGTAAAATTATTTCCAATAGATGGAAATAAAAATAATTTGTTGGTCAATGGGCATAGGCTTAAATTATATCAAAAACTTGTCAATAAGGAGGAGTTTGTTTAAAGCATTAGTCATGAAGTGGTTTTCATGGAAGGACCTAGTTATTCCATGATAACAACTCCATGATGATTAATTCTATATAATAAAAGATGGATACCACTCCTTGGTTTATTCTTACAAAAATAATAAATAATAAAAAAATCAATAGTGAAAATCTTATCAAGATGTTATTGACAATGTTGATCAGAAACTAATTTGTTAGCTGGTCATGCATTGAATAAAGAGCTTTGAATTAAAAACTAGAAATGGTTGGTCAAGGGTAAAATAAAAATAAAAAAAATAAAAATAAAAATAAAATGATTATTTTGTATACATTTCTAAAGAGTAATTCATGCATTTTTCCTCTATTTAGAATCAGGTGGCAAGAAAATAACTAGGGCTATGATTATGATTAAATACATAGATTATTTTATTTATCTGTAGTAGGTTAGTATAAGTCCTTTTAGTTCATGCATGTTCGTATTAAGGAGAAGGTTTGAAGAAAGGAAATGATAGGCTATCGTTATACCTCTCATTTAACCAATCAATAGATTAGTGCCATTTTCTACTAGGGTCAGTGTCCAAGGCTATATGCAATGAGACCATCTGATATTTGAACTTACAGTTTGCTCTTTTGGGGTTTACTTTTTTGTAATGTCTAAATCTTAAGGATAAAAAATAAGACTCTAATTCTAAATTGTAGAAAAGTAAATCTAATTTTTTTTGTTAACTAAAGATCTTTTATGGAATTCCTTGTTAAAGGATTATTCAATTTATACCATCAACATCCAGAACTTAAATATTTAGCATAAGACATTATGGTGTCCTCATTCAACTTGCCCATATGGATAGGATAGTGTGATATTCCAGAATGTGAGGATATTTTATACTGTCACTTAAATGGATCTCGACAAATTATGAATAAGGGGATGAGTTAACAAACTTTACTTCCTATGAAATTGAAAGACACACTCTTGTATAAAGGAAATTCACTTGCATTGAGTTGAAATAACCTTTGAATTTAATGGAAACACACTTGCATTAAAATGAAATTCACACTTTGATTTTTTAAAAGAAATCACACTTACATTAAAAAGATAAATCACACTTTTATAGCAAAATGAAATATACCAAATTAAAGAAATACACTTTTAACTATAAACTAAAAATAACAATTTGTTCTGATCTTCAGAGAGAAGTGGGACCTCACTTCTTCTTTAGAACAAGAACAAATTTTACTCAAAAATGAAAAAGAATGTTGAAATTTATTTCATTATTAAAGGAACATATACAAATATGTAAAATTACACTAGAATACTTATTCTGATTTTTGGTCACTATTGATTGAATAACTCATTGATTAACTTTTTGAAATGAGGAGACATGTATTTAAAGCATATCTCAACATCCATTCACATAATATAAAATATAGTGATCTAAATGACCAAATCCACTTATTCAAAATATAGAATTTCTAGGAATTAGATCCCACACTTATAAAAAGGTGTTGAAACTGACTCAACTAACAATAGATAGAAAATAACTAACATAGATCCAAAGAGATTATATCTGGTTTTAAAAAATAGAAATATAAATATATTTGGATAATTTTAGACCATTTTTATGAATACTAATGTCTAAAAGAAGATATATATATATATATATATATATATATATATATATATATATATATATATATATATATATATATTCTTTTAGACATTAGTATTCATAAAAATGGTCTAAAATTATCCAAATATATTTATATTTCTATTTTTTAAAACCAGATATAATCTCTTTGGATCTATGTTAGTTATTTTCCATCTATTGTTAGTTGAGTCTGGATGTTGATGGTATAAATTGAATAATCCTTTTAACAAGGAATTCCATAAAAGATCTTTAGTTAACAAAAAAAATTAGATTTACTTTTCTACAATTTAGAATTAGAGTCTTATTTTTTATCCTTAGGATTTAGACATTACAAAAAAGTAAACCCCAAAAGAGCAAACTGTAAGTGTTTCTATGCAAAATTGCTTTCTACATTCAAAGAAGAAATAAGAAACTAAAATAAAAGGTTAAGGCTAGAAGTGCCTGATAAAGTTGAGCGCACCGAAATCAGACGTTGGAAGATTCTCCTCTTTGGCTGTGGAGGAATGACACCTAGGAAAAAGAGACTAAAACACGAAAAGATGTTAGTCAAAGATATGGTGGGTTGTCAGGCGAACGCCTGATCCCAAAAGTACGAAGACTCCCTAAAAGGATATCAACCCACTGATAAAAAGCATAATGTTGGATGAAAGTAGATAATAAAAGATGAAATGAAAAAAATAAATGGTAGAAAATAAAATGCATACCTGATATGCAGCACTATTCTGCACAGTCGCCGGTGTCGGTCTCTGTGGTGCCGACGTCGGTCTGGGAAGGTGCCGACGTCGGTTGAAGTACCGTCGTCGGTTGGGGTAGTGACCGGCGTCGGTTGGGGCAGGTCCTGAAAAAGTCTGAACAGGTTCGGGACAGGGTCTGGGAGAGTCGAGACAGGGTCTGGGCAAGGTCTGAGAGAGTCGGGACAGGGATAGGGATGTAAACTAGGGATGCTGGGTCTGAACAGAGTCAGGACAGGGATAGGGATGTAAACGAGGGATGCTGGGTCTAAAGAATCAGGATAACAGAACTGATAAATAATAACTAAGGAAGAAATAAAATAAATAGAATAAATACTTACCTGCCAAAAGACGCGATGAAAGCCATAGTTGGAGTTGTCTGTGTAGTGCCAGATTGAGTGCAGGTTGGTTGATGCCGAGAGTGTTGATGTCGGAGTTTGCAGGTTGATGATTGCTCAGGGTTCGATTGATCAGCATTTCGAATAGCGTTTAGGATAGCGTTTGGGGTCTGGTCTTGAATGGTTGGCGGAGGTTGATGAAGGCGGGGGACGGTTCCAGAGACGGTTCGTCAACCGTTTTGGGAAACCGAATGATAACTGATAACGGATAACGGCAAGGTGACCGACGTCGGTAGGATTACCGACGTCGGCCGATAAGTGACCGACGTCGGCGACATCGGCCGGGTAAAGACCGTCATCGGCAGATGCACAATGGGGATAGAGTCTAGCTTTAGCTCTGTGCTCATTGTTACATGCTGTCAGGGTCAAGGTTGGTGGAACAAGTGATCGACAAGGGTTAAATAGGCGAAGAAGAATAAGACGGGGAGTGACCAGGGGAGTCGACACGATTTCGGTGTCTACATTTGCCCCTTTTTGTCTTGTTGGTTGTTCTGACGAACTGCAAGACAAAAATAGGAGTGATTGCCCCAGGTGAGGGATAAGGTTGATTTCGTCTTGTTGGTTGTTTGAATGAACTGCAAGACAAAAATAGGAAGTGGATAGGTTGCCCTGATTATGGATGAGGTATTCCCCCTCAAAGCAGGAGTCGAGGGAAGGGAACTGAGAATCGGGTGCTGATTTGACAAAGAGTGGATGAAAAAGGGGGTGAGGGTGAACGCTGCAAAAGTCATGATTGCGCGCATACCACTACATGAGATGGTCAGGTCAAAAGTGTCGTAGGTCAAGGGTCGAGGAGTGCCAAAATTGAAATAATCGAGCCCCAGCATTTAGTTGTCTGCTGATCGGGTCACTCAATCTAAGCTGAAGCTCTAAATGGTCGTCGTGTTCCAGGTATCCCAGGCTCAGGAAGTGCTCCTAGAAACATGAAAAAGCCACAAGTAGTGCGGATCAACCGGTTTGCGATCCTATACTTGTGAGTGTTCAAAAAGGTCTGTGCATAATTCTGCTAACCAGTCATGAGGTAGCATACATGCAAAAACAACCAAGGTAATAATGTCTTGGAAGTAGTCGAGGTCAGCAGAGATAGGCATGATCTCCAATGGTTGGTGGTCGAGGGGAGGAATGGACGAAAGGATGTGGCCAAGCTAACCCCAGAAGACCCCATGTCAACTGAGTGCTGCCTACATAGCCCTGGTGATAGGGCCTCAGGCCAATGTAGTTCTCCCTAGAAGGGATGGAGGGTCAAAGGGATAAAATGGGTCATGGTCAAGGACAAGATTATGGTTAAAAGAAGGAAAGAAGGTTTGTCCATCAGAGAGACGAACAAATGAGAATGGTCGAGCTAACCTCAGAAGACCCCATGTCAACTGAGTGCTGCCTACATAGCCCTGGTGATAGGGCCTCAGACCAATGTAGTTCAGACCAAGCGTCCGAGTGGTAGATAGGTGGTTAAAATGGTTGATAGATTGGTTGATGATTGGATGAAATGATGAGGAAAAAAAAAAAAGATGTTGCAGCCTTTTCCAAATGGTGTATTCTGCAACATTGGTTGAGGGGTTTTTCATCCCTAACAATATTCCATATTCGTGATGAATGTATGATAAAAATGAATTGAGGTTTATTTATGCTTCAGCAAGTATTGGTTTATGCTGAACATAAATTGTAGCGGGTCGATAGTTTCCATGTGTATTGGTGTCCATAGAAACTAGGGTGAATAGGCTAGGTCAGGTTGATGGTTTGAAAAGAGAGTTGAGTTGAGTCGATTGACAAGTGATGAAGGTGAATGTGACCAAAGTGTAGAAGAAGTGAAAAGCATATTGCTCTTTCATTGACAAGGACCAAAAAGATAGCATAGATAGGGGTTATGAGAACCAAGAGCCCCATTCATGCGTGACGTCGTTGACCATAGTTATGTTAGAGCGGTAATCGAATCACTTAGACACTAAAGTGAGCTCGAAGTCCCTTGAGCAGGTGATAGGAGGAGGAAAGAGGGTAACCCATTTTAAGAGTAGAGATAACTTTGCCCCTTTTTATAGGAGACCCTGAGACAACTACAAGCCAAGTCCGTGACTCGTTTTTTTTTTTTTTTGGCACAGACTGATCAATGCGGGAAGCCTGCATAGAGATGTCGCTTGTTTGGTGGTCAGTTTGTGAAGCTGATCAATGCGAGAAGCTTCTAAAATAATGCTGTTTATTGCCAGATTAGCCATAGCCATCCTTCGAGGGAGTGGTCTAGATTTTTGTTTAATATAAAGGCTTTTGAATAGCTGTCCTTCGAGGGAGCAGTCTATTTATTACAGCAATGATAGTACAGCTGTCCTTCGAGGGAGCAGTCTGTTTGTTTGATTTTGATATAGATATAGTGACCATGGATATGTTTTGACATCTTGATTTGTTTTTATAGAAATGTGAGTCATGGACAAGATTATAGAAGGTCAAGGACTCCCTTTTATTATAACAAAGCATCCATACCGCATAAAAGGGTTATAGGAATTGTTAAGAGGAATAGGGTTGAAAGGAGGTAGGATTAAGAGGACGGGGATTGCTCAAGGGACGAGCTCAAGTTGAGTGTCAAGTGGACGAGTACTCGACTAGCAGTAAAACGGTCGCAGATGCAACGCATTAAGAGGCTCAGGTTCTGGGCGTCCATCAAGAGAAGACAGATGATAAGTCCCTGATCCATACTTGTGCGTGATAATAAAAGGTCTGAGCCAATTAGGAGCAAACTTGCCTCGTTTACTTCACTCCATATTGGTCACATGTTGATTCTCTTTGAGGACGAGGTCTCCGATGTTGAAATCTCATTCTCGCAGATTTTTGTCATAGGTGTGTTTGATGTGACGTTGATAGACATGGAGATGATTAAGGGCAGCAAGACGACGTTCGTCAAGTAACTCAAGTTGAGCTAAGCGATTTTGACAAAAGTCATCGTTGGAAAGGATATCATGTAGAGAAATGTGGAGAGACGGGATCTGTACTTCGAGAGGTAAGACAGCCTCTGTTCCGTACACGAGAGAAAAAGGAGTAGCACCCGTAGAGGTTCAGATGCTAGTGCGGTAAGCCCACAAAGTGAAGGGAATGTGAATGTGCCAATCTCTGCCTGTGTCACTGACCACTTTCATGAGAATTTTGGTGAGAATTTTGTTGGAAGCCTCAGCCTGCCCATTTGCTTGTGGGTAGTAAGGCGAAGAGAAACTAAGTTTGATGCCGAAGGAGTCGCATAGCTTTTGGACAATTTTGTTTTTAAAGGACTTGCCGTTATCGGTGATGATTTTATGAGGGACACCGAAACGACAGATGATGTGGGTGTTGATGAAGTCAACGATCTTGTCAGCTTTTGTAGAGATGAGAGGAATGGCTTCCACCCACTTGGTGAAATATTCAGTGGCTGTGATGATGGATTGATGACGAAGAGATGAATGAGGACTAATCTCACCGATGAGATCTAAACCCCATTGAGAAAAAGGCCAGAAATCCTGAGTAATTTGTAAGGCATGACTGGGGAGATGAAGCAAGTTAGAGTGCTACTGACACTTGATGCAACGCTGAACATAATCGCTACAGTCTTGATGAAGGGAAGGCCAATAATAGCCCAGACGAAGGATGCGCTTGGCAACCGAATTCCCACTGAAATGTCTGCCACAAATCCCATCGTGGACTTGTTGAATGGCTTGAGATGCTTTAGTGGAGGTGAGACAGCGAAGAAGGAGGCCGTCAAAGCCTCGCTTATAGAGAAGACCCCCTAGCATGGTATAGCGAGCAGTACGCTTGATAAAAGCTTGTCATGCATTACTAGAGAGGTTGGGAGGAATGATAGAGAGAGATAAGAAGTCCACAAGTTGCTTATACCAAGCATCTTGTGGGCTTGGGTCTATAGTGTTGACATGATGAATGTGAGGAGAGATATATGAAGGCAACGGCACACGATGCACCGTGACAAAAAGTCTGGATGCAGATGAGGAAGATGGGATATGGGAAGCGAGAGAAGCCATGGTGTCAGCAAACTTATTCGTGGATCGAGGAACAGTCTGTAGGAGGAAATGATCAAAAGATGCAAGGAGAATGTCAGCACAATTTTTGTACCTTTGCAAAATGTCATTTTTATAGAGGTATGAACCGTTGACCTGATTGATGATGAGCTACGAGTCACCGAAGATGTTGATGGACTTGATGCTGAGAGAGAGGGCAGTCTGAAGTCCCAAAATTAAGGCCTCGTATTCGGCCATATTATTGGTACAATCAAAGTCGAGCTTAAAAGATAGAGGTATGGGCTCTCCTTCGAATGGAATGAGAATAACCCCAGCACCCCCACCTAGTTGACATTTGGAACCGTCAAAGAACATAGTCATCTGATAGGTGGTGTCATCGGAGGAAAGCGCAGCGATAGACTCATTAGGGAATTCACACTGTGAAGGTTGATTGTCAGGAAGAGGGGCATCTGCTAGTTGATCAGCGATGGTTTGCCCCTTGATAGATTTCTACTGGATGAATTTGAGATCGAACTCAGCAAGCAGCATGAGCCACCGAGCCATACATTGATTTTGATATGGCTTGGAGTGCATATACTTGAGAGGGTCGGTGTGGGTGATGACAAAGGTTTTGTGACTAAGAAGATAGTGGCGAAGCTTAGTAGCAACAAAGACTAACGCCAAACAGAGTTTCTCAATATGGGTATACCGAGTTTCATAGTCGACCAGTGTTCGACTGATGTAATAGACGGCTTGCTCACGGTGATGCTCATCTCGGTGCGCGATCATGGCACCTAATGAATGGTGAGTGGCTGAGATATAAAGGTAGAAGGGTTGGTCGTCTTTAGGTGGAATGAGAACTGGTGGAGAGACCAGATAGCATTTTAAGGCTTCAAAAGCCTCTTGACAGTCCTTATCCCATGTAAAAATGACATCCTTCTTAAGGAGATGATGAAAAGGTTGACAGCAGTCAGAAAGCTACGAGATGAAGCGACGAATGGACTGGAGCTTGCCTTGCAAATTGCGAAGCTGCTTGAGATTGGTCGGGGGAGGCATTTCAAGAATAGCGCAAATCTTGGCGGGATCTATCTCGATGCCACGAAAGGAAATGATGAAGCCGAGAAGCTTGCCCGAGAGGACCCCAAAAACACATTTCTTGGGGTTAAGACGAACATGGTACTGAAGAAGACGAGAAAATATGATTCTGAGAATGGTCAGATGGTCACGGCGAAATTTGGATTTGCCGAGAAGGTCATCCACATAGTCCTCCATGATTTTGTGGAGGAGATCATGGAAAATGTAGGTCATGGCACGCTGATAAGTGGCACCTACGTTCTTCAAGCCGAAAGGCATGACTCGATAGCAGAAAGTCCCCCATGGGGTGATGAAAGTAGTCTTGTGCTGATCTTTCGGAGCGATCAGGATTTGATTGTATCCTGAAAACCCGTCCATAAGAGATAACATCTCATGGCCGGACGTAAGATCAACAAGCTGGTCGATGTTAGGAAGAGGAAAGTCATCTTTGGGACAGGCTAGGTTGAGGTCACGATAGTCTGTGCAGATCTAAATCCCCCCAGTTGCCTTGGTGACTGGGACGATGTTAGAGACCCACTGTGGATAGTCAATGGGCTGGATGAAGGAGACAGAAAGGAGGCGCTGAAGCTCCTCTTTAACAAGGAGGGCAACGCGAGGATGCATCTTTCGAAGCTTTTGCCTGACAGGCTTAGCCTCTGGTTTGGTGACAATGTTATGGGTAACGATGGTGGGGTCGATGCCAGGCATATCACTGTAAGTCTAGGCAAAGGCCTTGCTATGGTCGGAGAGGAAATGGGTATAGTCAAGCTGCTCCTGAGCGTCTAAATATTGGCCAATCTTTAAGACATGAGGAACATCAGAAGAAGGAAGGTTGATGTCAATGGTTGATTCATTTAACATAACTTGGGTCTCAGAAGGGAGGGAGCGCTGGATAAAAGAATCGTCAGTGCCCATGTAGGAAAGAATGGCGTCATCGTCAACGCAATGAACAGTGTGAATGGTTGCTGACTCATCTTCAATCATGGTGGGAAGAATGAGAGGGAGAAACTTGGATACCCCATTGAGCTAATAAGTCAAGGGGTCCAGGTGGATGGTGTTTATGGAAAAAAAAAACTAGGAGGAATGGAAACCACTGACTCCGTAGGTGAAGGTGGCGAAATAGGCGAGTGTGGAGGAGATTGGTCAAGGATTGGTTCAGGATAAAGGTCTACAGGGTCTTGAGTGGGGTCGTGATATCCCAGACCATACCGTTTCTTGGCATCGTCATCATTGAGCGGTTGGATAGGCTGATGGGAGCCCTGCTCATAGCGTCCGAAACCAAAACCCTTCCATGCACACCTGTAAAGGTAAGTGTGTGCAAAGGCAGGGTTGCCAAGAAATGAGAAATCTGATGTGAAAGGTTGAGGTGAAGAAAGAGGATTACCGTCAAGAGGAGCTTGATTAAGCCCCCCATAGACGAGGTTAGTGCGAAGGTGAGGGGGACCATAAGGTATGATCATCCCTATCTGATGGTCATAGGTGGGGCTATGATGAAGGCGTCCATACTCTTGTGGAGTTTGGAACATGTCTAAAGCTAGCAAGCGATATTCTCCCAATGAAAGTCTTTGGAAGACGTCTTCCATGGGGTCTGTGGTTGTCGCTTAAAGGGGAGGTGTAAGGGCGGCCGCCTGTTGCAAACTGGTCGAAGCTTCTGCGGATGGAGGCGGTGCCGAGGTTGATGGCTTGATAGGAATGAGGACATCATTTGGACGGTAGGTGGTATTGCATGTTTTAAAGGGTGAAGGGTCAGCAGGAATGGTGTGGACTTGTCCGTCATGCTCAAACTTCACACAATGGTGCAGGGTGGAGGGGACACTGGACATGGTGCGGATCTAGGGTCGACCCAACAAGATGTTGTATTGGAACTCTCCTTCGATGATGTAGAAGAGCTCCGAGACTGTGCATGGACCAACGCGGATATGAAGGATGATTGTGCCAATGGTCGTGGCAGTAGTGTCATTGAAAGAGTGCAAGATCGCGTCAGTTTTGGAGACGCAATTCTTGGGAAGAGCCAACTGATCAAAGGCATGGGTGGAGATGATATTGATGCTAGCGCCTCCATCAATCATAATGCATTTAATGCATGTCTGATCGATATAGGCAGTGATGAAGAGGGCGGCGTCCTGATCTTTTGTGTTGGATGTGGGAATCTCAGAATCGCTGAATGTAATGGAGGCGATAGGGGCTAAGGAGTGGACAAGGGCAGCAAGTGGTTGGAGATCCTCGGGTTGGACCTCCACTGCCTGTAGGGCTTGGATGAGGGCCTGACGATGTTGGGGCGAGGTTTGGATAAGATCGTAGAGGGACATCTTCACAGGCGTCTGGTGAAGCTATTTCAACATGGAGTCGTGGATTGGTCCAGAAGAAGAAGAAGAAGAGGAGGGTTGAGGCGCGCCAAGGATAGAAATCTTAGGCTTAGGTGGTTGAGGTGGATTGACAAAAGGGTAGGTCCAAAGAATGACGGCTTTTTCTTTCGCCTTGTCCTTCTGTGACCTAGTGGTGATGTGAATGGCATTGATTTCAAAGATGGGAGGTGAAGATGATGAAAGGGTTGTAACTGGTTGATGAGATGTGGATGGATTTGAAGAGGTGGAAGGTTTATGAGAAGGAGTCAGGGGGCGGTCGAAAGTGTCCTCAAAGAGAAGAGTGTCTTTCTCCAGATAACGGTGAATGACAGCCTTGAGGGCACAGCAAGTCTCGGTGTCATGTCCTGGTGTACGATGATATAAACAAATCTTCGTGTCGTCAAACCAGGAGGGTTTAGACCCGAGAGGTTGGAAAGGCTTGATGGGTGGAAGAGTTATGCTAAAAGTTTGCAAAAGTCGTTGCAAGATTAAAGAGTATGAACCCACTAAAGGATCCGTGCTCATCGATGTATGCAATGTCGGTGACTTTTGCTTGGGTGAAATGGGAGGGGGTTTTCGTACCACCTTCTGGGTTGATGGTGTGATGACAGGCTGAGACGGTACACTCTTCATGAGAGGTATCGCCCTTTTGGGAGAGGGTAAACTAGTGGTCGGTAAAGGAAGCAAAGGAGGCAATCGGTTTTGATTAAAGGTTGGAGCGGGAAGGACTCTGGTTAGGGTTGAAGGATGCGGGCCCAAAATGGAGGGCAATGGTGAAGGAAGAGGAGGCATTCGCCTCTGTGGTTTGGTAGTCTTTTGTGATTTAGGTTGAAGATTACTATTAGTTGAAGTTTGGGTTAAGTCCACCTTCACTTGTGGATGAGTGAGGTTGGAGATGGGGCGAACGCCAAGCGATTTGATAGATTTAGGCAGAGTAGATGAGGGTTTTGGTTTTGATGAGGTTGATGGAGATGTAGATGGTCTAGAGGCAGAAATCTGATTTTTGTTGATAGTCTTAGGAGGTTCTACCATGGGAGGATTAGCAGCATGAGATGAGAGGGCCCGGGCTTGTTGAAGAGCTGTGAGACGGTCCCACAATCCCTGATGTTCCACTTTCCTAGAAGGGAGAAGTTTGAGTCTCTCCACTAGTCGAGAAAATGGCTGAGAAGATGCGGGATGAAGTTTGAGCTCTTGAGAAGACGTCGACGGTTGTGGGACTGAAGGTAAGACGGATGTAGTAGTCTTGGGCCTAAAGCATGGTGAAGTCGTAACAGGTTCATGTTTGGTTGGAGACAAAGGAGAGATAGGTTCTTCCCTGGGTGGAGAAGAAACTAGAGAATGAAGCTCCTCAAGTGGGTAAAGGGCAGGGATGATAGTGCCCTCCACTTGTGGTCGAGGAGTAGGAAAGGTTGGGTCCTCCATGGGCAGCAAGAAGGAAGATGGTGAAACTGGCAGTGCTGGTAAGGTCGAGGCATCCTCTAAAATGAGAGAAGTTGAGGGAGAACTAGCCGGTGAAAGAGGTTCGTCCATATGTGATGGACTGATGGATGAACCCACCTCTTGGGGTTGGTTAGAAATGAGGGGCGAGACCGTATTGACTGTTCGAATATTGTGTTCATGGGTATTGTCAGTCAAGGTTTGGACGTTGTTTTGGGTTGGTGGATGATTGGGAAATGGTTGTTTGAAAATATCGATACCCTGATTAGGAGGGGCGTTAGGATTGTCGAGGATGAGGTCACCCTTTTCCAACATGTCTTAGACTATGTTTTTAAGGGTTTTACAGTTACCCGTGTCATGACCTTTAACACGGTGGTAGTTACAGAAGTCATTTTCCCTATACCACGCAGGGATGGCGCGTGAGGGATCAAATTGTGGTGGAGGTTGGATCTAAGGGAGATTGATGGCCCCTTGTTTGATGAGTTTTTCCAGCACAGATGCGTATGATTCTCCAAGTGGAGTAAACTGTCGCTGTATGTATCTCTGCTGAAATTGACGAGTGGCGCTCATGGATGTGGATGGTTCAGGTTGATTAGTTGAAGGCGAAGAGGAAGAAGATCTAACAACCACAGCATTTGCTAAAGTTTTAGATTTAGAATTGGACGAGGAAGGCTTAGAAGAGGGGTCATTGGTTTTGGAGTTGGGATTCTTACTCCGCAACTTGACTTTATTCTCCTCAACGGCACGTAACTCAAGTTTACGAGCCATCGTGAAGGCTTCGTCAAAAGTGCGAAAGGTTTGAACCCTCAAGGTAGAAGAAATATGTTTAGTGCAGGCTTGAGAGAAAAGTTCAATAAGCTCAGGCTGGGGTAAGGAAAATGAAAGTTGATTGATAAGGCCCCTCCACCGAGTGACGAAATCAACAATGGATTCATCCTCAAACTGGCGGATAGAATAAAGGTCTGTGATGGAGACCTTCTTGGTGATATTGATGGAGAAATGATCGAGGAAGAGCTGGGCCAGCTGAGTGAACATGAAGATGGAATGACTGGGAAGAGAGCTGTACCAATCAAGTGCAGCACCCGAGAGAGACATGGGAAACGTGTGTAAGAGTAACGCATCGTCGTGGGCGATAAGGTAACAGGTGTGTCTGAATGCCCGTAAATGTTGTTGTGGGTCTTCCTTGCTTTGGAAATGAGAAAACTTAGGAAGTTCCCACTGGTTGGGATATGGTCTGATAGGGACAGAAGGATGGATGGGCTCGTTGCAGATTTGTTCGTACGAGAGAGTATTGCGCGAGCCGATAACGGAGGTCTCTAGGTTGGACATTTTATCCATCAGCATCTTAATAATATCTACTGACAGATTGGCGGGTGGAGCGCCTCCTAGATTGTAAGGTGCTTGAAAGAGGCTGGAAGAGGTATACGATGTAGTCGGTTGTACCAATAAGGGCGCAACGTACGGATGACTAGTCGTAGGGACAGAAAAAGTGACTAAGGATGGTTGGATAGAAGACATGGCTAGGTTTGATGTGGTCATGGGAGGTTGACTAGAGGTAACATGGGCCAATGGATGGGTAGCCACCCTAGTGTTGATAGGATTAAGGGTAGGCGGAATGGAGACGACCAAGTTTTGAAAGGGGGTAGACAGTGGTTGAGTGGGTTGAGATTGATTGGGGGCCGAAACCCCGGTGAAAGTGGGCCCAACGATGGAAGGAGAAGCCACACTTGGATGGTTGGTAAGAGGTTGGTCATTGTTTGAGGTAACAGCCTGGGTATCTAAGGGTTAGACTACGGACGCCATTGATACGGCTATAGTTTCGAGGAGAGAAGTCGGCATTCCATAAATTGGATTGCCCAAGGAGTCTCGCGTTCGGCTATTCGCAAGATAGTATTGCAAGGCTGCGGTATTGAGGTCCAAGAATCGTGCAAAATCTTGGTCCCCTTTTGGGATAATAGGCGTTTGGGTCGGAGATGGTCTGGTAGGAATTCTTTCAGTTTCCGAGTTGAACTCCATTATAGGGTTGGTTGTAGGCGGGGTAGACGGAAGAGGATGATGCCTCGCATGATCGACTAGAGCCTTGGCTTGGCTACGAGTCAGAACCATTCAAGGCAAGGAAGAACGTCCTCACAAGCTCAAAAAAGCAGATAAGAACAAAAAAGATGAAGACACAAGCAGATCCTAAAACCCTAGAAGTAAATTATTAGGATTACAGTGGCTTATGCCTTAGAATATGTGTGTAGAGGAAGATTGGCTTTGTGAGTCAGGTCCTAGAAGAAGCAGTCTATGGATGGTTTCGGGTTTTGTTATGGTGCTCAAGAAGTCTGTGTTAGGGTCTGGTACGTGGCCTGGTGCTAAGGAGCAAGCTCCCCTCACTTCATGATTCCAGTGATTAGCTGGTTTCGCTTAGCCAAGATATACCTCGCCTAGAGATTATACTCTACCAGAGAACGGAGTGGGCTTCCCCCTTGGTGATGAAATCCAAGTAGGGTCACCAGGACGGGTAAGGTATCCGCTAGGGGATGAAATCCCAGTCGGGCCTTGTCTCAGGTAAGTTAAAATGTTTATTTTGTGCAGGTGGTTTGGTCGTGTAACATGAAGTGATCTAGATTAATTCAATATGCGGTTTAATTACTATGTGTGGTCTAAGAGATGCAGGCAAACAGAAATGAATGCAAAGTGTTTTAATGTCCAAGTCGAAATGTTTGTTCGTATGAAGACGAATGGAGAAAGAGTTGAAGAATATGAGTTTAGCTAGTCTAAAAGTACAAGAAAGAAATGTTCGTTTTAGTTCTGCTTATGATGTCGTTTAAGAAGAGACGAAAGGAGGCAAAAAGGAAGAAACCTAATGCACCTAAATGAACGAAAGAAAGAAAGAACCCAAGGAGGACCTAGGGTCCCACCGGGTGTGCCAGAATGTTTCTATGCAAAATTGCTTTCTACATTCAAAGAAGAAATAAGAAACTAAAATAAAAGGTTAAGGCTAGAAGTACCTGATAAAGTTGAGCGCACCGAAATCAGACGTTGGAAGATTCTCCTCTTTGGCTGTGGAGGAATGACACCTGTGAAAAAGAGACTAAAACATGGAAAGATGTTAGTCAAAGATATGGTGGGTTGTCAGGCGAACGCCCGATCCCAGAAGTATAAAGACTCCCTAAAAGGATATCAACCCACTGATAAAAAACGTAATGTTGGACGAAAGTAGATAATAAAAGATGAAATGATAGAAAATAAAATGCGTACCTGATATGCAGCACTGTTCTGCACAATCGCCGGTGTCGGTCTCTGTGGTGCCGGCGTCGGTCTGGGAAGGTGCCGACGTCGATTGAAGTACCGTCGTCGGTCGGGGCAGTGACCGGCGTCGGTCGGGGCAGGTCCTGAAAAAGTCTGAACAGGTTCGGGACAGGGTCTGGGAGAGTCGGGACAGGGTCTGGGCAAGGTCTGAGAGAGTCAGGACAGGGATAGGGATGTAAACGAGGGATGCTGGGTCTGAACAGAGTCGGGATAGGGATAGGGATGTAAATGAGGGATGTTGGGTCTGAAGAATCGGGATAACAGAACTGATAAATAATAACTAAGGAAGAAATAAAATAAACAGAATAAATACTTACATGCTAGAAGACGCAATGAAAGCCATAGTTGGAGTTGTCTGTGTAGTGCCGGATTGAGTGCAGGTTGGTTGATGTCGAGAGTGTTGATGTCAGAGTTCACAGGTTGATGATTGCTCAGGGTTCGATTGATCAGCGTTTCGAATAGCGTTCAGGATAGCGTTTGGGGTTTGGTCTCGAATGGTTGGTAGAGGTTGATGAAGGCAGGGGACGGTTGCAGAGACGATTCGTCAACCGTTTCGGGAAACTGAATGATAACTGATAACGGATAACGACAAGGTGACCGACGTCGACAGGATTGCCGACGTTGGCCGATAAGTGACTGACGTCGGTGACATCGGCCGGGTAAAGACCATCGTCGGCAGATGCACAATGGGGATAGAGTCTAGCTTTAGCTCTGTGCTCATTGTTACATGCTGCCAGGGTCAAGGTTGGTGGAACAAGTGATCGACAAGGGTTAAATAGGTGAAGAAGAATAAGATGGGGAGTGACCAAGGGAGTCGACACGATTTTGGTGTCTACAGTAAGTTCAAATATCAGATGGTCTCATTGCATATAGCCTTGGACACTGACCCTAGTAGAAAATGGCACTAATCTGATAACTAACATAGATCCAAAGAGATTATATCTGGTTTTAAAAAATAGAAATATATATATATATATATTTGGATAATTTTAGACCATTTTTATGAATACTAATGTCTAAAAAAAGATATATATATATATATATATATATATATATATATATATATATAGTCCAACTAGATCTTGTAGATTAAGATAGTAACTATATATATATATATATAGTTACTATCTTAATCTACAAGATCCAGTTGGACATCTTCAAAGCATACCTAGACATCTTTGGAGTACTCTATATAGGTCTTCAGAGCATATTCAGAGCACCTTCAAAGCATATTTATAACATCTTCATCAAATCTTTTAAATTATTGTCAAAAAGGCTTACCAAAATTGTTTGATGTCTTCTCAAAATTATCCTACCATAGGAATGTATTTTTGTATATACAATTATGCTCATTTCATTCAAGTTAGACACAATAACAAGATAAAGAGTCGAGAATGTATCACATACAAAAAAGGATAATTTAACTCATTTCCTACTTAGATAAGACTTTAACTATTAAATACACCGCAATATATAACCAAAAGATAACACTTATGAATAGTTTGTATTAGATATAATGAGGTGTATGGAATGCTCATCAATTATTTCCCACACTTTACCTTTTGCAAGTCCTCTTGCAAACCAATGGGAGAACTATTCTTCAATCCAAAAGTCAAGATTCCAACTGATAATTGAGATCATATATCTAAAAGTGATGCCCCTAATCATGATGACCTCTGGGCAAGAATTCATAATATTTTACTACTTACTATATGCAACCATGCCTAAAATTCTATCTCTACTTGATTTTGCTAGTTTTACCAAGGAGATAGAGGATAAAGAAGAATTAGAGACCTAAATCTCATTCTAATCCAAAAATAAGATCCTCTTTCATCCAAGATCTAAGTGATAATTTGTGCAACCACTTGATCTCTCCTAAGACTCTACTTAATGGTGGTGGGATTCATAACTTCCTTATGTTTTAAAGTAATAAGCAAAGTCTCCCACCTGGATATGCTTCCATTGATGGATTTGGTGGAATGATGGCTCATAAAATCTTTAAAATATACTACATTTTCTCTTAATAATTCATGGTATTTATTTTTCATGTACATATGGTACATGGGCTGAAAAATAACAAAGAGTTTATGGGCCTCTAGAAATTCAGGTCTCATACATAGACCTATAGTGTTCTACAATTCCAAAAATTTATTTTGTACTTATTGCCATGCTATCTAATTTCACATGGTAGAGTAGAAAACACATAATTATGTTTCCCCTACAAATAAGTTCTCTATAAATCTAGACTAATAACGTGTGGAAATCTAAGAGAAATTAATTGTATTTTTCATTTGTAAAATTGTTCATGAAGAAAAAGAACATAGAAAGAGGAAGGTTGTCTGCATGATAATAAATTTTCACAAATTTCAAAAATATTTTGAATGGAAGTCTGAGCTTTCTATAACTACTATTAAGACTCTACTTTAATCCTAGCATTTTATTCTTCTAATTTTTGAATCTTATGTTGAGATTTATTCCCAATTGAAATCATTTCATAAAGTGGGAGAGGGAAGGAAGGAATATCCCTTGTAGGTCCTTCAGTTTGTATATCTATTTTCCTCATCTCCCTCTACATAGCTTTTAAAGAAGCTTGTAACTTAAAAGTCTAAGTGGTTAGCTCTTGTATATGGGTAGTTTTTTGAGCAAGAAATGCATTTTTAAAAGAAATAGATTGTTGAAAATTATTCATCTGAGTATCTTTTCCAGCCACACAATTTTGTAAATTAACAATTTGGGCATCCTTATTGACAAGGGAATTATGTAAGGTGCTCAATTCATGAGTTTAGGAAAACATCAGATTATGTATTATAGTCTACTCAAAATTAATTAATATAATAATTACTTCTAATTCCTTAACTTGGGAAACAAATTCTTCATATCTTCTTTCCAAATTAGAAATAGTTTTATTCTTACCTTGCAATGTTGAATGAAGAAAATCTAATTCTATCTGTTGATGTCAAATGGTTTTTTCATGTCGAGATAAAGTCATGACATGCTATAATTCCTCATAGTCATGAGTAGGATAGGTTGAAGATGGACCTTCTTCTATAAGTGGAGATTTACCCTTATCAACTATAAAGGGTAAAGGTCTTTCTGCTTCTTGAGTTATAATTTCTTCTTCAAGGGTTTGTTCTTCAACTATAATTTCTTGTGCATGGGCTTCTTCTTCAACTTTTATTTATCATCTATAACTTTTATGGGAGAGCTTAAGCTTCTCAAAATTTTGGCTACTTGTATATATCCTTCTTCTTCTTGTATAATGAGATGATTAATTTGTTAGAGTTTGAATGGAGGAGTAAGGTTTTTTGATGAAAACCCTATTCATATTTTTAATCTTTAGTGTAACATCCTTAGAACTGAGGGAAACGAAGGTGGGCATTCTTATATTTATGTTATTATGGGAGAAGGATAAATAGGATGTGATATTTTCTTACCATAAATTTAGGATGATTTATAGATAAATGAGGACCAAGCTTTTTCACCTTTAGGTTTTTGCAAAAAATGATGCTGACAAATGAGGTTAACCAAACCATGATGTCTAACTGACCTAGTTCCTCTTTTTAATTTATGAGAAACATTAATTATAACATGATGAAGAAAGGATGGAAAGCTTACTAGGTATTCTGGTCTAGAAACTCCTTTCCTCAAATAAATACGAAGCTACATGACATCTCCACCAACCACAGTGAATTGGCCATCATAGATAAGATACTTCATAACCTAAAATGCAACATTCTAGCAAGGCTATGGAAGGCTGTCTCATAGAATTCCTCTTGCCACACCTTGTGGGGATTTGTCTAGCTTGGTATGGAACTCATTTCCATCAATAAACATTTGAATTAAGTCAACAAAAATTAATTTATCAATTACCACCACACCTTCCTCAAGAATTCTAGAGTGTACTGATCATAAAGGAATCCATCAGAATATATTCATCTCTGACAATAGAATGATATTCATCAAAATTTAAAACAAAATCCTATATAATATTTTCCTAAAAGCCTTGAAATTTTTTTGAAAAATTCAATCATCTTGCTAACTCAAAAATATCCCTAGTTGATTCATCTTGTAGCAAAGCGTTTAATGATTCTAGTTCACTTTTCTTCCTTCTACCTCCCATCTTCAGAGTTGTTACTATTTTATTGAAAACCTAAGTATGATATAAAAAATAGAGCTTGAAATTACATGTGGTATAGAGAAAGGAAAGGAATTGGGGATGTGATGCAATAATGAAGAGTAGGAATAATAAATAGAAGATAAACATGTATCATGAAATTATGACAAAAATTATGGCCAAGAAATTTGGAGCATGAGAGATTTAATGGGAAAGCAATTTTTTAGTCATTATCAATGATGTGGTGTAAGGGGTCATAATTGGCAACACTTGGAATAATATCCATAATGATTTTTGTATCACATCATATCTTTTTGAAAAGGGCCTCTTAAAATAACTTCACATAAAATATTTGAATGTGATGATGATACTGTCTTCATCACATCCATGTGGTATCAAAAGAACTTTATCCATTTGAAAAGTATTATTTGCCTAATGATCATACATGTATAACATGAAACAAAAAATGCCTAACATTTTAGGAAAGAAATACAACCCTACCTTTATTATACAGATCCATGCCTATATCCTAAAGTTTTCATGTGTCTTGCAAAGATGTTTTTTTTGAAAATATAGGTTAGCCGACAATAATTCATATTTTATTACAAATATTTCTTTTGAAAAATGCCATTTCTAGTTTTTGCCTTTCAGTAGTTTTTTATTATTTTTTTTTATAATTTCTCATTTTTATATTTTTTTGAATTTTTAAGGGAGGAGAATTACCATTTTCTAGATTTAAACACTCTTTTATTGAATGTCTTCTACAAAGATCATTTGGCTTTAGTGGAAGAATCAGGTTCTTCCACAAAGTTAAATTAGTCTTTATTTTGTTCAATGAACTCTTCCTTATTGATAGGTATTCTATATACTTTAAGCATGTGAACATTGACCAAAAGTGTCCTTTAATCACCATCAATTGGTTGAATTTGGATAGAGCCATTGTTGTAAATGGTTTTGATTTGGTATGGTCTGAACCATCTTGTCTTAAGCTTACCCTTAAAATTTTGTAATTTAGAATCAAATAGAAGTGCCCAATCACTTTTTTAAAATTATCTTTCTCTGATGTGAGTATCATGCCACTACTTTCTCTACTTATGGATCATGTTAGTTTGAGTGAGTGCATCTATTATTAGTTCATCCAGTCCATTTAGTTGTATTATTCTTTCTTTTCGTGTTTTATCAAGATCAATTCCCATACCAACTATTGCTTTCAATGTTTGTAATTCAAACTCTATTATTAAAAAATGTTTCTTTCCAAACACAAGTTTATATGGAGAAAATGTTGTGGTTGCCTTCCATGTTGTATGATATACCCAAACTACTTTAGGTAATATATTTGCCCAATATTTTTTCCTATTTTTTACTACTTTGGTCAGAATGTTTTCCATCTCTTGGTTGGTGACCTCTACTTGCCCATTTACTTGGGGATAATATGATGAGGATTTAATATGATTTATCTAGTACAATTATGTGAAATCCTTGATCATGTTAGACATGAATTGGGGTCCTTGATAAAAAATAATAAATCTAGGAGCTCCAAATCTTAGAATGATCTTATGATATAAGAAATCAGCAACAATTTCCTCCCTAGTAAATGTGAGTGCTACACTTCAACCCACTTAGTAACATAATAAGTACATACTAATAAATACTTTTTCCCTTGATATGGTGGGTTGATTTGTCTAAAAAAATCCAAAACACATTTTTAAAATGGTTCTAAACTTATTTGAGAATGAAGAGGCATTTCAGAGGACATAATAGGCTTACCCATCCTTTGGCAAGAATCCTATTACTATTCAAACCTTTTTATAATATTATAAAGAGATGGCCAGTAATAACATGCACCAAGGATCTTATAAATGATCCTTTTTACTAAATAATGTCCTCCTCCTAGTTTAATATGACATACTCTTATGTTGTCATACACTTCATCTTCTCTAACACACCTATGAAGTACATGATCAGGTCTAGTTTTAAATAACATGCATTTAAACCATTTGAAATAAGAACTAGCTCTAACCATACATTTTCTTTCCTTAGAAGTAAAGGAATGAGGAAACTTCCCTATTTCCAAGTAATTTTCCATGTTTACAAACCATGGGGAGTATGTAGATATAAAAAATAATTATTCATCTGAAAAATAATCCTCTATAGGTTCATCTTCACCTGTAGTTTTCAATCTAGACAAAAATTCAGAAAAAAATTATACTCCCCATATTTATCTATAATTATAATATCAAATTCTTGCAACAATAATAGCCATCTAATAATTTTCCCACCTACTATTGGTTTATTCATTAAGTTCTTAATAGCTGAATGTTCAGTATAGATAAATACCTAATAACCATCAATGTAATTCCTAAACTTGTTTATGGCATAAACAACATAAAAAAAAAATCTTTTTTATGGTAGTGTAATTTTTCTTTGTGGGAGTAAGATTATTTTTTATATAATAAATTACATAAATTTTTCTTTCCTCATCTCTTTGTCTTAGAACTTCTCCTAGTGCATTATTGGAAGCATCAATATAGAAATGAAAAGGCTGTTCCCAATTAGGTAATTTCAAGAATAAAGTAGTCATGAGTTTGTTCTTTAATGTTTCAAAAGCTTATTGACACTTATAATTCCATACAAATTCATTATCTTTAAAAAAAAAATGAAAACATAGGTTCAACTATCTTGCTAAAGTCTTCAATAAATCTTTTGTAATAGCTTTCATGACCGATAAAACTTTTAACATATGTTTGTATTTGAGAAATGGGGAGATTATAAATTAACTCAATCTTTTTGGATATAATTTTATTCCTTGAGATGAGATATGATTTCTTAATACTATACCTTCATCAGCCATTGTGATACATTTCTCTCGACTCAAAGATGCTTGGTGTTCCTCACATCTGGTAAACACTTTATCCAAAATTTTCAAAGCTTTGTCAAATTTAGTGCCATGAATAGTGAAATTATCCATGTACACTTCCACATAATTATTTTTAATATCAGAAAAGATGGCTAACAATGCTCTCTAAAAGGTAGTAGACACATTGCACAATCCAAAAGGTAGGATTGTATAAGCATATGTTCCCTAGGGGCAGGTAATGTAGTTTTATCTTGATCTTCAGGGGATATTATAATTTGTTTTTATCAATTGAATCCATTTAAGAAATAAAAATACTACTTTCCTACCAAATTTTCCAAAACTTGATCAATAAAGGCAAGGTAAAGTAGTATCTCATAGTGGCTATATTTAGTTCTCTATAGTCTACACAAACTCTCCATTTTATATTATATTTAGGCATAGTGACTAGAGGTGAAACCTAATGGCTATCATATATGGGATAAATAAAACCAACTTTCAATAGTTTTTATATCTCTTTCTTTGCAATTTCTTTCAAGGATGGATTAATCTTCCGTTGTGGTTGTCTGACTGGTCTAACATATTCGATGTAGATGTGATGTGTATAGACACTGCGATGTATTCCTTTCATATCACTATAATCCTAATCAAAAGATTTTGTGTTTTGTAACAATACATCAAAAACTTTTCTTTCCTAACAGTCAGTTAATCAATTGTTGATATTTGATAGTTTACTTAGTTGGATTTCAATCTATTTAGTGCCTAGAATAATGGAATTTAACTATTTGTATTCATTCATTAAGTCATTCAATAGACATTTATGTGGTAGTAACATGTGAAGTGTAGTTACATCCTTGTATAATGTTTCACTTGTGAAAATCATATTGGTCAATGGACAATGAAAATCATGTAAAAATGAATTATGCCCATTTTGAGTCCAGTCAACCATGGCTTGTTGAATGTCTTGTGGACCAAATAACATATTTGGAGAACTTATGGCATTGTCTTGGTTCTCATTAGTGGAATTAGACTCTTCCCATTCATAATTTTTCATATTCAAAGCTAAGATTTTAGTATTTAGAGCTAAGTTACTAGTCTTCAGAGCTAATCTACCAGTCTTCAAAGCTAGGCTTTCAAACTTTAGAGCAAAACTGTCAAAATTTGGAGTAACATTGTTGAACTTCAAAGCTAAGATTTCTTGATCAAAATATTTTGTTATTTTTTCCTCAAAATCTTGGACATTTTCTTTGATGCTAACCATGGTTAAGTAAGACACACTAATATATATTTTTTCCAAGATGATCCACCCATATTTGTTTAGAAAGACCCATTAAAGGTTTAGCAGGTAGATAAAGAGATGTCTATTTAGCATGAATTCCATTAAAAATGGTCATGTTTCCAAATCTATAGTCAATTCATGCTACAAATGTAGCTAACCAAAGTCTATAAAAAATGATTAGATATCTTACCCTCTTTGGTTTAGTTTGAAGTATCATGAAATCCATGGGATATTCTTAGGAATCTATGGTGACTAGTACATTCTCTATAGTTCTTTTAGGGGAAGCAGTAGATTGATCTTCCATTTATAAGATTATAGTGGTATGTTGAATCCCTACGAGAGATAAATATTATACTATGTTGATAGTCATTATGTTGATGGTAACACCTATATATACATGCATATTTAGAATTTACTTGTTCCCAATTGCCACAGTCATCACAGGACTACTAGGATCTCCATATTTAAGAAAAAGTCTATTTCCTACTAGTAAATAAACAAATTTGTATGTTACTTGAATTGTTTTAGGATACTAATTATTTCTTCCTAGTGCTTTAATGCATAATCCTTTAATGATTTGATTCAGCTTAGGAATATCCTTAATGGATCTTAACAGTGGAATTTATATCTTCTTCTCTTTTAATCCATGTATCAATTCAGAACCTTCCCTAGGTTTTTCTATTTTATATCTCTTAAGAATAGAATAGGAGGGGGATATTGAATTATGATTGGTGTGGTTATGGATTCTATCTTTTTTTCAGTTGGTTTTTGGACTATAGGTGGCTCAGGAGTGTTTCTATAATTGGTAATTTTAGTTATGGTAATGGGTGAATATCCTACTACCTTTCCTAATCTAAGTTGAACACTGATCAACTAAACCACTTGCAATATTACTTTCTTGATAAACTCCATAAAGAGGTGTATTTTTCCTATTATTAAGATTTGTCATTGGCTGGGTAGGTAAATTTGGTTGGTTAACTTACTACTCAATTAGTGGTGTCTGAGGTTATGAAGGCATTAAGGCATGTTTTAGAGGAAACCTTCTTTGTGTCTAATATTGTTGATTTGACCATTAAGGTGGTGGCTAATGTACCCAATGTGGTTGTTGGTTTTGCTATTATGCCTAGGGTTGTGAAGGATTTTGAGGCATTCCCCACATTTGTGGCATCCAATCTTGAGTTCCCAATGGTTTTGGTTATGGTGGTCCCCACATTGGTAGTGTGACTTATCCATCCCATGGTGCCATCCATGGATTGGGAGGAAATCTTGGACCAAATTGATTTTGAGTTAGGATTACTAATTTTCTTATCTTGAGATGAAGTTCACTTTCTTAAATATATGTGCTACTCTTTTTACTTAGTTTATCATAGTAGTAAGATGTTTGCAATTCTTGGTTTCATGGTCTAGGTCACAAATATCACATACTTTTATTTTATCTAAAGGATAGTCTTTTACTACATGTTTGAGTTTGCATCTAGGACAATATATTGATAATTATTCAATGTTGGTAGTATTGGATTTTATTTTGAGGCCATCTAATGTGGATGCCAATTATACTAGAATATCTATTTTAAAGTTAGAAAATTCTTCCATTAATTGGCCAACTTCAAGTGATTTTCCAAACCTTGATTTCCTTATGTTAGGTCTTATCCTAGAGAAGTTAGTACATAATGCTAAAATTTGATGAAAGGTTAACTTGTCAATGCCACCCTTTCCTATTAGGTTCAAAGCATCATGTGCATCATCATCTAGGCCTTTAAAAAAGAATGTATTGATGACCTCCTCAATGATTTGGTAACCACTCTATTTATGAGTAAATATAAACCTATCAAGGTAATCTTCTAAGATTTCATCTTCATTTTGTTTGATCTTGAAAAAGTCTTCCTTTCATTCTCTAACTCTACAATAATCTTGATATTTGTCTAGAAATGCAATTTTCATTTCATCCTAAGTGGTTTTAGAATTACCCTAAAGGCCCATGAACCATCTCATGGCTACATTCTTAAGTGTAGATGGGAATAAATTCAACTTTTAATTGTTTGTGACATAGTCATACGTTTGGTAGAGAACCTAAAATTCAAAGAGGAATTTATTTGGATACTCTAAGGATTTACCTCTAAACATACGTAAAATAGATGGTGTTATATTTTTCATGGAAGTTCTATCATGAACACCTAAGCTGATTGGATAGGAAAAATTTCTATCCTGTTGAGGCTATTGATCAAGGTTTTATACATGTGCATGTTCATCTCCCATATTTTATTCCCAACTTTGGTATCAATTCAATCTAAATTCTCTTCTTGGATGCTCAAGCTATGGTCTATCTCAAGATAAGAATCTTCATTAGTGATCATATTTTGTTCTTGTAGTGCTTCTGGATCAAATCTAACTATTCCAAAAAGGATATTTTTAGGATCAATTATCCCTATAGGAGAAGATGTCCTGAATAGTATTCTTCTTGTATCATATATTTGTCAAGATGAACCTTTTTCAAGAGAGGAATCATAAAAAGTTTATATACGGATTTAAATTGCCTTTCTTTCGCTTCTCAATCTTTCCAACAACAATAGGATCCTTTCTTCTTATTATTTTATTTGGGATCCTTCAGAGATAAATTATCCTTGAAAATCTCTTGGGTGGTTCATAAATACAAGAAATCTTGAATTGTTTTTATGTTTTTGAGTTTTATGAATGTTTTTGAATTTTACCTGTATAAATATAATATAGGATCTCGTTAACAATTATTGATGACTCCTTGATAATGGTGCCAAAAATGATAGGTGGTTGTTATACCTCTAATTTAACCAATCAATAGATTGGTGTCATTTTCTACCAGGGCTAGTGTCTAAGACTATATGCAATGATACCATTGGGTATTTGAGATTATAGTTCACTATTGGGGGGTTTATTCAATTCTAATGTGTAAATCTTTAGAACAACAAATAAGAATCTAATTCTAAATTATAGAAAAGTAAATATAAAAATTTCTATTAACTAAAGATCTTTTATGGCATTCCTTATTAAAGGATTCTTCAGTTCACACCATCAACATCCATAACTTAATTATCTGACATTAGACATTATGGTGTCCTCACTCAACTTGCCCAACTAGGTAAGACAGTGTGATATTATAGAATGTGAGGATGTTATCTACTATCACTTGATGGCTCCTACCAAATTCTTAATATGGGGATGAGTTAACAAACTTTACTTCCTATGAAATTGAAAGACACATTATTACATAAAGGAAATTCACTTGCATTGAATTGAAACAACATTTACATTTAATAGAAACACACTTGCATTAAAATGAAATTCACACTTTCCTTTTGAAAAGGAAATTGCACTTGCATTGAAAATCACAATTTTACAATAAAACAAATATACCTAAATTAAAGAAATACACTTTTAACTATAAACTAAAATAACCAATTTATCCTGATCTTTAGAGAGAAGTGGGCCCTTACTTCTTCCTCAGAATAGGAATAATTTTTACTCAAAAATGAAAAGGAATGATGAAATCTATTTCATTATCAAAGAAACATATATAGATATGCAAAAATACACTGAAATACTTATTCTATTTTCTAATCACTATTGATTGACTAACTCATTAATTAATTTCCTGGAATGAGAATGAGACATGTATTTGAATCATATCTCAACATCTATTCATAGAATATATAATCTAGCAATCTAAATGGCCAAATCTACTTATTCAAAATATATAATATCTAAAGAATCAGATCCTACGCTTATAAGAAGGCGTTGATACTGACTCAACTAAAAATAGATAGAAAATAACTAACATAGATCCAAAACAATTATATCAAATTTTATAAAATAAAATACAAATATATCCAAATCATTTTAGACCATGACTATAAATAGTAATGTCTAAAAGAAGATATCTAAATATGAAAAGTTTATAGACACACACACACACACACACACACACACACACACACATACATATATATATATACACATACACATATATATATATACATACATACATACATATATATATATATATATATACACACACACACACACATACATATACATACATATATACACACACACACACACACACACACACATATATATATAGATATACACACACACACACACACACACATATATATATACACACATACATACATACATATACACACACATATATATGTATATGTATATATGTATACACACACACACACACACACACACACACACACACACACACACACACACACACACACACACACATATATATATATATATATATATGTAGTTACTACTTTGATCTACAAGATCCAGCTGGACATCTTCAGAGCATAATTGGGCCAGAGTACTCTATATAGGTATTCAGAGCATCTTCATCAAATATTTAAAACTATTGTCAAAAAGGGTTTCCAAAATTATTTTATGTCTTCTCAAAATGATCCCACCAAAGGGATGCATTTTTGTATATAAAATTGTGCTCATTTCATCCAAGTTAGACACAATAACAAGATAAAGAATCAACAATGTATCACATACAAAAAAAGGACAATTGCACTCATTTCCTACTTAGATAAGACCTTAAATATTAAATGTAATGTAATATATAACCAAAATGCAACACTTATGGATAGTTTGTATTAGATATAATGAACTATATGGAATGCTCATTAAGACATCTTACAAGCTGTCAAAATAATAACCATAACATCAAAATTTGATGACATGGATAAGTAATAAGTAAAAGGAAATGTAAGTAAAAAAGAGTTTCATGTCAAATTTATTCACATGTACAAACCACCTACCAACTCAGTTCACAACACTTTGAATAATGACATGTTTGATGGTGCATGTGTCTAATAAGTGTGATAGTTCATTAAATCTCTCTCAAAGATAGTTTCATTAAAAACTTTTATTATGTGTCATGATTGCTATAGAATATGTCACTAGCTACTAAGTTAAAATTAATAACCATATATGGCAAGCTATTTTTCCATTTTCACTATTGTTTACACTTGTTAAACCACCCCAAGTTTCTAGAAAATCACCAAAGCTGCCATGGGACAAAAAAGGATTTGAACCTAAGTTTGTAGCTGGGATGATGAATGATGATATTTTTGTAGCAGTCTTTAAGGAAGTTGGTTGGCTTCCATTTCTAAAAATATTTGAAGGGCATGATGAAACTATTAGCTTTTCAGATAGCCCCAATAAAGATCAAATTGCTCAAGTCTGACTCATACCTAGAATAACATAGAAATGATCTAAGCCTGTGAGATGCCTATATCTAGATCATACCTCTAGGGTTTTTAATGAGGATAGCTCCTCAAATATGATAGTTTGGATATCTGTTTCTAAGACCTAAACAAGTTGGGGTGAAAAGAGTTAAGATATTGCATAAAATAAAATCTATTTTAACATGCGGTGATGTACCAAATGTTTAAAGATCCACTCTCAAGATTTAAATCATTAGCACACTAATGGGATATAAAAATAACTAATAAATTTTTTACTATGGTTTAAAAGCAACAATACTTCACCTAGAGGTCAATTTGATGGATTTAGGTTGGAGGGCAATGAGGGTAAGGCTTGATTGAAAGTACTTACAGTCAATAATCGACTCTATACCTAAGACGTCAATATTAAAACATGATAGATGACCTACAAGGAAAGTTTATTAGTACTTAGGTTGAACTTGGACCTACAAAGGGAAGATGAAATTTTCTTTTGCATATCAAACAAATACAAAACACTAATAATAGATTGGTAAACAACTACAAAATGCTCTATTCATTAATCCAAGAGGTGTAGAATACAATTTCTAGCAAAGTCTAGTCATGCCAGCCTGAATGATCCTTAACAATAGCTCAAAGGCTATACTTATAGAAAAGGAGAGAAACAAAGAGGGATTTTGGTGATGAAAAAAAGAATAAAAATGAGCATAACTCCATTTTGAAATGTAGCTACAAATTCCTTTGCATTTATCTTCATTCAAGCTTCCTAATTGATCTAGGTCACTTCAATCAGTTACACTATTATATTATTCCTTCATTGATGCTTCTTTATGGTTATAATGGTGGGATCAAGATGTTTTAATTTAGGTTATGACATCAATGTATTTAAAATAGTTAGATCAATCTATTAAAGTTTTGTCATGGCACTAAGTACTCTTTACTGGTTTATCATGGTATGTAAGAGTGGAGAGAAGGGACACTTTCATGCAGTTGGTTATGGAAATGAAGGCATTTAAGTCTATATGTTTGCCTTATTGGCATCCTTTGAAATTTTGGATCTATTTAAACTTGAGCTAGACTCAAACTTAGCTCCATTATTTTACTTGATTTGGTAAAAAACTACTCCTTCATCTCCCAATAAGAAAGCTTCCTAGGTTCAACCTTGGCTGTTAAAAATTGACTTAGACCAATCATATATATCCAAACTATCTTACTTCTATTGGTGTACTAAAAATCCCTACTATTAGATCCTTGACCTTTTAACCTCCTACACACAATATATTTTCTTGGTATGAATGAACATAGGCCATTGATTTCCTACCACTAAAGATCTTTTGACATGTTGACTCAAGCTCATATTGTTGGATCAAGATGTGTGAATGAATGCAAGCCATCAAATTTTCCTAAACCCACCATTTGAAATCAAATGACTATTTCACAAGGCCCAAACATATGCATTCCTATATTTGACATTTGTGTGAACATATTTGACATCTACATGACCATCACTAATTTTTTGAACTTGAATGGTTATTTACCATGTCTTAAATTTGACATCTACACGCCCATCAATTGACATCCATGAGAACATAAATGATGTCTATGAAATCATCAATCTTTATACCCCAATGATTTTTTGCTCAAGATTTATTTTGACATCTGCGTGATTGTCAATGATGTCCACGAGACTATCACACTTGCTGAATCAATTTTGAAGGCATTAGATAAACAATTTATTTGAAACCATTCAATTCCATTAGATTATTGCACTGGGATTTTGTCTTTGTCAAAAACATTGCTATCGATATTTTATCTAAAATAAATATGTACTTAGGGAAATTATCTCAGATAATTTTATCAAAAGATTTGGGTCTTCAATATTTTTTCTTGGCCAATTTTCCTGAAACAATTAAGTCCTCAAGATTTTTGCCACATAACCTCTTGTTTTCGACATTTTATCTAACTAAAATGTGTGTTCATAAAGATTATTTTGGATATTTTGTCTGAAAGAATTCTACCTTTAGTACTTTTGATTGAATTTTTTTCTAAAAGAAATATGTACTTAGTCTTTTACCTTCAGGAATTTTTTTTGAAATAATTCTAACACTTAGTCAAATAAATCTTGAAATATTTTCAAAGTGTAAACTAAGATTTTAAGCTTGTAGGCTCTTCTAGACTTGTTCTTGAAACTACTCGAACACCTTGAAAACCTGCTTAAACCTTGTATTGTAGACATGATTCTAAGCCATTTTATCTTTCTTAAATTGGGACCTTGCTAGGATTATTTCTAGGTATAGGAAAAGCTTGTTATGTGGGCCAAAATGGCCAACATTTCTAGCAACTTAGCTAGCTTGATCAACCTGCTAGTCATGAAACCTAGCTATTTGACCAATATTGCTCATGATGATTAAATAAATAAGGTAATACTTGTAAAAAAAAGATTTTGATTTATTACCAAAGCACTTCTATAGAAATGAGGAACACAAAAACAATAATAAATCAACTAAATAGACCAAAACTAACTAAACAAAAAAAAAGTGCAAAAGCACTTGGAGGAAAATGCAAACCTATCTACTTATGTAAAAAAGGTAAGAGATAAAAATAATAGAAGAAATTATATACCTCCCATTGATGGAGATGAGAAGGCTCTATCCATTCAATCTAGAAATCTCAAAGTCATTGCTTTCCTTGCAACTTGTGATGACATAAGGTCCACTCTAAAGGCTGTCAATCCTGGAGTGTTTTCTTAGTTTTGCATAGTCCACATCCCATTTGAGGACTATGTCACCTTGCTAGAATGTCCTTGATGAAGCTATTTTGTCAAAATATTTCTTGACCTATTTTAGGTTAGACCAAATGGTATGTATGACATCATCTCTTATCTTTTCCAGTTCTCTTAGTTCATTCATCCTAGCCTCCATTGCATCACTTTCTAGAAGTTTTAGTTGGTGTGAAAGTTCTAAAGTTGGGAGCTCCAATGAGATAGGTAGCCTTTATTCTCTTACATAAATTAAGAGATAAGGTTAATGACCAATGGCATTATTGGGGGTGATCCTATTATCCCATAGAGTAATCTTTAACTTTGTATGTTAATATCTTTGATTATATTCCAATGCTCTTTTAATGATCCAAATTAGGTTCTTGTTAGTAAAATTAGCTAGTCCATTACCCTATGGATAGTGATTTGATGAATATTTTAGATAAATAACTTACTAAAGAGCCAATTCACATACCTTTGCACTATTGAATGCCAAATCATTGTCTGATATTATAGTAGAAGGTACTCCAAAATGGGTGACTAGACTCTCATAAAACTCAAGCACAAAGTTCTCATTTGCCTCCTTCAAAAGTATTAATTATACCCACCTAGTGAAATAGTTTGTAGATATCAAAACCTATTTATGACCAACACTAGATTGAGGATGTATCATGCCAATGAAGTCTAAACCCCATTTCATGAAAGGCTACTCAATTTGAATAGGATTTAATAGTATAACAACTAGTCTCTATTTACCTATAAACAGTGCACACTTTGCACACTTCATAACACATGCATGTGCATCATTAAATAAATTAGGCTGAAAGTAACCCAATATAATGATTTTTGTAGTTTTAGTCATGGCTACAAAATGGCCTCTAGAAGGACTATCATGAAATTGTTCAAAAATCTTGTTAAAATGATTAGCTTCAACACACCTTAAAAGCATACATGCAATATCCTTTTTGAACAACACTCCATCAATAAAAATGTATTGTAATAACTTCATCCTAAAATTCCTTCTCCTTGATGCATCTAAGTCCATTGGACATTTTCCTATCTGAAGGAATATAGCAATGTCATGTGTCTAACTAACTAGATGGAGGAGTAGTTTCATCTTCATGTTGGGTGTCTTGCAGTGTCAAAACCATCTCTTTTTCTTATTTTACATCTTCCTTAAGAAGTTCACACAATCCTTTACATCAGACCATATTTGTGACCTTCACTTCAATATCATATTCCATGCAATTAGTGACCCATCCATCTCTCTTTTCACTTAAGTCTGTGTTGAAGATGAAATCCTTCACACTAGGATGAGCTACCATTAGTATAATCTTATTATTTGAAACCAAATGTTTGAATTACTTTAAGCCTCTTATACCAAAAAGAATATGATTTTAAACAAAATAATATCTCTCCTCATATCATTCCAAAGGTTGTTTGAAAAAATTAATGGGTTTCTCTAAACTTTCACTATTTTGTTGCATAAGCATGGCTAAAATTTTACTAAATGTAGAAAAGCATACATAAGAAAATCCTTACTAAAATATGGATTAAGCAAAGTAGGAGCTTGGTCAATTTATTATTTTATGGATTCAAATATTCTCTTACCCTCCTTACTCCAAGTGAATTCTTGATGTTTCTTCAAAATTTGAGTGAGTGGCCTTACTAGTTCTACAAATCCAAGAATAAATCTTCTGATGAAATTGATCTTACCTAGTAAGCTTTACAATACTTTCTTATGTTTTGGTAAGGATAGAGCATGGGTTTCTTATACTCTCTCTAGATCAAAATAAATACCATATTTGGAAAATACATGCCCAAGAAATCTCCCCTCATACACTAAAAAGATACAATTCTTTGGATTTAATGAAACTCTAAATTGTTTGCATCTATAAAAAATAACACTCAATTGTGTTAGATGATCATTAGGATCATTTGAAAATATAGTAATGTCATCAAGATAAACTAAGACCATTTCACTCAAAATACATTGAAAGGCAACATCCATTGCCATTTGAAAAGTGGCTCTAACATTAGAGATCCCAAAAGACATCTTTTGATAGGCGTAAGTTCCCTATTTGGTTATGAAAGTTGTTTTATACTGATCTTGATCTTTCACCAATATATGGTTATAACCTGATTACCTATCTAGTAAGGAGAACCTTTGTGAACCTGATACCCTTTGTAATATTTGATCCATGAATGGAAGAGGATAGTGGTCTTTCAATGACAATTTGTTCAAATCTTTAAAATCCACACATAGCATTATCTCTCCATTTTCCTTTCTTAATGGTACAAGGTTTTCCACCCATGTTGAGTGTTTGATATAAAATATTATACTTTACTCAATCATCTTGGTAAGCTCCTTTCTCATGAGAATTTCAACCTTAGGGTTGATGGGCCTTTGCTTTTGTCTTACTAGTTTTACATATTGTTCAAGATCAATAATATGTTGTGCTAATCTAGTGTCAAACCATTTCAAATCATGGTATTCCAAGGCAAATAAATCCATGTACTCATTACATAATGAAATGAAGTCTACTCTTTTAGAATCAGTGTTCACTTTACCCCACTTGAGTTGAAATGCTTACCTTCAACTATGTGAACTTGCTCATAATGTTATTCTTTGAAAGAGATGCTTACCTTGTCCTTTATAAGTTGATAATATTCATTGAAAATTCTCTCCAATGTTACTAAACCTTTGGGCATCTTGTTTGATCTCAATTACACAATCTAATTTTTATATTGGTGTTGCAATTTATTTTGATTCTTTGAGCAAGATTATGCCTTATTTTATAGGAAATAGGCTATCTAAATGTCACTATCAAAGACTTGCCAGCTTACCTAATTATTTAGAAATGAAGGCCTACACACAAATTTTATTTGGGTCTAATATTTATTATCCTTGAGCTAGTCCACTATATCAAATTGTGCTCCTATGGTAGCAAGCATATCTGCATGTTGCTTGGCTCCTCTAGGAATAGAGTGAATATCAAATGCTAGGAAATCTTCCATGAGGTCCCAAACTCTGTGTTTGTATGCCTTTAGGAGGGGGTTATTTAATATGCTTAAACCTCTAAATTTTTACACTACCAAATTACTATCACCTTTCACCTACAAAATTTTAATACTTCTCTTTCTAGCCCACTGAAGGCCATGAATAAGATCTTCATATTCTATAGTATTTTATGTATAACTAAACTAAAATCTAACTGAATAATAATACCTTTTATTTTGAGGTAAAACCAACATTACATTAGTCCCACTCCCATTATTTTATTTGGATCCATCAATGTATAGATTCTATACTCCTTGATCTTGATTTGAGTTGGTGAGACTAGGTAATGAGTCAACTTCTTCATGCATACAGTAGGCACCAAAACCAACTTCTTGAATACCTTTGTATGGGTCATATCCATGGTTATCAATATCCCACTAATACAAGATTAGATTTGATATGCCTTCAAGTGGCGTATAAGGTTCTTAATCAATAGTACCCTCATCTTCTTCTGAAATATTGTAATTCATATTAGACATATTTGGCATAAATGGTTCAAGGTGAATTTTAAAAATAGGATCTGATATTATAGTGACTTTGGTTCCATATCTGGTCCTAAAAACCATGTATATCCAATCTAAATAAATATAACCTCCTATTTTATCAGCGAAATCCTTGGATAGGCATAGTGCAAAGTATGGAGGTAAATAAAAAACAACTGTATCTTATGAAATGGTGAAATTTAGACAAGCAACAAGTAAAATATTAAGATTTTTGAGGATGCCCACATTCTTATTAGGAGAACCATCTAACTATAAAACTCCCTTTTCATGAGGTTCATACTTCAACCCTAGTTTGTCAGCTATGGATTCAAGTATGACAGAAGTACTAAATCCACTTTCAATCATAAAATTATGGCTAAGACAATCTACTATGATAACTAAAAGATAAAATGGAGGAGGATTAGTCACCTTAAGGGCTTAAGTCTCAAAAAATGGATTAGAGTTGGTTAAAACAATACTTACTCTTTCCTTTTTTAGGTGTTCCATTGGATATATTGAGATTTGAAAGCTCCTTTTGTAGATATTCTTTTTGTCTTGGGATTAGCAGTGTATCCCACATTGAAATTGATACTAAAATTTTCTTCATATAATCCATAATACTAAGTGGATAGGTAACTATCTTTGACTATAGTTTAGGAGTAGGAGGGGCTCCTAGATCTTGTGTGAACTGAGGAATGTAAGGCCCTTTCACATTCTACCCATTTGGATAATTAACCTATTGATTTGATGTATTTTGAGGTAGCTCATGAGTGGTGGTCCTTTGTGGTGGCTATGAAGGAAAAGGGGTTACCTTATCAAGAGCTAAACCAGAACCATCACCAATTGCATTTTTATTGGATCTAGTATGGGATCCAACTAAATTGTCAACATTAGGCATATTTTGACTTTGATTTGTAGCTATGTGCTCAAAATAATCCTCACCTTCTTGAAATTTCACAAATGTAGTTTCAATAGGTGCTTTACCATTCTCTCCTTCTTGTTGATTTGGCACTTCTGCTTGGGTGAATGAAGGAATGTCTCCATGTAGTAGAGAGGCTTCCTTATTTGATTAGTTTTCATGTGGAGGAGGAGCTTAACTCTACTACATATAATACTGATGTGATCTCTCACTAGTTGGCACCATTTTCATTTTATTTTCTTGATCCTACTAATTATTTCATTGCCCTTCCTAAGCATAGTTGTTTTGATTTGGCTCAACATCTGTATAATTTCTTGGAGTATTAGGATTGTATTACCTTAACTAATAATTTTTCCCTTGTCCTTGATGATTGGACTGATAGGATGGCCTATTATATGATAATTATGACTAATATTTTGATATATCTTATATGATGGAGATTTTTGTCTTTTCATTACAACAAACTTGTTATTATGAGTCTTGAGAACACTCTCTATCTTCCCTAGTCTATTAGCTTGATCACCTTCTATTTGATAAAACTTTATTGAATGTGGAAGTGGAGGAGCAATAGTTAGAGTAGGAGGGTGGATCTATGAAAAGAGAGGCATTGGTGACTTTAGAGACAACTTGCCTACTTGTATAAGGCAATTCTCAGCCTTGATTTCTATTTTAAAATCCTTGGGTAGGGTGTTCCATCCCATGGATTATATCATCACAACTACATCTAAATTGAGAGCCTTTAAATATTATATAAAAGCATAGTTGGGTGTAGGCTTGATTATTGTACAAATTATGTCCCAAGTATTTTGGAACCTGTAATTGAAATCCACCATGAATTCATGATTGAATATGTTGATTGTTGTAAGCTACTCCACAAGTGAAAGGTGTTCACTTTTGTCCTCAAAGTGCTTATATAGGACCTCTCCAAATTCATCCCAATTATTGATTGATATAGGAGCCAATCCTCTATGTCATTTAAGTGCTTTCCTTTTGAAATAATTTGATAACAACCTCATTACTACACTTTCCTGAGTCACATGATGCATTGAACAAAGGTTACCAATATCTACAATATGTTTTATAGGAATAACTAGATTTTCTCCTATAAAAAAAGGAAGAGCCTTCAAAGCTGAGATTCTAATATCATCTCATTGAGTAATATTCAACGGACTACCACCATTGAATGGCATAAAGGCTTGCCTTCTAAGAACAACCATTTGACGTATGAGATTTATAACAATGTTTGGCTGAACAATATTGGCTTGAATAAGAGGATTTTGTGCAAAAATAGGGGAAATAAGAGATGTCAATGTAGGATTTAACTAAGAGGCTTTATTCTTCTTTATTGATTGGAAAGATAGCTCAAATAAATCTATCTCTTTATCTTTTATAAGGGATATTATGACAAATCATGGGGGCATGAAAAATATACAAATTTAGAAATAAGATTAGAATTTGCTACTATACTTAGATATGTAAAATTGTGTAAATAGGTGATCCCACTAGGCATGCCAGAACTATTAGCTCTCTAAATAACACCCAATAGAGATCATATTGCTCAAGTTTAACTCATACCTAGACTAACATGATAAGGATCTAAAGCTGTGGGATGCCTATATCTAGATTAGACCTCTAGGGTTTTTAATGAGGCTAGATCCTTAGATATGATATTTTGGATCTCTCTTCCTAAGACCTAAACAAGTTGGGGTGAAAAGAGTTAAGATATTACATAGAATAAAACCTATTTTGACATGTGGTGATGCACTGAATGTTCAAATATCCACTCTCAATATTAAACTCATTATCACACTAATAGGCTATAAGAAAACTAATACAATGTTTACTATGGTTTCTAAGCAACAATACTTCACCTAAAGGTCAATTTGATGGACTTAGGTTGGAGGAAAATGATGGTAATTCTTGATTGAAAGAATTTATAGTCAACAGTCCACTTTATACCTAAGACATCAATATTAAGACATGTTAGATGACCTTCAATGAAATTTTATTAGCACTTAGGTTGAATTTAGACCTATAAAGGGAAGATGAAAATCTCTTTTACATATCAAACACATACAAAAAACTAAGCACATAATGGTAAACACATGTAAAATGCTGTCTTCATTACTCCAAAAGGTGTAAAATATAATTTATGGTAGAGTCTAGTATTACTAGCTTAAGGGATGCTTAAAAATAGCTCAAAGGATATACTTATAAAAAATGAAAGCAAGAGAGAGGGATTTTGGCACTGAAAAAAGGAATCAAAATGATCATAATTCCATTTGAATTAAATTTATAATTACCATTGCATTTATGCTCATTCAAGCTTCCTAATTGATCTAGGTCACTTCAATCAGTTACACCATTACATTATTCCTTCACTTATGCTTTTTTATGGTTTTAATGATGGGAGAAATTTATTTAGAGATGGTTTCTAACATAAATATAATTACAATAGTTAGATCAATCTGTTAGAGTTTTGTCATGGTGCTAACTTCTCTTTACTGGTTTGTCATGGCATACAAGAGTGGATAAAAGGGTCACTTTAATGTAGCTACTTCTGGCTATGAATCTTTTGAAGTCTATGTGTCTACCTTATTATCATCTTTTAAAATGTTAGCTTTAGTTCAACTTGAGTTAGACTCAAACTTGGCTCCATGATTTTACTTACTTTGGTCAAAAATTGCACCTTTATCTCCCAATAAGAAATCTTCCTAAGTTTGACCTTAGTCATCAAAAATTGACTCAAACCAATCAAATAACTCCAAAATATCTTGATTCTATTGGTCCTATAGATCATTTCTATCATATCCTTGACCTTTTGACCTCTTGTGCACCATAGATCTACTTGGTATGAATGAACATGAGTGATTGATTTGTTGCCACCAAATATCTTTTGACATGTTGACTCAAGCTCACACTATTGTATCAATATATATAAATGAATGCAAGTCATCATATTTGCCTATACACACCATTTGAACTCAAATGGCTATTTTATGAGTCCTAAATTTGATGTCTACATGAATGTAATTGATTTTCACACAATCGTCATAGATTTTTTAAACCCCAATGATTATTTATCATGTCTTAAATTTGATGTTTGCATACCCATTAATTAACATCTACGAGAATGTCAATGATGTTTGCACGACCATCAATCTTTGGATCCCAATTATTTTTTGCTTGAGCTTTATTTTAACATTTGCATGATCATCAATGATGTTTGTGAGACTATCACACTTGTTGGATAGATTTTGAAGGTGTTAGACAAATAATTTCTTTGAAACCATTCAATTCCATTGGAGTTTTGCATCAAGATTTTGTCTTTATTGGAAACATTTCTATGGACATTTTGTTCAAATAAAATATGTCCTTAGGGAAATTATCTTAGATAATTTACTCAAAATATTTGAGTCTTCGATATTTTTATTGGGCCAATTTTCTAAAAAATTATTAAGTCCTCAAGATTTTTTGTTTTAGAACCTTTTATTTCAAACATTTTGTTCGACTAAAATGTGTCTTTGGAAAGATTGTTTTGGACAAAAGAATTCTGCCTTCGATACTTTTGATTGACATTTTTCTCAAAATAATTATGTACTTATTCTTTTGCCTTCAGGAAAATTTTCCCAAAATAATTCCAACACTTATCCAAATAAACCTTGAAATATTTCCCAAGTGTAAACTAGGATTTTAAGCTTGTAGGCTCTTCTAGACTTGTTCTTGAAACTATTCAAACACCACGAAAACCTATTTGAACCCTTCACCTTGTAATGTAGACCTACTTCTAAACCATTTAATATTTCTTCAATTGGGACCCTACTAAGGATCTTTCTAGGTCTAGGTGAAGTTTGGTATGTGGGTCAAAATTTCCAACAAAAACATTGGTGAATGAAATTATTGCAAATCTAATATAAGAATCCACCATAGTAAAAGGCACCAATATTCCAATCTCTAACAAAGTCATCTACAAAATTTCCAAAATTATTAGATAGTAAGAGAATACTTGGGATAAATCCTTTTTCGAAGTTAATTGCACATTTCAATGGTAATGAATAATTGTCTATAGCATGCATACACAATCATCAAGGAGGGGCAAAAGGGATCAACAAGAAAACCCTAACTGAACCCTAAAAATATGTTTCTTTTTAGGTTATGAAATGTTTTATGTGTGAAGGTCAATGTATTATTTTAGGGTGTGAAGTTATCAGGATCATTATTCACCTTAAGTATGTCTAATAATAGATTCAACATAGAGTTAACCTATCACTATACCTATATGGAGCCATTCAAGTTTTGGCCACCAATAGGTCATCTTCAAGTCATCATTATGGCCTTATCCATTTGATTATTCAACATCATTTTATTCAATAAAGCAAATAAACTTGAAAGAACTTTTAGAAATATATAATTAGTCAGTGTTTAGCATCTCTTCCAAAATATTTTATAAAAAACACCAATACCCAAGGCAAAAGAATAAGCTTGCTCTTCTAGGGTTATGTTTTCCTCTAGTGAAAGATGATAAACTAGATCACAAATAACACATGTAATTGAATAGAGTTTTCATCAGATTCTAATAAAAAAGAAATTAAGGCCTAGGGTTTCATAGTCTCATCTAAACCTTGAAGCTAAAGATATTCCTTTAGTAAGCACAACATAGGTACCTAAAATAATTAGAGCATCACAAGTAGCCAAATATACCTCTATGAAGGATCCCAATTCCTTTGTGTAGACTAAAAGAAGATGTAGAAAATTAATCTTGGCATAAGATGATGAGGAGATAAAAACAACGACAACCCTTGATCGTCTTCAACAATCACCATTATTTTCTTCAAAAATAATAGCATATAAAACAACACTTCAAGAAGAACCTACCATAATAGAAATTCTTGATTCAATAGAAGTAGCTCTTGTTGAGAAAGTTATTAAGGAAGTAAATATACTAAGAATAATTTTTATTATAAGAATAAAAATACTCTCCATCTTATTCAATTCTTGATATAAGATCAGAATTAGACAAATGAAAAAGTATTATGGTCTCTAAAAAATAAAAAATATATAGCTCCACTGAAGATCCAAAATATTAGTTCACCCTTGCACTGTCTAAAGTTGATGCCATCATCAAAAACAAGCCATAGATATTATTGATCTTTTAGCTCAGATACAATATAAGCATTTCCTCAATTCTTATTTAACTCAATGATTATATAGTTTTGAAAATAAGGCTTTGTATCACATAAATAAAATCAATAGGCTTGAGGAACACGTAACTCATTTTGATGAAGTAATGGTAAATTATTGGATTTATATCTGAATTAGAAGAATAAAACCTACTATTAAAATGTCAACTCTAGAATTCTCAATAAAAAAACCCTGATACTTCAACAAAAGCTTTATGTGAAAACTTCATCTTCTTCTAAACCTTAAGTTGATCAAGCTTGTCAAACTATTGTTTCTCATTATGACTATCTAGACAAATGGAATCAAGTTTATTTTGAGTTAAAGGAGCTCAAGAAATAAAATAAAGCCTTAGAAAATGAAAAATAGACAATAAATAAAAATATAGAGAAAGAAAAATAGCAAACCTATAAAATTGAAGGTAATCTATAAGTTGCATGTTAGATATGAGAATAACTTCTAGCTTGTAGATATCCTTCTCCCTCTTACAACCTTTAATTACATGAATAATTTATATGTGGAAGCTACTTAGAATATCATGTGATCTACCTTAATATTGAAGATCCTCTTATGTTTCTAAACATTTTCCAAGAATCCACTCCAAAGTATCAAGATTTATTGTGTGAATTTTATTTATGTAATTTGATATTAAAAGACTTTAATAAGTTTATGGTCAATCTATATGTGGGAGAAGTCTAGATGATAGCTCTTATTTTCACTTATAAAAATTAGATATCTTGGAAAGCCAAACATGAGGAGCATGGGACAATATCCAAATGTATAGGGTTATGTATTAGACCTACTTTTTCTAGTGAAAATAATCTATTGATTAACTTTAGATCTTCTTATTTGATGAATCCAAACATAAAAGATTATTATTTGTAGGCTTTATATGACAATATTGTCTCTTTTAATCTATATACAAGATAATATTTTGATGTTATATTTATAGCTAGTGTCAAGCATTGGGACACATTGATAGTTCCATTGAAGAGAAGGGAGGTGATGTCTCCAACCAATTTAAGATGGAGTTTACGAAGGGCACAATCCATAAATGACATGATCATTGATATCATTAATTTAGAGGGTGAAAAAATTTGGGTCGGCATGAGATTCAGGCCACCACTTTTTCTTACTCCTATTTCACCATGGCTAGATGGATCCTCAAATAGATGATCAAATTTAGATTTGGAAATAGATGGTGTAAATGTATCATGGTTTCACCAGTCCCCTAGATGACCACTGGGTTGATGAATTTAATATGTATGACCTCAACTGGTGTTTACAAGATAGAATTTAGAGTTATGAGGGGATTAATAGTAGATGAGTTTGAAAAAGGGACTTGTAAAAGGTAAATCATGAGGTAAATTATGAGTCCAAAAGATGACTCATTATTACTATCAATTTTATTCATTTTCCTTCCATTACCTATCCTCTATACTAAACAATGCAAGGATATTAAGCTTGTATCTAATCCTAGTTTAGAAAATTGATGTTTTATCTTCTTTAGTATAAGTAAAGTCTAATTTACTAATTCTATCATTCAATTCTAAATCTTTTCATGTTTAGTATCTCAATTTTGTGTATATACATATGATACACTATTCTATAAAAAATAAGGACCTTTTTTATGATCTTCTAAGTCAATCTATATAAAATATCTTGAAATTTGTCAATATATAAAATCATTTGATACACTTTTATCTTATTCAAGTCTTCTCTAGACTTAGCTACAAAATTTTCTAGTAGCTACAGACTCACACAGTCTAATGCTATGGACTCATCCAGTAGCTAGGGACTCACCCAGTAGATAATGAATCATTTAAGATCAGATGCCATTATTCATCAAAGCATTCTACCATTCCTATCAACATATCAACCTTGATATGTACTTATTCATAATTTAGGATCCTTGAATCATGTTTCTATGGACTTAAATAAGTTTTCATAGAAATAACTCTAGACTCTATTAGAGTTGTTACAAACTCTACCAGAATTGCTCCAGACTCTTCTAGTCCAGCTCCTAATCTTGCAGAACTAAAGATCCATTCTTTCCATCTTTGTCAAAATACTTGAATATTGTTTTGGTCACTTACTATTTATAGTATTACTATAAATAGTAAATCTATAAATAGAATTTCTAAATATTTCAGTCAGTGTAACTATGTCACATAGTCTTTTATAATGAAAATTGATCTAATAGATCTAGGAAGTCATTCTTAGTAGATATTCAATGGTTTTTTTAAAAAATGGATCTTCTTATTTCAAACCATCAATCACCTATTTTTAAAAACCACTAAAATTAGGAGTTTTGTCTTGATAATAAAATATTGGCTACTAAGATCTAGGGATCTACAGTTACAACATTATATAAGTGGACCTCTATGTCTTAATATATATAGAAGAGAGATATGATTATTATTATTCATGTAATCTATTTTGATCAATTAATGAATATATATCCATTTTTAAATTACTAGGTTTTCTTTTCATTCTTGTTCCCAAGGTGAACAAGGGCCCACTCTCCTAAAAAATCAGGAACATATTTTTGTATGATATTTTATATGTATTTATAGTTTTTAGTAATTATAAATATATTTGATTTTTATAACCTAAAAAAAATTATCTTTAAGTTCTAAGATTAAAATCAATATTACAACAAATGTGTTTATCTTTATAGTAGAGTCTTTACTTTTATCAAGTGTGTATCTTTCCAATAGAGTGTTTAGTTTCAACAAGTGTGTTTATCTTTTCAATAGAGTGTTTAGTTTTAGTAAATGTGTTTATCTTTCTAAAAAAGTGCTTACTTTCAACAAGTGTGTTTATTTTAAGAAATTGGATTATAGAGTGTTTTAATTTTATAATTGTGTTTCTTTATTACATAAGTAAATCCTTTCTAAAATAAATTAGATTAGACATTTATAAATAACAAAATCCCCCCCCAAACTATCTCTATAATACCTACAACCATAAGCCTTGATACAAACAACTTTGGATATTGCTCCTAGTTTGAATGACATGGATATAAAAGTTGATTAAATAAAGGGATAAATGGCACCCATCAATGATCACAATCCCAACTCCAATATTTCTACCAAGCATATGCATATTGAAATCTCATCTTATGCAACATGATAGTGGACACCATCTCTTAAATGCATAGAATGGAAGGTAAGTTTTAATTTATTATCTTGTATTTATATTTTAAAAAAGACTACAGATCCTAATCTTGATATGAAATCAAAATTGTATATTATTAATACCTCTTTTAAAAACACTCAAAGCTTTCATACCTATAAATTTACTAATAAAATACTTGAGATGGTCATAATAGGAGACCACTATATTATGTTCATTAAAGGATGCAACACTACAAAAAACATCACCAACCCACTTTAAATAGGTTTTGAATATTTATAAATCCTTAAAAATGATTTTACCAATAAAATATCCCTCAATATTTATGGGAGTAGTGGTAACAATCAAGGTGTGACACCTAATGTTTTGCCAATTGTATTTACCATAAAGTGAACTAGAGGTAATACAATATCGTATAATAAATTTCTATGATTCATTACCTTCAATTATCTAGACCACCTATTTAGCATAGAGAGAAATATTTTGTTTTTAAATGTCAATAATTCCCATACCACCTTTATCATGAGGAAAACAACTATCCCAAGCAACTTTGTGATACCCTCAAGTTTCTTTAGCATTGTCCCAAAGGAAATCTCAAAGAGATTTTTCCAACTTATCATATGAGGATTTATAAGGTGCCCAACAAGAATAATAATAGACATGGGTGGCCACAAAAATATTATAACATATCTAGAAATTTTCAGCTAAAGAAAGAGACTTGAAAATCTAAAACTACACCTTTTTTGCCACTCGATAAATGACATATTTCCAAGTTAAAAAGGAGATTTGTCAAAATTATATGGGATACCAAGGAGTTTTATTTTATCCCATTTTTGATCCATTTTTAGTTATATTATTTAATCCATTTTATCATAGTCATCATGCTTTGTTTGTAGAATTAGGTTTTGGCCCATTATGAACTAGAAAATGAGGCTTTACAAAAACTATTGAGGCAATGTTATGCCTCTTTAAAATAATCTTATTATTCATTAAGAGTGAGAAAAGTATCTTCTTCAAAATGACCAATTATGATCTGAGAGGAAATATTAGGAAGTATAATACCCTTGATGACCCATCCTTCCACTTTGTGAGAAATAAGATATACAACCACCTTTGTAGACAAGATATATAAATTTTATGCCAAAGGGATACATTGTCTAATGGAATATAATATCCAAAAGTTGTTATATTTGAGATCATTTATATTGAGTTAGGTTGAATCTTTATAAAACAAAATCTAAAATATTGATTTATAAAAGATTCAAAAACCTAAAGCTTGAAGCATATTATGCATAAAAATACACTGAATCCTATCATAGACCTTCTCAAAATAAAGTTAGAGGAATATGGTTTAATGAAGAGAATCCCATGTCCATTCCATTCCTTTCAAGATAGTAATGGGATTATCCAACATGTATCTATTTTTTATGAATCTAGTACATTTTAGTAGAGTGATTGTAAAAAAGATAAAATGGAGATAGTTCATAAGAGTTTTAATAAGGATTTCTTAAAACATTAAGGAGGGTAATAAGTCAAAAACTAGTAATTATATTTGGGTCATTGATGTTTGGAATGAACTTGATATCTTCTTTATTAATAAGAGATCTTAAATATTTATTTTGTAAGGCTTACTTATAAACTTGTAATAGGTTAGACCCTATAAAATTCCAAGTATCTTTGTAAATTTTAGAAAGGAAATGATCAATACCAAGAGATTTCTCATTAGCCATGATTTTCAATATATGAAAGATATTATCAAGATTTATAGGGTCATCATAGTTTTTTTGGTTTGTAATTCTTAGTTTTTTAGGTGTATACATGGGCTAGAATGACCTAAAACTATCTTCTTTCTCTAAATAGACCAAGACTCAAATATGTCAATCAAATAGAGCTTCTGATACTTGGATAATTGGATGAGGAATAAATTCATATTTTATATATATATATATATATATATATATATATATATATATATATATATCATAGGGTCACCTACAATGTGAATGTCAATAGGCCTAAGCCTATGGCACAAGTATGTAGCTCTCAACTCCCCAGCAAAGATATGCTATGGTTGTATAAAAAATTATTGTAATAGACTAAACTAGGGATGGATTATAGTGATCATAATCTTGAAAGGTTACATGGTCAAACAAATCGAGATCTAGGTAACCTAAAATGATTATGTTAATTTTAAGCAATCTTATACTCACACCAGCTTATTCTATGTGGGTAAGGCATAAACAATGATACACATACATATTTCATAAATTAGAAATGAACATCTAATCTAATAAGTAATAAATGAAAGAATATAGGGATAGAATATACTTACCTTTGGGTGGACCTGTTGATGCTTCAATCTCCCCCTTTGATCAAGTGGATCTTTGGAAGAGAATGTTGTAGGTTGAATACCTTAGATGGATGGACAAATATATAATATATTCTTAGCTAGGAACCCCAAATGAATCATATTGAGCTTTAATGAAACCACATATAAGACTCCTCAAGATTATATTATATGCCACTAACTCTCTCAAAGGGACTTTGTGTAGATGTGTGAGTGAGATCCAAGTGAATAATGTGTAAATGATATTACATGAATAAAATATGACCCCTATATTTATTGATACAATACCTAAAACCAACCCTAAAAACAAATTTAATAGTATCCACTAGGTTAATATATTTGAAATAAGTCAACTAACATAAAATGCTATCAACTAGGTCGATACAATACATATGCCAAAAGATAGGCTTCAAACTATATCATGGTGGTTGATTCATTACAAGAAGGGTAAAATTTATAAAATAAATCATATAAACCAAGTTAATACCATAGGATATATGGAAGATAACAAATATGGACAAGATACAAATATGATAGGAAGATGGATAGATACTTAGAGGAGGTGAAATGATAGTAGAAATGATGTAATTATGATTGAATAACAACATATCTCACAAATCACCACAAGACTTTCCCACCCCATTCTTGGTACACCCTTTAAAGTATACATTGAAAGAGATTTATGCATCAACAAACTACTAGAAGAGAAAATGTTAGTAAATGATAAATCAAAAAATATTATGTCTATGCATATGCCCACCCAAATCTCATCATGTGTCAAAATAGTGTAACATGGGATGGTGCTTTGGGAAAGAAACATAGAAACACAAAATATCATAACTAATAAGAAATGTTGAAAGAACTAAAACTAAATGAAATAAAATAAAATAAATATGTATACCTCCACTTATCTTATTAATCATATGGAATGTTGTGTATGTCATAAGTGATGGAAGGTGCCCAATATTAAAAATGAGAGGCAAACCTGAAAAATAAGATGAAATTCCAATTTTAAAAAAACCATTTGTTAGCACTTTGAAAAATCTATGTCACTTAGATTATAAGGCTTATTTCAGTTAATGAAAATGACCTATGGAAACAAAGATATGGGGAAAATTATAATTTTATGGTAAATAAATAAAGGATGTTAAATTTGAAAATTTGAAGATGTGATGTAATGTGATGTACATGTTATTCATTTCTAGAAAATGTGAGTATATGCATGGTAAACATGAACAAAATATACTATGATGAAAATTAATGTAAAACACAATTATAACTATGAAAAATAATGTAAAACATTGTTAATGAAATTAAAATATCCAATGTAAAAAAATGTAAAAGACAATAAAATAAGGATATGCCTAGAAAAAGATGCCATTCCATACAAGAGAAGTAAATTCAACTAAATCAAACATGAAGAAAACAAAAAATAATTGTAAGGAATTTATAGAATATATTTATGGATTATATAGCACCTAAGTATTGTACACTTGGAAAAGTCAGACCCTAATTGTTTCTCTTAGTTATGGACCTTTCCCACTTCCACAAGTCTTGCATCTAGTCTATATTATGTTGCTTGGCCTATCTATTAATCTAAATAATTTTATGTTGGTGACCCAGGGCTTATATCTTTCCTAAAATTATTAAAATATATTTATCTTACACCTTTACAAGTTTTGAACTTGTACTTACTTTTCTACTCAGTAGACACTAATTTTTGAGATATACATTAGAGTCGATGTTAGTGTCCTGAACTGACGTAAGTGTCTAGTGCTCTAAAGTCATCTATTTTTTAAATTAAATGTATACTAACTATTGGCTTAAATAATTTAATGTGAGTTAATTCTCAAAAGGGATTGATATAAATACAAGATCAACCCTCCTTCATTCCTTACCTAAAAAACCTAGCATTCATACCAAAGAGCATTGAAAAGAGAATTCAATTGAGTAGATCTTCCCTATTTATTCCTATTTATATATCGAACATAGGGAAATTACATCTATAAGTATGAAGTAATAAAGGAAAAGTCTAAGAGCCTAATTTTACAATTTACAAGCTTGGTTATTGTTATGATTGATTTGCACATATTGCATGATTTACAAATAAGCCAACATGTAGTGGATAACTACATAATAAGCCCTCTTCATAGTATTGGATATATTGGTATTACTCATTGATAGAGGGGTATTTGGGGTCATCTTAATGTAGACACCTAAATCTGGCCATCGATAACCTCCAATCAAGATTTTGGTTAATTTCCATCCAAAACACATAATTTGGCCTAAAGTTACTAAAAAATGCTAAATGATGTGAAATTGATATATTCAAGTGCCAATTTTGGCTAGGGTATCATCAAATAGGGTAATGCAATTTATAGACTAGCTAACTTTAATTAGTTCATTTTGAGTCAAAATGCCAATTTTGCACTTAGGTGCTTTAGATTGCTCTTCCTTATCAAATATTTTGCACAAGAAATGTGCCTTTGTTATTTGTTGTTGGAAACATCCTAAATGGGAATATGGTTCTAATGCATCTTATATCACCTTCTAATTCCAATCTAGTCAAATTTTGGACCAATAATAAGACATTATGATCAATTTGAGTAATTTGTGCACAAAGTGCTTAATCATGCTTAACAGCTAATTAACCCAAATCAAGGCCTAATTAATAATTCCATGGAAACTTGTTGAAAAACTATTTTTTGAAATGAATATTTAATATCTACATCATCAAGTGACCTCATTTCTTGGGAAGACATCCCTAGGCCATAAATGCCACAAATATCAAGATCTATGCCTCTCATGCCTCATCAATGCCTTCCATGATGCCCTACATGCTACTTAATTTCTCCTTCTTCCAATGTCATGATGAGGATAATTACAAAATTAATTCCAAAAAATGAATTAATCCCCAACCACACATCTCAATCTTGAGATGGATGGTTCAGGGTGATTCTGATCAAATCCAAAAATCTATAAATAGAGAGGCCATGAACATCATTTCTAAGCTATTCTAGTGCAAAGTTAAAATACCAAATTGGTTCCAAAATATTCAAAAAACTAGTGTTATATTGACAAATTGATTCCAAGCCAAGCCAAGCCATAAACTAAATGTGCCAAGGAGAAGAGAAAATAGCCAAGCCTCCTTTGATGAAGACTTCATGAGCACAAGCTGAATAAGCCACTAGAACAAGCATTTTGGAGCATCCAAGGGAGGTAAAAGAAAGTTTTCTTTTGCATTTTAGTTGTGTGTTTCATTCATGATTGTTAAATAAGATCTCTCTAGTGTCTAGGCCTAGAGATGTGTTATTAGTGTGTTTATTTCATTTTGTCTTCATTTTGGAACTAACACCATACTAGCCATCCTCTCTTGAGGTAAATTCCTAGATCACATAATGGCATGCCTGGTGGGGCTAGATGCATCTCACACCTAAAGTAAATCATTTTAGAACTCTAAAATATTTATTTGAGCCCTTAAAACTTTTATAAATTGATTTTCTAACTTTATTTTGCCATTTTTATTTACCACAGTTTTACACAGTAACTGGCATCAACAAAAAATATTGACATCGAGTACCTGACTTAACTAACATTGGTCAGTAAAAATGACATTAGTTAGATCTCCGTTAGCTAGAGTAACCGACATCAGTGGTCATAACTGATGTTGATCATTGTGTTTTTCCTAAAACACAGACTTGAGAGCTACTTTTCCAAAGTTTAGTATTTCAAGCTAAAAAGAGCTTCAAAGCTAAAGAGCATGCTAACATTTTTGTTATAGGACCAAGTTGAATATTTTCTAAAAACATGTTTAAATCACATTTTCATGCTTAAAAATCAATTAGGAATCTTGTTTTGGGTATTTAACAAAGAATTTTAGATGTTTTTGGTCGATGTTTTCAAAGTTTGCAACTAAGACCAAGGGGTCAAATGAACACCACCAAATATTTCATTTTGGGCTTAAAATTGAACACATTTATCAATTCTTGTTTGAAATAGTTGTTTAGTTAGATTTTTGTTTGGAAAAAATAGGAATGTTACATGTATGCTCTTTCATTTGTCCCCTATAAGGAACCCTTGGAATCAAAATCACCATTCCTATTACGAGTAGCCAGTCCAAGGATTAGAAAGAATGTCATCTAAAATACCCCCCAAAAACTCATCAAAGTTTGGGTGATCTTGAAAATGACCTTAAAGTCTTTCAAATTTCATGATTTATTTATTTTTATGCATCTTGGATTGTGAGGGGGACTTCATCACCTCCCATAAGTTATTTAGGGAAGCTTTGACCCAGGGTTTCATCTCCTGACATTGACTTCATTTGGCTCCTTTGGAGTTGCACATGGAATGTATCTACATTTATAAATCATAGTACACTGAGTGAATAGTAGGATGTGGTGGTAGTAAATAAGACTAAACCTTTTTATAACTAGCCAATGTCGTGGTCACATAATTTTTGTGCTTGTCTTTTGCATAGTTTGATATGAAAGTCATTGTGTAATTGATTCCCCTAGAATGATTGAATCCTTACTAGTTTGGTAAACCCCATTTTGCCATACCCTTGCTAGGATTTAGATGATTATACTTAGTGTATTTTGGTCATTTTACTTGGTATATTTTGAGACTAAAATTTGTTTGTTTGTTCATAAACCATGTTAAAACAATGCATTTGAGTTATGAAGGGTAGTGTTATGTTGCCCAAATCATGTTAAAACAATTTTGCCTTTGAGTCTTTTGAAACATAACATTGACCACATTATTCAAGTATGATTATGTCATTAGGTTTCTCAATTTTTTCCAAGAATAGATCACCATTATATCAAAACCATTTGTTTCAAACCACTTTTATATATACTATTTGGACCTTTGTCTTATGCTATCATGTTGTCCAATCTGTCTAGCCTGTTTAGTCAAATCCTAGTTTTCAACATTGAGTTTTCAATTAGCCTTGTTAAGTTTAGATATAAACATTGATTGATTTATATTTAGGCCTCAATTCATGAAGCTAATACATATATCTTTCTCTTTTGGGTTGCATAACTTCGGTTAATTGATTAACCAAATTTGAAAACTATTGATGGTTTGTTTGTTTAGTACCTATCCTCATCATTATTTGTGATTTTATTTGGGAGAACACAACCTTTTTCAAAGATCCTTTTATCTTATGCCTTATGACAACTATTGATGTTTATGTTTGATTCCATGTGTTGGGTCTATGTCAAAGTTGTTTCCAAACTTGTGAGATTAAATCAAATCACATTAGCTTTTGTTTCAAGTCTAGATTTTGACGTCATTTGGCTAAAAGTTATAGCACATGCCTATTTGTTTGAGCCTAGATTTTGACTCCATGTTTGGACAAAAGACCTAGTCACTCAACTTTTCCCTTTCCTAGTTTAGACCTTGTTTAGAACACTTTGACCTAGACCTTTGACATGATAGTTTTTATTTAGACACTTGACCTTTTGTGCATATGAAATTTGACATTAGACATTTGATGTTAGGTTATTTTATGCCAAGTCTTAGCACAAATAATTTTGGAGATATAGCTCCACTTTCAAACCACATTAGCGATATAGCTCCACCTTTTGACCAAGTTAGACCAAGCTTAACCCATTTGTCCTTTGGATCATTTTTTCAAAGTTTGTAGGACTCTAAGTCTTTTTGTTTTTGGAGCTTTTATCATTTATGTGGATATGTATCACTAAAATTATGGTGGAGTCACTTACAATCTGACTTATGATAGAATGGCTGCATAAAATAACTTTTATGGATTTTGTCAAGACCCCAATGATGCTAATACGGTTTTTGAGACATATTTCTATTTGCCTTATATTAATCATTCATGGGAGCAAAGTCACGAAGCAAATTATGATCCAACTCAAGACTTTGATTGGTATGAAGAGGTTTGTGAGGAGGAATTTGAAGGCCCAACTATAGATAATGTTGTTTGGGATACGAATCCATACCCTCTTTATAAAAATTAGTACATGGAACATAGTCAAGAACTAGCTTATGTGCCAACTCATAACTGGGATGATATAGTTTATGAGGAAGACTTGGATGATTTTTCTTATGCAAGAAATCAAGTTTCATGACATCCCTTTTTTATCCAATCATCATCTACCCCTAACCCTCTTTTGGATTATATGAGCCATCAAACTTTGAAATATCCAAAGAATATCATTTCTATACCAGGACCTCATCCTTTGGCTTGTGTGAGCAATCAATCTCCACACTGCCCTATCATTACCATTCCATGACTTTGTCCTTTAGATCATGTGAGTAATCATTCTCCCCAAGGCCCTACCATTATCCAAACACAAGTCATTACTCATCTAGTACCAATTCCATCCAAACCTCAACCCATCTAATCATTCAAAGACCAAGCTACATTCAAAATTGGTATTTTCCAACTCATTAGAAGCTAAGGCCAAGACAACCAACCAATCCAAGATATTTTTTTTGAACCAACCATTTTTTATAAGTCAACTTATGATTAATTGCCTATTTATCCTATATTATTTATCAAAGAGTCTCACTCTGATGAGCCAGTCTTTATTGAGTTACTTCTTAATGATTATAACCACCTTTGGGTAAATCATTACCTCGACCATATACCTATTTTTCAAGAGCCTCATATCAATAAGCTAGTCTTTGAGGAGTTGTCTCTTGACCTTTTTACCATTTTAAAGGAGACTCACTTTGACAAACCAAATTTTATGGAGCCCATTATGCCATCACAAGCCGTTACTTGTACAAAACTAAATATTTGACCAGACATCATTATAAAAAAGTACCCATTAGATGAAGAATCAAAGTTAGAGTCATGTTATATTCTTGAATTGACATCAGATTTATCATCAAATTTAGAATCCCTTGAGTCAAAATGAGATTTAGAAGAAGAATATGTTCATGGTTGTTACAACATTGATTACACATGTCTCATGGATCAATTTAAATACATTTTTGATTTTTCTATGGTTTTTGAGGATGATTACTTCATATTTGACACAAGTTATCTAAGTATATTCTATAAGGATTATGCAGCCTCTCTCCATTCCAATACTATTTCACATGCCATTACCATCAACCAAGATAGCCATATTATTGACATTCCATCTCCCACAAGTGTTGATTCAGATCGACAGAACCACACTCTATTAAACTGCATCCATAGAGACATAAAAGTTGAAGAATAATGAGGCCAAGACCACATTCATATAGTAGAAGAACACTTTCCTAGTGAAACCTTTTTTGAGGTGTTAGGGGACAATCCAAGTGAGAACTTAGCATCTTCTAGTAAAACTTTTTTGGAAGTGCTAAAAGAAAATCAAAGTCAAAAGTCAAAATTTCTTAGTGAAATGTTTTCAAAGGTGATATGGGATGATCAAAATAAATTCATTGGTAAAAACCTCATTGAGGTACCAATAACTGAGCACAAAAGTTCTTCACTTCTTGATGAAGACAAAATCAAAGATAAAATCAAAATAGCTTCTTATCTACAACCTAATCAGATGGTAGCTACTCTTAAGATCAAACAAAAACAAAATCTAGTGGTTCTATCAAGAGAAAAAGTATTGAGCCCCACCACAACCAAAATTATGTTAAATCTGACATCAACAACATTACGTATGATTGGAAGTCTTGATCTTCATTTGTTTCCCCACCATTCTATATTCTATTATCATCTACCATTCCATTTCAAAATCAAACCTACCATCCATTATTTGTCCCTATTTATCATTCATGGTCATACTTTCCTTTACAGAGGCTATAAAGATACCTTGTCTTGATGTTTGAAATAATTAGAATCAATGACCAATGAAGATCACAAAAGCATTCTTGACAACTAGATCTACATCAAGTTCTTGGTATAGCAACTATTCAGATGAGGTGTGGGCTAGAAATTAACATGATCGAGTATTCTATTTATATCATTTGTTGATTAAGGCATGCATCTCCATCTCAATAAGAACAACAAAATAAAAAACCACACCCAAGATAAAAACATGTACCATATCATTTCATATTGCCATGTCATTGCCATTGTTACATATCCATTTTCCATTATCGAATATTCCTACCATTTACCCAATCACTTGGGTGGAAATCATCTTACCATTTTATCCAATATATCTATACCATCATTATCTATCAAAGACCATACCATCCTATCATTCCATTCTTATCTAAACCAAAGCCTATTTTTAGTCATCCTATCTAATCCTATTTTGATCTTGGTTACTTTGGTTCTTCTAACACCTTTTATGGGGGGATTCCAATCAAGTTTCAAAAATCAATCCAATTTTTTCTTAAATGGTAATCTATGAAAGTAGTGAGATATTTGATCTGGTAAGATATATTTCATTTTACATCCTATATCAAGCTTATTTATGTAAGCCTGATTATAATAGCCTATGGGCAAATTAGTGTTTCACTAGTCTTGATACTAATTATAACTGCCTATGGGAAAATTAGTATCATTGACCTATGTTATTGTATCTTAGTTATAATTACCTATGGGAAAACTAGGGGCAATTCTTGTTTATCATGCATTGTCACATCACCTTGCCATTACTGTTTTCGTTTGACTAGTCATTTGCTAGATTTGAGAACTTGTTGGGACCTAGTTGGTTTTTCCCCACCTTTTGTGTGGATGGAATTAATATGACTTGAGGTCATTTTGGGACTATGTGGGTCATGCTCAATTCATGTTGAGGTCACCTCAATCCCCCTTTCCATACACTCTTGCCTTTTTGTGAGCAACCTAATCTAAACACTCTCTTCATTTTGTGAGCAGGTATCTTGTCATTCTCTAACGAGTTAAGATACCTCAAAATTCCAAAAACATTCATAAAATTTCAAAAAATACCAAAAATATTTATCCTATCTAAGCCTAATTAATTATCCTCTATCTACCTTACTGGGGCATGGCCATTGTTAAGATGATTTCTTTTGCTTTTGTTTTTAGGCTTTCTATTTGTTTGTTTTAAGTTAGTTATTTGTTTGTTTCTTTGCTTTTCTATTTGTTTACTTTCAACACTATTGCCTTGACTTAGTCTATATGTGTTCATTGGGTGATTCCTTGAGCATATTATTCTTGAGTCTATCCATATTCATATGTCAATATTATCATCATGGTTTTTATCATTGGTGTATTATTTTTGACTATTTATTAGATATCAAGAATCAGTCCTTACACATATTTTGGCCAAGTCTTCATGGTGTTCTATCATGAAGCCTACCATTACATGCTATAGTAAAAATTAGCTTCACAAAGGTCTATAATCAATGGATCCACAAAAGTTTCTCCTTGGCACCTTGGCAAATACTTCCATCCCACCCTTGATCAAGTCAACCCAATGACCATTCTAGTTGTATCATTAATAATAAGGATGAACATCTCCTCATTGGTAGGTACAACTAAATCATTCACACTAATTAATCTTATTCTTCTATTCATCTATTTTATCACTTTGCACCTGCTCATTTTAAATCTATATTCCAAGTTATATCCTTAAGTTATGATTGATAATCAACCCTAACTGGGGTACAATCATCTTTAGCCAATCTAGGTCCTTTTAATGATTATAACCACCTATGGGCAAATCATTATTTTGACATTTATTCCTGATTATAACTACCTTTGGGAAAATTAGTATCTTTTTTACATCAATGCATGCAAACATTTTCTCATTTAGATTAATCTCAACCATGGGTTAATTTCACCTTTCTTCTTGTTTCTTTTTGAGGGACCGTCCATCAACAAATGTGATGACCACTCCCTTGAGGGGGCATCATCATAGGCTTCCCAAAACTATGTAAAGCTTTTTTCTTTAACCATCATCTTCTTTTTTGTATACAATCCATTTCTCATTCTTTGATAAGATGTTACTGTGCTTATAGCTTGCAATGCCTTCCCAAATAGGGACAAACTGTAGATACCTAAATCTGGCCATTGATAACCTCCAATCAGGATTTTGGCTAATTTCCATCCAAAACACATAATTTGGCCTAAAAATATTAAAACATGATAAATGATGTGAAATTGATATATTCAAGTGCCAATTTTGGTTAGGGTATCACTAAATAAGGTAATGTAATTTATGGACCAACTGACTTTGATCAGTTCATTTTGAATCAAAATGCCAATTTTACACCTAGGTACTTTGGATTGCTCTTCCCTATCAAATTTTTTTCACAAGATATGTACCTTTTTTATTTGTTGTTGGAAACATCCTAAATGGGAATATGGTTCCAACACATCTGAAATTGCCCTCTAATTCTAATCCAGTCAAATTTTAGACCAATAACAAGACATTCTGATCAACTTGAGTAATTTGTACACAAATTACTTAATCATGTTTAACAGCTAATTAACCCAAATCAAGGCCTAATTAATAATTACATGGAAACTTGTTGAAAACGTGTTTTTAGAAATGAATATTTAATATCTACATCATCAAGTGACCTCATTTCTTGAGAAGACATCCCTAGGCCATAAATACCATAAATATTAGGATTCATGCCTCCCATGCCTAATCAATGCCTTCCATGATTCCCTCCATACATATTAATTACCCCTTATTCCAATTTAATGATGAGGATAATTACAAAATTAATTATAAAAATTGAATTAATCCTCAACCACACATCTCAATCTTGAGATGGATGGTTCAGGTTGATTCTAATCAAATCCAAAAATATATAAATAGAGAGGCCATCAACATCATTTCTAAGTTATTCTATTACAAATGTATAATGCCAAATTAGTTCCTAAAGCTTCAAGCAACTATTTTTATAATGCCAAATTGATTCGAAGCCAAGCCAAGTCATAAGCCAAAGGTGCCAAGGAGAAGAGGAGATAGACAAGCCTCCTTCAATGAAGACTTCATGAGCACAAGCTAAGTAAGCCACTACAACAAGCATTTTAGATCATCCAAGGGTGGTAAAATAAAGTTTTCTTTTACATTTTATTTGTGTGTTTCATTCATGATTATTAACTAAGCTCTCCCTAGTGTCTAGGCCTATACATGTTATGTTATTAGTGTGTTTATTTCATTTTGTCTTCATTTTGGAACTAACACCATACTAACCATCCTCTCTTGAGTCAAATTCCTAGATCACACTTAACACCATGTTCCCACTAATCTATTTTCCCCCAAGGTCACAATGAAAATGAATAACTAGGTTTTTGTAAATTCATGAGTGATAGTCCATAACCTAGATTTAAATATACCAAAGCAAAGGTGAAGATAAACCTATAAGTATATAGTGGTCACATCCTTTTAAAGTAGATATTTTATATATGACACATGCATCGAACCTAGATAATAGCATCAACACAACCATCCAAGATTGATGTTAGTGTCAAGATATCTAGAAGCCTTAGATATAGAATTTGATGATTGTTCTAAAATCTCTTTCTAGATTGTTTTCTAATATTCTAGATCTATCACTATGTTAGCATCAAAACATACTAATTATATCACTTATTTGTCATTTTCATGCATATCTTAGTTTTAATTTCTATATTTAGCCTATTTTCATCATAATAAATTCAATTTATGTGTATATCTAAGTTTAGCATCTTTTACCTATTGTAGATCTGATTATCACCCTTGTGCATTATCATTTATATATTATTAAACCTATTAACACCAAGTTATGATAGTTACATCCATTTTAGGATTAGAAATTTGGTAAACCCAATCCATATGAATGCAAAAACAAATTAATCTAGGGCTTCCAAGCCTTCTAGGGTTTTAGCTTGTTTGGATGGATTTTCAAATTTAAAACTTTACCCTAGGGTTTTATCTCCTCTGATCACAAAGGCTTCATGTTCATATGATTGAAATTAGATTATTCCTTTATTGGAATATTTATTCCCCCAAACAAGTTAATTTTAAAATTCCTCAAAGGTATTTTCGAATTAGGTTTGTATATTCAAAAACATCTTTTTGTTCATTAAAGTTTAGTTCATATTTTTCAATTTAATATTTTTAGTAAATATTATCATACAAGGTGAATGGTGTATTTATGTTTAAATTAATTTTTAAGTTTCATCAAAAATAATATTTTATTCAAAAAATTGTCTCATATCTCTGAAAGATATTCCTAATTTATTGTAATTTTTGGTTATTTATTTGGAATATTCTAGTGTTTTTCCTATGAAACATTCTACATTATTTGGACAATTTATGTTTCATAATAGATCAAAATACAAATTAATCATATATATATATGTATATATATATATATGTATATATATATATATATACATATATATATATATATATATTTATATATATATATATGTTGATATAGACAAAACCCTCTTTTTATTTTCCAAAATATTGTATGGATTATTAAAATTTAGCATTTTACTAGTTTTAGTAAATTTAGACCTATTGATATGGGTTTTATGCACACCTCAGAGAGTTTTAAATGAGGTAACCTCTAACATTTTGGGATATCTATGAAACTAAGTTCCACTCTAGGTCATAGTTTACAGGTATGTGGTTAGAACAACCAAGTGGTGGAATAGTAGGTTAAGCCTATGAATTATTCAACCAATTTTATGGGTGGATGTATGGTTTCTAATAAAAGGGTAGATCACTCTGTGGGTTTGATGGGTGAAAGACTAATTTATGGTGGGAATATCTCTAAAAAAATTAAAAAGAGGGAAGGGTAAGTGAAAAATAAGGATTCTATGTTTTCTAAATAGGAGCTTATCACTCTATCTCTTCAATGGACAAGCCTCTCAAGGATTAGTGTTTTTTATTTGTAGATTTTGTACACTCATGAATAAACACAACTAGGAGTTTAGGTATTTAGATATAAGGTGCTTATTGATATCAATTTAAGGTTACTAATTTCAAGGATGTTGTTGCATACCTTTATATAGGAGATTATAGATTGGACCAAGAAGTTATCTAAGGTAGCTATTGCTCACACCTAGAATAATATATCAGATCAGATAATTATACACACTTTAAATTATTGATTCAACCTATACTAATTATATAAATCAATGAAACATATCAATATTTAATAGATATAGTACATATATGATTAACATTCATAAATATATAATAGTTAGATTTATCCATAGCATTAACACACATCAGAATTATTGAATCGATTACAAACTAAAGAAATTTCAAATTCATGAAAGGAAAGAAGATAGAACAAACATAGTTGCATGACAATCAAGATCCTTGATTTCTTCCTATATTTCATTCAAAAACTTTGACCCTTTGAAAAAGGGTTAAAATTTGTATATATAGACTTGGGAAAGGGGTCACCTCATCCTCCAAGATTATAAAATTTTGTTTACATCAATATATGTGTGTGTGTGTGTGTGTGTGTGTGTGTGTGTGTGTGTGTGTGTGTGTGTGTGTGTGTGTGTGTGTGTGTGTGTGTGTGTGTGTGTGTGTGTATAATAATAAAGAATTAATTATTTGGTTACTATTGTCATGAAATTGTGCACACTAGGATCGGTGATTCATCTCTTAAAATTTGATGCAACATGGAATCATATCTCAAGCTTATGGGAACTTGTGAGAGAGATGAATCTCTAGTATTATAAAAAGCTAACTCCCTGGATCTTCTTTGTATTGCTTCTAAACTACTCTAATAACTTGGTAATGGAAAGAGTTTAAGAAAGACAACTAAAACAAATAACAGGTGATACACCAATATAAATTATCCTCACACTTGACTGAAAATACCACTTGAAGATGAATATTGTGCTTTTTACACAAGACTCATAACCTTAGACCTATTATTGCATCAATGTTTCACAAACTAGATTCAACAAGGTGAATGACTCTTATGAAGGAAATGAATGAAACCAAAGGAGTACATTCATAGATCACTTATAAGATCTCTACACTTGAAATGAACACTATTAAGGACCTGAAACAATCATCTATCTGCAACTTGGTAGACCATCAAGAGTGCAAAGCTAACAAAGACAACTTTTACTAAACTAGACCAACATCATTCAAGTCATAACACAATATTATAGTGTATGAGTGGAAATAACACTTTTATTATTTCTTCAAGAGTTTTTCATGTATAAATTTGGCCACATTTTCCCCATCAACCAATAAAGGCTACTAAAATAAGCCAAAACAATGTATATTTATAGCCCAGAGAGAGAAAAAAATCAAGAGGAAGTCCAAGGGTCACTTGGATAGTTTTTAATCTAGTAAAGGGAGTTACATTTACATTTGAAAAAAAGGTGAGGTGAACTATGCCAAGTCAAGAGGCAAAATTGTCAAATAAATCACAAGGAAGGTGAAAAGTGGCACAAAATTGCCTACTTGAGTTACCTTTCAAAACTCATATTTTCTCTACAAAACATGAATTATAATGGTTTTCTATGATAAGAGGGGTTACAATAAACCTCATACATTCATTGGTCTAGTCCAATTCATCCATTTTATTTCACTTTTGGGTTGATTTCCACCATCGGGTCTGCCTAAGGGTTTTAGGAGGGTTTAAGGGGTTTTCAGGTCTTAGTAATTGTTCATAACATTGTGACATTAAACACTCCTAAAAACTACACTTTATTCACCTAAGTAACCTTATACAACTATCTTATAAAACCTTTAGGTCCCATGCAATATTTTAGGAAAGATATAAGCAAAAGAAGATGACCCTTGAATAGGATTCTTGCATTGTTTGAGGGTTCTAGCATGTCTAAGGCTCAAAATGAATTCTATTGATGTTTATATGACAAAAAAATGCACCTAAATATATTTAATTTACCCATTAAAATTTCCAATTACCTTTGGATTCTCACCAAGAAGCCAAACTGGAATTTGCCCCTATTTTGGAAGAAGGATCATGCCTTGCCAAATAGCCCGCCTGCCCTTTATGAACTAATGGATGATGTCATTATATTTCATTAGAATAATGGAGAAAAAATCATATTTTACCATTTAATCATCAAAAAAATCATTATAAGTCTTGTATTATTATATAATTTGAGTAGACACCTTGTTTGGGGTTGGGAAAACATGTTTTCCCACTAGACCTTCATGTAAATATTCTTGTGTGAACCAAAAACTTGACATACATACCTATATATTGGTTTTTTATGTCCCCCTATGTGTATTAAAACTTTATAAATATCCTTTAGTGTTCAAACATAGTTCAAGTCTCGCATTTGCAAGATTTCTCAAAATTGGTCCTTTTCCTGCATGCATGGACTGAGGTAGGTCTGAGACAAAACAATGAGTATCATGCCTATTTTTACATGAAAATTGAATATTTTTGGATTTTTATGAGGTCATGATAGTAATTTTTACTGATTTTTTTGATTGGATTCTAAGTCTAGGTGGTCTAATCAACTCAATTTTCCCAAAAAGAGGCTATAAAAACCCTATTTTTACATGTTTTCACCCAAACTGACCCATAGCTCTTATATTCATGAATTATAAATGTTTTTTGGATATTTAAACATGTTTATAATATCCAATAATATATTTTAAAGCTTTTTCAACCTCTAGAAAACTTGTTTTCACTTGGAATCCTCCTTTAGCCCTTTTAAACAAGGCCTTTATATGCTAATTGTACGGGCTGAGATGAGTAGGCTTATGTGGAAAGGTGTTTGAGAATTGAAATGGTGTTTTAATCATGTGAAAATAAAATTATTATGTTGTTTAATAATTTACAATTTATTTACAACTCCTCACTCTTCCCCTCATTCTTGGCGTTAGGCCATTTACTATTTTCACCTCTTCCCTGCCTGTTAGGATTGAGATAGGCTTTATTTGAGTACATAAATATTTTGAGGAACATGGGAATGGGTTGTATATATGTAATTTTTTTAATTTTAGGTAATTAAAACCTCACTTACCTTGTGACAAGTATCTAATCTCTATGTATGCTCTCACCCTTTGACTGTATTTCACCTCCTAGTCCACTGTCATAACTTTGACTAATATATCTAGGAACAGGGGATTTATTTTGGATTTAGAGAATCCCTATCATGATTTAAACGTGTTATGAATCATAATTGGACCAAATTCATGTAAAATTTCAACCTCCTTAAAAAACTATCCCTTTTGATCCTTCCTAGGATTCTCCCTTTGCTCATTGTCTGCCTGGGCTAAGATAGTCCTAAAATTCTACCTATGGGTGATTTAGAGTAAAAAAGACATGAATTTGGTACTCTATTGATGATTTAGAAACTTTTTTAGGTTCCCTTATTCATTTAGTTTTACATTTATATCCCTTTTATCCCTAATAGTTCTTTAAAACTTCTCCAAGTACCTTGATCCTCATTCCACTATTTGCTTGGTTGTAAGAGGCTATTCTCCCTTCATCTTGGGCCTATAGATACCTTATAGATCAAGGTGAGATTGTTCATGGTGTCATTGATGCCATGGATGTATCTTATAGCTTAGAAACTATGAAATTTTTCTTCACCTTCTTCATTATCATGCTCATTTCACCAACCTTGCCCTTTCTACCTGTAGGTACCTACCACAATCAAACCTATAAGTGAGTTTTAAGGTGACTTGGGGAATATAGGAAGGAGTTAGGTCTTTATCCTTCTTTATTTACTTGTTAATAATCCAAATAACCCTGATTCCCTCTTGGAACCACTTCAAACAAATGAAAACCTAGTTAATTGGTGAACCTTATTCTCACTGTACCCTCTTTCCCCTATTGTACAGATAAGGTATGACCTCCGAAGGTCATTTCAAATGCCATTCTTTTGGTCATCAAACCAAGTGCTCATAATGATTGGTATGACCCTTGATATTTTTTCCTCCACTTAGACAAGTCTTATCACTTTCACACATAGTGAAAACAACAAAATTCTCTTGGAATCTTGTAGATAGTACTGCCTCATTTTAGTGAATTTTAACCATTTTTGGAGGCTTCACAATCTACTTTCCCTTTACCCTTCCAAGCTCCAAATTTGCATAGATGATGTTTGTACCCTAGAAAACCAAATAATATTAATGTGTTATTCTATAAAAACTCCCTCTTTAACCTATGTAATTGTTTAGAACCTTTAGGATCACTATTTGGCCATTTTAGAGCATCTAGGCCTGATTTCAATTCCTCGCTCCATTTTGATGTTTTAACACTCTTTCTTATCAAGCTAGGATAGTTCATAGGTATTTATAGGCTCTCTCATAGAAAGGGTATTTCAGGTTATCTTGACCAATGTTTTTAATCACCTTTGTAGGCATTAATGCATACTTTACCATAGGTTATAGGTGATAGTGTTGACCTACATGAATAGGCAGAGGCATGGAAGGATACAACTATGCAAGGTGAGAAGATCTTCAAGCTACCCAAAAGCATGGTAGATATTCAAAACACTTGAAACCATCCTTAATTTAATTTTTATCATATGGGAAACCTATATAAAGTAGCTGGAGGTGAAGATTTGTAAGTAAGTCTACAACTTTGATCTTTAGGTCAAGAAATAAGCATAAAAGGAGCTCAATCAATGAATGAACTATCCAAAAAAAATGAAGCATGGTAAAATATTTTAGGATCATTTTTAAACACTTAAATAATCAAAACACATCAATCCTAGGCAATTAAAATTGAAATAGGCTAGTAAGGAGACCCTTCATGGTTGAATAGGCCTAAAAAACTATCTAGAGTGTTAGCATTTGTTCATAAAGTATACTACACCAATATAAAAAAAACTTACATAAAATTTAATTGGATTAATTTTATTATCCACCCCTAATACCATTATTCTTGAATCCACATATATGACTCATGGTGAGCACTTGAAATTGAGCCTTCTTTGTATGCCAATGTAGAAAATAAGCAAAATGAGTTGCAAAGCCAATTTTTTTCATCCTATTTCAAGTATTAGCGTGTAAATTGATGTGGGTAGGTGAATATACCCCCCACCCATGTTTTTATCTAGATATCAGATAATGGTCACCATATAAGTGCCCAAAAGGGCCTAAAAATGAGGAAAACCTACCTTTTCTAGCTCTAACTAAATCATGGCTTGCCAAAAACCTTCCAATTACCCCCTCTAACCTTATCCAAATTGATTCCTTACTTTTATATGACTTTATTCCATCTGTACAAGTCCTTGAATCTACCCCAAAGTGGGCTCACAAGCTCTTTTTTACACATTAAAAGTGGAAAATGTAAATAAATTACATGAAAATAGCTTAAAACATATTAGAAACCACATTAGGACTAAAAAAAAATATTTTAAGCCTTTTAATAAGTTTGGCTCTATTTTATCAAGGTTGATTTTTGTTGACTAGGCTAGTACTAAGAGGATGGGTTTCAACAAGGACTAGGGAAGGGGTAAGTGAGACATTGAGGACAATAGATGACCCCATAAGACATGAAACTTTCTTTGAAAGTTTAAAAATAGTAGGGGTTGACCCAAATTTTAATTGGGGTCAAATTTGGTCAGCAATTACATTAGCTACATGTAAAATATATAAAATTAGACTATCTAAATAGGCTCTTGTTTGACTTGTCTCAAAACTACTATGGGAACTATAGTGGTACTAGAAGTTGACACCGTAGTAGTTGGAGTTACACTTGAAGATGCATTATTTGTTTTAAATATAGCTATCATGGGAATATTAGTATAACGTGGCATCGATGTGGTAGTGTTTTTCATTATTGGAGTTGGTAGAGTTGGCATAGTGGAACTAACAGATGGTGTTTGTTGAGTAGCTTTCTTTTTCGCATATAAGTCCTAGTAGTGTTTGTAGGCCTTAGCATGATTTTATCTAATTAGAATCATATCCAAGAGATATGGTCTAGTTACCCTTATAGTTTCACCCATTAGCTTATTGTGCTCTACCTTGGTTGATCTAAATTTAACCCTGAATACTTTCACCTCTATGGCCTTTTTCCTTACTACATTTAATTTGGCCTCTGTCTTCTAGGCTCAAACCTTACAAGCTTTGTTTAAAATTATCATAGGCTTGTTTAATAATGTGGTCAAATACAACCTGAGTCATGAGTATACCTTGGTTATTTCAAATGGTATCCAATTCCATTCCTCACATAATCTACTTGACCTCTTTCTCTTACTCAACCAACTTATTGACTAATGCCTTTGAAGATAGTAGCTAGTCTTGGGCCTCTTATGTCCTTATCAATTATAAGTTTAGATAATTTGATGCCTCTAATGGAGTCATCAAGTTAATATGGCTAAATTCGATATTAGGGGTATAAAGCACTAGTCAATTTAGCTTATTGTCATCTTCCTTGTGGCTCATGAACAATTTGGTTATGTTATTAACATGTAGAGCCAAGCTAACTCTCAAAGAATAAATGGAATGAGTAATTTTATACAACCTAAGGGTAGCATCTTGTACATCATGATTGATGACATGAGGAATCCAAATCACTTATTTTGACTCTCTGAGTGTCTCTAATTCTTACTTGAGCTCCTGGCTAATCATTTTAGTTCCTTGATGTACGACAAAGATGGATTTTGTATGGGTCTCCATATATAAATTCATGTTCTCAATATAAGGGGACTAACCCTTTTGCCTATTCTATCTTTTTCCTAGGGAGTATATTTCTTCCTTCTCATCCATGATTAAGCTTTTACACCATCTCTCTTTTATTTTCCTCTTCCTCACCCTCTATACTAATGTAGTGGCTTTGTCAAATAACGAGCTCACCATTGGTAAGTCTATTATCTTTAGATTATGCCTCTTAAAGGTTGAGGCTATTAGTTATTCACCCTAATATTGAAGAGTGATATTTGAGGGATCTGAGGGTTTTGCTTCCACTTGAGCATGTTCTTTAGGTTCTTTCTCAATTTATGAGGGAGGATTGGGAATTATAGGCCAAATAATCTTCACCCAATCTATGTTCCCATATTGTGGCATTAGATGGACCACAAAGATTGGTTGCCTCCTAGGTGATATCTTAGTTATTACCACTATGGTTACTATGGTGGTATTGGAAGAAGGCAAGGATAAACCCAACTAGGTAGAAGGGGATATAACTAGAGTGATGGATTGAGCAATGGAAGGAATGTATAAAACCAATTTTAATGGAATGGATGCCAATGGAAGGGAAATGAAAGGATGGACACCATAGGGATAGAATTTATAGTATTGAAAGGTGGGATAGGAGCAGTGGAGGTGGCCAAACTCAAGGATGGGTGAAACTAATGTAAACATAAAGAGACTATCTACTAGGTAATGAATGTGGATACGATATGACTAGGCGTGATTGAAACTAAAGGTAAAGACATCAAAGGGGAAAAACTCAAAGGAATTGTGAGCAAGAGTTCTTTACTAGTAGAGTCACCTATTATAGGTGATTTATATTTGAGTGACTATAAGATTATAACCTTTGCATGATACAACTCCTCCTCACCTACCTCCTGGGTTGGAGGGGTCTATGGTCTATCCTTGGGCTTCCTTTGATATGTCTTTATTTTTCTCCCTGTCTGTGGGCTTATGGACTATGATGGAAGAGAAGAGGGAATAGTGCCTGGCATTAGGGATGATATAAACACTATTTTATCTTTATCAAAGGAATATAAGTATATAATCACAACTTATACCTGTGTGTTACCCCTATTATAATTATCTCCTTAGCTAACTCTTACTTGACCTTAATCAGTTCAACTATTGAAGGTTGAACTGGGAATGCTTGTGCTTGTTCTTGTGTTAAGGCAAGTATTTTTTCTTCCTTAGCTTATTATTCATATTCTTTAATGAGTGGTTCCTCAGCTACCATCTATTGTTGGTACTGAGGTTGGCTTCAAACTAGTTTGGGATAAGGCCCCTCTCCTTCTAGTTATTGTCATTGCCTCCCACTCTAAAAATATAAGGATCTTCATCTTCTAGGAGGTGGATTTTTTAACATTGCTTCATTGAGTTTTAAGGATAGTTCTTCTTGGATTACTCTTAGTAAGTCCTCACTTAACCCTAAATTAGTGGCCCTTTCTATAAATTCCTTGTTATCTTTTGCATTCAAGAAGATAAAGTCGTGATCGATAAGCTCAAGCTTGTAGTTAAGGTCAAGGGTGTGAATTTTATTTTGAACCTTACAATGAGGGTTATAGTCTTTATGAGGAAGGGTTAGTAATACATAATCATTCTTGACATTAACAACCTCCCTAAATTATGTGCAAATTATGTACTACATTCACCCAATGGTGACATGAGATCCATGGAAGGTGGCCTTCTTATTTTTCATCAGCTCTTCATCAATGTTGGTCCAAATTTGGTAGGTAAATTCCTTTTCAGTTACCTTTTTTGGGAAGTGATGAGCAAAAAATAATTATATTATTCAACTAAAGAATAAATACTTACATTGGCTAATATATAGCCATGGTAATATCCTAAACAACCTCCTATAATACAGGAAGTTTGACAAATAAGAAAACCTAGAATAGTGTTCATGAGTATAACAATAAAACAAACTAAAAATAATTAACTATGGTGAATTAATCACCTTATTAAAATCTAACATTCTCCCCTTAATTCAACATATCTTGAAGTAAATAAGAGATAAATTCTCTAAATGCCTCAAATTTGTCACATGCACGTGACTTGGTGAAGACATTTACACATTCTTATATCGGGTAATATTGGAGCTAGATGTTATGTTGTTGTACATGTTCATGAATAAAATGAACTTATACCTCAATGTGTCCTGTGCATTCATGAAAGACTGGATTGTGAACAAGTTTAAAAACACACTTTTTTTCACAATATATGATTGTAGGTGTCTTTTGTGCTACTCCCAATCCTTACAATATGTGACATAACCATATTGCTTCACAAATAGCTCCCCCTATAGCATGATATTCTACTTTAGTGGAAGATTGAGAAATAACATTTTGTTTCTTGCTCTTGTAGGATATATGACCAGAGCCTAAAAAGAACACATATCCAAAAGTGGATTTTTTGTCATCAATATTTCATGTATGATATAAGTTAGAATATCTTGTCAATAATAAATTGTCATTCTTCTTATATTTTAAGCTAAAGTCCATTGTACCCTTGATATATCTTAGTATTCACTTTGCTATTTTTTGGTGAGACATCTTTGGCTCTTGCATGAACCTTAAAAGATAGCTAACTAGATAGTTGATGTTTGGCTTAGTATATGTTGAGTAAATAATACTCCCAAGAAACTACCAATAAAGAGTTGTATTTACTTGTGGTGATGGATTTGTATGAGATAACTGAAGCCTTGCCTCCATAGGTATAGTAATTGGATTACTATCCATCATCCTAAATTTCTTGAGTATTATCTTAACATATTTCATCAGGGACACAAATATGTGCTATTCCTTTTTCCATACTTATAATCTAAGACAATAATGTAGAAGCCCAAGATCTATCATTTTGAATGATCGGTTAAGATCTTTCTTGGTTTCATCTATCATCTCTACTGAACTACCAATGATGACAAGATCATTGACGTATACTATAACAATTAAAATATCTCCCCTTTTTTGTTTTAGGTAGAGATTTAGATCATAGGGACATCTCTAAAATCCATTTTGGATGAAATGTTCATCAATATTTATGTACTAGGCTTAAGGAGCCTATTTGAGACCATATACATATTTTATGAGTTTACACACTTTTCCTTCATAACTAGCTGAGACAAAACCTTATGGTTGTGTCATGTAAACTTATTCTTGTAGATATCCATTGAGAAAGACACTTTTTACATCCATATGGTGGATCCTCCATCCAAACTGTATAGCCAGACAAAATAGCATTTTGATTGTTTTGATATTAGCCATAAGAGAAAATGTCTCCTCATAATCTACTCCTTCCTTATATGCATAACCCTTTACTTTTAGTCATGCCTTGTGCTTGTCAATACTACCATATACTTTGTATTTTATTTTGCAAACCCATTTACTATCATTTGGTTTCTTCCCCAGTGGAAGATCTTTAAGCTACCATGTTTTGTGTTTCATCAGTGATTGATATTTTGCATCCATGGCATCTTTCCAAAGTTTAGACTCTAGGGATTCCTAAACTATCGAGGGCTCTACTAATTTTGTAACTATTCTAATTAGGGTCAAATTGACCTTATCTTGAGTCATGATGTGAGTCCTTAGCCCAGTAGTTGATGTGTCTAAAACTCTATCCAGTTTAGCATATCTTAATGTAATTATATACCATTTAGGCATACATTGCACTATTCTTGTGGGCTGATTTGTATTAACTAACTAATCGTCCTCATCATCATTTTCACCTTTAGTGTGGTTATGACCTTATAAATTGTCTAGAGGTTTGATTATTGAATCATGTGAGTTTGTGTAAGGCAAACTAGTTTTACTTTTCTCATCAAACTCTATATCCCTATTGACGGAGATCTTCTTTATTTTGGGGTCCATCAGTCTATAAGCTAAGGAATATTCACTATACCCTAAGAAGATATAAGGCATGGATCTAGTATCTAGTTTCTTTCTCTTCTTTTTAGGAACATGCATATAAGCCTTACATCCAAAAACTCAAAGATGAGTAATGGAAGGTTTGTGACCTATCCAGGCTTCATGTGGAGTCATATTATGAAGAGATATATTTGGTGACCTGTTTAACAAATAAATTATTAATTTCACTACTTCTACCCAATATGTGTGTACCAAACCTGAATCTTCAATTTTGCAACACCATTATACTATGGAGTGTATGGTGGAGTCATTTGTTAATGAATTTCATGTTCTTTTTAATAAGTAAAAAATCTTTACTGGTGAATTCTCCCCGTAGATGTGAGTGGAGAGCCTTGATTTTTTGACTAGTTTAAGTTTCAACTACAGCTTTGAACCCTTTGAAAGTATTTTAGGCTTGGTCTTTGGTCTCAGATAGTAGACCCACATCTTGCATGAGTAGTCATCAACAAAGATTATGAAATAATGAAACCCATAATGACTAGATCTCATAGGGCTATAAATATTAGTATTCACCGTATCAAGCTTACCAGATGCTATTAAGGAACTTTGACCAAAATATGTTTAATGTTATTTCCTTGCTAGACAACCAGTGTAGAGATCTATATTTTTCTTTAGCTGAGGAAGTCTATATACCATGTTTTGATTGCTAAGTGATTTGAGGTATCCAAAAACTAACATGACCATATCTGTGATGCCATAGATTGGCTAAGTCTGAATCTCAAGTTACAAGTGCTTGATTGTTTGATTGAAGAAAGTCAAGTTGGAACATTTTGCCAACTCCTGAGGATTTTGTAATAATTCTTGATTATTTTGAATTATATTTGATCAAACACATATTTTTACCACTTTTTTTAATTAAAGTCAACCTTGAAGTTGTGGTTAAGTAGTTGACTGACTGATAAAAAAATTCTTTATGAGTCCTAGGACATGCATGACATCTAAGATTTTACAATCATGTCATCTAAGTGGTAAGTAAATATTACCAATACCTTGAACTCGTTAGGATGAGTCATCACCCAAAGAAACATGATTTTTTGGGGAAGTATCATTCATGCTATATAATCAATCTTATCTTCTATTTATATGTTGAGTTGCACCTGAGTCAACATACCAGATAGAAATTTGTGATGTTAATTCATCATGAGACTATGTAACATATAAGAAGTCCCCATCCGAGTGGGTGTCTTCCTATTCATCAATGTTTCCTTGTTGATAATATTTCTTCTTCCAATGCCCTTTCTTTTGTCCTTGTCCTTTATGTGGATGAGATGATTATTGGTGACTGGTCTTCTTGTTGCTTGAAGAGCCCTATGTAAATGATTTATACAAAAAATTCTTTAGCTCATGGCCTATTTTTACATATATAAGGCAATTTTTTTTATTGTTTATCCCCATATGAATGATGATATTGACCTTGATTCGATTTATAAGAATTGATCTAATTCTTTCCTTTTTGTTGATTAGAGGTAAGAGCATGTTCTTCTGATTCTTGTTCTTTTGTATTGTAACATGTTTACCAACTTGTTAAAATATTGTTTCTATTCCATGACTATCAAATTAGTCATGAAGATCCTATAGGAGGTTGGTAGTGCTCTCAAGATAGTAGGTACAAGAGATGAATCTAACACTATTTCACCTAATGCTTGGAGTGAGGCCCTCAAGGTTTCAACACGGCAAAGAAAAGCTTCCACTTTTTCACTGGACTTCAATTTGAGGGAATGAAGTGGACTCTACAAATGAAGAATGTTTCCTTAATTTTTAGACTCTACAAATGAAAACTATCTAGAGCTTATCCCAAGCATCTTTTACTATTGTGGCCTCATTGATATGAGGTTATACCTCATCCAATACTTCAAACATGATTATCAACTTTACCTTCTGATTGGTTTTGTCAAACTTATTATGATGATCAATTTTAGTAGCATGTTTGGTAAGAGTACCATTAACAATAGGCCAAATGTCTTCAAATTGCAAATGTGTCTTGATTTTACTTTTCCAAGCAGCATAATTATCACCGTGAAGGAGTTGTGAGTATGGTAGAAAGAATTTTGACCCATTTATGGCCATTATGTAGAATTTGACCAAAGGTGATGGATTGGTTCCTTATCAATCCAGGTATCAAGGTCTCCCTTTCTATATACCATTATTTTGTTATACAAGACCTTTTTTTATACACACCCTTCCTTTATACCCATCGGTATGTGGAAGAATTTCACCCTTTCTATATACCTAATGCTATGTGAAAGAAGTGTAAACATATGTGAAAGAGTCTAGTATGTGGTACTTAGATAGTACTGAAAAAGGTTCATCTAATCACTAGCACTTACTTAGATGTATTTATACATACACATGCATAAATTCACTATATACTTGGAAATACCACTAGTCAAGATTTACACCCTTTGATTGAAATGAATGAGTAGATGAAGGGATGGCAATGAGTGCATCTATCCTTATTTATCCTTGATGATTTAAAGGGATGATGCCCAGACATCATGATCATAGTTATGTTAGGATATGGATACAATAACTTAGGCATGATGACTTTACCCATAAATGTGAGTCAGAGGCACCGCTTATACTGAACACTATGATTGAGTTTAAAAAATCATGATTTTGTGCAAATATGTAAAATAATTACAATATTGTGTAAAAGAAAAAAGTACAATGCTTTTCAAAAAATTAAAATACACTTGTTTTTTTTCTTTTTTTGGGCTCTTTGGCCTCTTTCCAAAAAAAAATATTTCTTTACTTTGCTTTTTCCCTTTTCTTTAATTTTTTTTTGTTTTAGTACATTTCTATCTAAATTTAGCTAGTTATAGCTAAAATTAGCATAATTTCCAAGTTTAGAGGAATTTCTAAAAGCCTTTTTAAGGTGATTTAAAACTCCCACCTCTGATTTACCAAACAATATAGTCACCAACTCGCCTATGCATCAATACATTTATTAATAAGACAAAACTTGTATTTAAAGGTTTTAAATTATTGTTTGAAGGACAAAACCACCAGCCTAACCAATACCATAGGTTTGTTTAAGGGGTGGTTTTTAAAAATTTATAGCAAAGAAATAATTTTTAGGTAGTTTTTCAAGGTAGTTTTGAGGTATAATGAGTGGTTTTAAAGATTAAAATATATTGGGGCACTTTAATTTGAAGCCATAATTTATAAACTACAAATTTTGATTTATAAACTTGAAAAAAAAATGGCCAACCTCTTTTTTTATGACACCAACCTTCTGTGTTTCAATGCCAAGCTTGGTCTCCAAAGAGAAAAAATGTTTATCATTAACTTGGACCAAAATTCAAATATGCCTCCTAAGAATATAATTAGCATAAATCTTCACACTTTACTCCAACATAGTCATAGATATATGGATAGTAACAAGTAAGCCTTTAATGAATCTGATCACCTTTTTTTTAGATCTATTATGATGCCTTTGAATTAATAACACCAAATACCAAGAGCTATGCTTTCCTAGATGGAATTCAAGCTAGTTGCTCACAAAATCTCCATTATATTCTTTTAATGACATGCTTCCAAGTCTCTGATACTTCCATGTAGACTTGTAGCAATCAATACCCCAGACATGATATAATCTTGACACTGTTTAATAATGCAAATGCTATGTGGATTATATGTCAATAAAATGTCACTTCACTTCACAAAGACTTGGTGTATTTGGAAGTGCTCAAGCTCCTCCACTAAAATGTGGCTTGGATCGAGAGAGAGAAAGAGTGCCTTGGGGCTCCTCCTCTTATTGTCTCAACTTAATTCTAAATTTGATTTTCTCCTGCTCTAAAACCAAATGATGAGAAAAAATTAATTATATTATTCAAGTAAAGAATAAATACTTACATATGCTAATATATAGCCACGGGATTAGCTCGAACAACCTTCTACAATATAGGAAGGTTTACAAATAAGAAAACCCAAAATAGTGTTCATGGGTATAACAATTAAATAAAATAACAATAATTAACTATGGTGAATTTATCACATTATTAAAATCTAACAAAAATAACTTCAAGAGCTAGAGAGGATCTACCTTGTGTCCTACAACCATGATCACTATGTAATTTAGATATAGCCCATAGTCTCTTATGTTGTTGTCTAGTGTCTAGTATATGCTTAGGGAAATTTTTAGCAATGGCTCATCATGGATAACCATCCATACTTGAGGATAAAGGTCCTTAGTAATTTTGATTATGTTTCTTATATATGAATATATATGCACAAAGCTATAGTAGTCACAAATCCTATTTTTGATGACTTTGACGTTGGGTTCTCATAGAACTCCATTATGTTTATACATAATGCCCATGAATGCATCTAGAAGATAAGACATCATATATAAATTAACACCTAGTGGTTGCTTATCCTTTTGTAAAATATTATCTTGGAGGCATGTACTAATGATTTATACCAAGGCATAAGTGCACTCTAAGGTAGTGAGAAGATCCAGAAGGGAAACCTATTCTAGGTACATATAGTAGATACTACCATGACCAAAGACCCTATTCAACAGTGTCATCCCTACATAGATTCCAATTCTCAAATTGGTAATGTGGATAGGACTCTTGGCATGCTCTTTCAAAATGAAACTCTCCCTAGGTAGTAACCATTTTGAAATAGCTTGTTGTAAATGGTGGGCCTTCTTCCATGTGATAACAATATATAAATCATAAGTGACATCTACAATAGGAAAATTTAAATACATGTTGAATGATTCCCCAAATATACAAGTGACAATAGTGTTATTATCTACATAATGTATATATCTTCCATCCATGAATCTTCATTTGAAGAATAGACCCCTTAGCAAATCAATGCATGGCATCACATCTAGTTTTGTAACAACATAGTGTAAGGCTTGGAATTTGAATGGGATTAAGTCTTTTATCTTTTGCTTATCTTTAGATGTTGTGTCTTCCTCAAGTGTAAACAAATACACATTCTCCACTATTTACCATAATGTTGAATAATTTGAATAATGTCCCTCAAACATAGTATTGAGGTATTATATATAATCCTTAATCAAAAACCTAGATGGTGTTGAGGATCGCTTATAAGACCTAGATGATTATTCCATGGTAAATTTTACATGTAATGGTATGTTTCAAGCTTTTTATCATGTAATTTCTTTACTTATATGAGTTTCTCAAGTCACAAATCATTGTGATAACAGTTAGGGATTTTGGGATTGCTTGAAGTTGAAGTTTACTCAATCTTAACGATTGAATGATGTGAACTCAATTGGGGGATCAATGTAAATATATATCCTATATTTATTTACAATTCATGTGCTATTACTCATTAATGTCTATGAGTTCATCACCTTCATTCAATTCAAATTCAATCACAAGATCCTAGTGTGCATTCCATATAGGATGCCTTGTCATTTGAGGTGCCATGGTGTAACCTTCCATTTTTTTCTATGTGTAATTGTATAGCCTATTCAATAAAAGTCAAAATTTTCTTCCACTCCAAAAGAATTTGAAGTGTAGAATGCATTTCAAAAATATTTTCTCCCAAAATTTCTAAAACAAAAGTTTCTGATGAATAATCTTTAGATATAAAGTCTATGACATAAAAGTTGCTAACACAAAATTCTCTGATAAGAATCTTTCCAAATAAAATGTTTATGAAACAAAAGTTCCTAAAATGAAACTACTGATGACCAAACTTGTTGAAAGGAATCCTTATGATGAAAAGTCTCTAAAATGAAAGCTTTAGATACAAATTTTTTGATGTGTAAATGCCTAACATAAAAGCCTTTGATAAGAATCTTCCCAAAAAGAGAATCTTTTTGAAATATAACTTCCCAAAGACTAAGTTTCAGATGAATAAGCTTCTAAAACAAATGTTTATGATGAATAAGCTCCCAAAGACTAAGATTGTAAAAGTAAAACTTCCTCAGATGAAATTTGCCAATGTGAAACTTTTCAAAATAATTCTTCCAAAATAATTTTTGCTAATGTGAATGTTTCTAAAGTGAAAGTTTCTGACGATAAAACTTTCTATAGAAAGTTTCCGAAGGAATTATTCCAGTGAAAAGTCTTCGAAATGAATTTTTTGAAGAGTAATACTCTGACACAATTTTTTTGAATACTTGTCATTCAAATCCATTCTTCCATTATTTTCATTAATAGGCTATCATGAGCATATACTTTTAAAATTTATACCATAACATGATTAAACATTTAAAAAACTAATTTTGTACAAGTATCACAAGTTTTATAACCCTTAAAACTCAAAATTACCTCTCCAAGATATTTATTTTTTAGAAAACAAAGGAGGTCCCCATTTTCAAGAAAAAATATAGAGTGGGGTGTGTTTAATACAACAAATGGCGACTCACTGGGGTGAATACTCCTAGATTTTTAAGAACCCAAAATCCATAGTTTTTCAATCCCAATATCAACCATAAATTTATCCTAAAATAAATGACTAAACTAGAAATGAAAAAAGACTCTTAATAATCATGTACAACATACTAGCTCTACTTACACCTTGAATCTATGTGTAAGAAATGTTGATATTTACCTCTTGTTTCATATTTCTAAGCAAAGACAAGGGTAAGCTATAGGTTTTACTTTGATTCGATGTTATGTGTATAAATGGGGAGCTCAGAGATTGATCTACTACCATCTAGGTGTCCATAACCCTTACAAAGATACCGTAGATCACCTATTCCTTCTTACTTCATATTTTTTATGATGCATGATGCATTAATCTTATTTCATCATGTCGACTTTAGATCCTTTTTGATTTTTGGATCATGCCCTTTTATTTTTATTCTTTTATTTTCTTTATTTTTTGTAAATAGGGAAAAGGTGACCATAATGAGATGGTCTTAGTTAAATTCTAGGTTTAATTAAAATGTCCCTGCCAACTCTCTGCTATGCCCATGATTGTTTCCTTGAACAAGTATTAATTTTTTATGTGAACTTGACCTAAGGGAATAAGGAATGTTTTTTTAAATTTGCATAGAATTGTGGGACCTACTTTCACATACCTAATGAAATAATTAGTTTCAATATGCATTCATGGATGGTTATCTTATTTCTTAACTAGATTAAAATTTCTAAACTATAGTATGCACTAGCCCCTTGATTCAGGTTGGATTCAAAACACCTCAAACTGTGTTTGATTATACAAGGATCGACTAAAATTTGACTGTCATGAAATCAAAAAGAATACTCTAGAAAGCAGGAAACTACTAAAAGTGAAAAGCTATTCTGTAAAATGCAAACTAATCTAATAAAATCAAACACAAAAAATAAGAGAATAACTATTAAAGGAAATCTAATCTAATCCTACATCTACAAGAATATTTTATTGTTACTCAGAGACCTCTCCAAATGGAGTAGCCATGAAGTAATTATTCAAAAATTATCCATTCATTGGATATGTCAGATCATTACCTTGATTATCATTTAAATGGGAGAAATTATTACACAAAATTTCTAAAATTTGATAGGTCCTATCCATAGTGGGGTAAACTTGTCATGCATTCTTTTTTTCTTGGGATTTGTGCCATAGTAGCACCAAGTTAGAGATCATGAAAGATTTGAATTTTTCTCTTTTTTCAAACCATCTCTTGACCATGTCCTGATATTTGATAAATATCTATATTGCTTTATCCTTGGAATCATCCATTTCAATAATATCCAACAATCTTGACTTTATTTTATCATTACGTTCCATGTACTCTTGCATGAACCGATATGTTATAAATTTAAACATAATTAGGAACATGGGTTATTTATCAGACACCAGAAGATATGATGACTCTTTAAGGGCTTGCTTATACATTGTCTTATTTTCCTAGAGTGCATACTTTAGTAGGAAGTTCCATTCACTTGGTTTATCTGTAGCTGAATTCTTGATTGCATAAATAGTATTCTTATTAGTTGATTCAACCAATCCATTACCTTGTAGGTAATTATTTGAGGATGATCTAATTATAATATATTTATCATGAGCCCACTCAGTGAACTCAACTAATTTAAATGATGTCTCATTGTCACAAACCAAAGATATGGGAGTATTAAATTTGGTTGTGATATGTTCTTCAAGAAAACTTGTCACATCTTGGGTTCTAGAGTTATTGGTGGCTACTAACTCTATCTATCTAGTGAAATAATCTATAGTAGTAAGTACAAACTTGTGTCTAGATGAGGAATTTAGGTTTATTACACCAATGAAATCTATGCCCCATTGGGTGAATGACTTGCCTTTAATTATAGGCTATAGTGGCATGGTTTCATGTACATCTCTTTTGACCAACACCTAACATTCATAGAATGTCCTCATGTGGAAATTAGTATCTTTAAAAACTGTAAGCCAATAGTATCACATTCTAAGTATTTTATGTGCTTTAGTATTATCGAATGGATGGTCGTTGCTGATTTTTTGATATAAAATGTCTAAGATTTCTTAAACTTATTCTCTTGACACACACCTTAGATAGATGACTTCAGTATTATTTCTATAGAGGACTCCCTTTTTTATCATATAATGAGCAGTTTTGAGATGTAAATCTCTCTTTTAACTTCCTAAGGGCATATTCTAGTGAGAAATAACTGAACAATCCCTGAATACCAATCTTATAAAGAGACTTATGTTTGGTAGACCTTTTTAATAGTGATGCATGGGTTTGGTTTAGTCATAAATTTAATTATGCTTTGTCCCCTTAAAATCTTGGTTGGTTTTATTTCAATATCAAACTATTGTAACTTAGCCATCCATTTATTTCTATGCTACCCCAACTCATTCTATCCAAGTGTAATCTTGATAGAGGGATTAAGTACTATAATAATGGTTTTATTCTATAGGATATAGTGTTTGAAATTTTTGACTACCTTAATGAGAGTGAATATTTTCTTGTCAATGAGTGAATACTTGAGCTCTACATCTTTCAAGTTTGACATCATAAATGCAATTGTATGTTCACTTTCTTCCTTTTTTGTGTAAGTACTATAGAAATAGTAGGCTTTGAGGTGAATGAATATAACTAAAAATCTTTGGTGAAATTAGTGCTTACCAACACTGAGACTTGTAAAATATCCATCTCTATATCTTGGAAGGACTTCTTAGCTTTACGCATCCACTCAAATTTTGCATTTAAGGTTTTAACAATTTTTGTGAATCCTCATATAAAGTTTTTTACAAAATTTATCTTTCTAAAGAAGGATTTGAGCTCTTTTTTATTGTTTGGAAACATTATATTTGATATCCCCTAAATCTTATCTAGGTCAATGGTGATCCCATCCTTATTAATGATATGGCCTATCAGTTTGCCTTTGGTAATGCCAAATATACTCTTCTTGAGGTTAAGTGATACTCCAAATTTTCTGCATCTCTCAAAGATAGACTAAAGCTGGTCAATATAATTAGCTATAGTTTTAGAAAAAATAGTGAGATAATTCATATATATAATGATGCACTTCCATATAAGTCCTTTGAATGCATATAGGAGCACAAACTCATGCAAAATGTGAAATCAAAGGCAATATTGGGTATTTTGCATAGAAGGGACAAGATTTTTTATTTTACATCAAACAATATTTCAAAGGGATAAAATAATACCACAAGTGGAAATTTGTGACTGAAATAAGAATTAAAATATCCAAAAATATTAAAATAACCTTGCATACACAAAGATTACATAGACAAGAAAGGCAAATCTTCAATTTATTCTCATTTTCTAGGTTATAGCATGTAGACATGTTATTCAAAATGTAGAATAATCTTTCTAATAGTAAAAAGATAAATGGGTTATGCCAGTGTACCTATATTTATACAAAAAATATCATAAAATAAATGTAGTTAACAAGGAAATCCACACCTAGTTCAATAACATGAAAATTTTGGAAACTCCATGTAAAGAGGCATGATCTACAGCTATAATGGCATCCTTGGATTGGTAAAATGGTTGGAGAAGATCATACAACTACTAGGCATGATCATAATATTGTTGGAGGCATGGAGGGTTTTGGTTCCCAGTTGTACACCTCATATGCTCAGCTTTTCACACTTTAAAAAAAATGGCAAATTAAGATGAAAAACCTACAATATGTCATTATAGTTGGGGAAGGGGTTAGGATCATATAAAAAAACTTAATATGGACAATGACTAAGAGACACGTACAAAGGGTATGGTTAACTCCTTGATAATTTTGGCTCTACCTAAACCAAGGTGAGAGAACCTATGGGGTGGCTTGCTCAGATGGAAGGATTTCACACTTCAATCTCCATGAGGATTCTTAGAACATAAGGGGGAAATGACCAAAGCATAACCAAGTTTGAAAACTTCATCTATAAGGGTTGTCAGATGAAACACACAAAATATTTAAGTCATATACAAGCTACTAGAGATAGATGAAAGGATGGATACAATCTCCATTTTATGAAATGCTCAACAATAAGAACTAGATAGGAAACTATGGATTTAAGATTTTAAGCAAAAAATTGCAAATACACTTCAAATATGTAATATTTCATGTATTTACGATGTAATTAACATTTGTGTTGTGAAAATGGTGTGTTAAGAGAAGGGTAAGAAAAAGTAGGTTGATTTTGATTATAGATTTGGATAGGTGTCAGAAGAGAGAGGGAAAACTCACTAAAATTACATGTCATTTCCATAAACAACTATTTTAGAACCTTTAAAACAAATTAAACAAAACCATACTTCACAGTTCCTTGAAATAATCACAAGCAAATCTACAAATAATCATTCAAGAACTCCTTATTGAATCCATGAGCCTGGGACTACCCCTAAAATTCTATTAATACTTCACTCTGAGTTCTATAACTAAAATTATTTTATAATCTCAACACATTTCCTAGATGATTACCATAAAAGGAAAGAGTGAGAATACCAATACATTAAGAACTCAAAATAATACATTAGATTTCAATAAGAAGATAGAGTAACAAAACACAAGTATATTCTATTATCAATATGAATCTCAAATACATATAGTATGTGGTGGAAATTATATAACATGTATATTGTGTAAATCATCTTTGTAATAGGTGAAAATTTCAATATGATCTCAGATCTTGTCAATGGTTTTACATAAGAAACCAATTTGACACCAAAGAGTTTACACAAGAAGAACTTGTCTAGAGCGATACCTCTTTTTCTCAAAATTTGCCAATTGATTGACCTTTGTAAAGTAACAAACCTCCTTTACTTATATAATTTTCAAACCAATATGTGGCATATCCTAATTATATGCTCTATCTAGAAAATTCATTTGTAGGCCTGAACCTCATCAATTACAACAAAAATATTCTTAGGACAATTCATGTGCTCCGATGAAAATGACATGTTTGATATCTCATCTTGGTGGGATGATATCCATATGCCAAGTAAAGTAGACCCTAACAAGGGACAAAATAACCTTTTTCCACTTTCTTAACCAAACCAAAACATGTCTTTATCCAAAGAATATTCCTACGAGAGACATGTCACTAATGGGCACAATACAAAGACAAAAGGAAAAGGAGAGAAAAGGAAAGAGAGGAGATAAGAAAATTTACATCAATCAAGGAAAAATAGAAATGATTTGGTCATGTCATGGAATCAATGTTGATGATTGATTCTTGTGCCAGCTTATTCTTATAAGTAACGAACTTCTCGATCATGGTGGCAAGGATTTTCTTGCCTGGGCCCAACTGGTATTTGAATTTGACCTCGTATTCCTCTAACCACTTGGTAGTCCCTTAGAGTGTTTTTTGTTTTTTATTACCAGTTCCTTAAATTGATTATAGGATTTTTTGATTTGCACCAACTCCCTTATTTTTTTGCCATTAAATCTTCCATAGGGTACATCAACAAGACTCTTCAAGGAACCCTCTAAAAATTCTTTTGTCATGTCAACTATACTATCAAGCTTCACCATTATCCTAAAGGTGGCATCGATTTCCATCTTAATGGCCTTGAGAGACTACTCTTCCATTTTTATATAGAAGGTGCCATCCTTAAGTATTGCTAACCTATGTTTTATGGCTAGTTGGTAGTCTTTGGGTATTTTAGGATCATTTGAGGTGATGACCTTTTTTTCAATCAAGGTATCCTTTCCCACACTACACAACTCATCTACCTTGGGCCCAAGTTCCTCCCAAATCTTGATATCTAGTTCATACACCAATTCCAAGGATTTACATGCCTCTTGTTTATCTATTACATCATCGAGCCATTCTAATGTCACATAGATGACTTATCTAGCTCAGACCATCAAGTCTTACTGTTAGTCTTTTGTTGCCCACCCTCTAGTCTCTAAATCCTTACCAAGGCCAAATTTAAGTGTATCTCAAGAGGGAATACGTGCACTTAGGGCTCTAATAGTTATTAGAGCCACTACCTTAGGCTCTCTCAATAACTTTTATAATTACTAGATCATTACCTAGTTCTAAATTTTCATCTCCTCCATCGACACTTTGTCCTTGTCCATTTGATGAGCCACCATGCTCACCAAAACCTATGAGCTATGCTTGATCTCATTTATTGAAGGCTCTTCTAGATCATATCTATATACTACATATCTCTCAAAGGGAGCATCCTTCTTTACAACACCCTGTGGGGGAACATCTATCTCCTATGTTCTCTCCCCAATATTAGTGAAAGTAGTTTAAGAGAGTGTTTTGGCTTTATTGGGAGTTTTTTCCCTATATGATTGGGAAATATTTACTATGTCTATATCTCCCAATTTAATTTCAACACCCCACTTCTCCTTAACCTATTCTTTAACCCATAAGAGGGGCCTACTCTAAAAACCCATTGGAGTTATGGACCTCAAGGATAGCTTGGACATGTTAAATAATGGTGTGGCAAGAATAATAGTTAGAAGGAGAGTGATAGGGGTTGGGTGTTAGCCTATTTTTATCTACTTTATATCCTCATCACTTTCCAACTCTACCTCTTTCCTTCCAACTTCTTGTTCTCCCTTTTTTCTTAGGTTAGCCTGCTTTAGGACCTTGATAACTACTTCAAATTGCTTTTGGGACCCCAATAATAGTCTATCAATGGCACTCTCCTATCCTATGGGTTGAGTAGGTGGTATTTCTTCCATCTTATATTATGTAAATGGTTAGGAAAGTTAGGAAAAGGCTATGGTGTCTTCCTTGTCACACTTAGGTAGCTCATCACCAATCATGGCCTCAGAACTCTTGTGCTTGGTAGGATCATGGACCTTTATTTGGGGAAGGAGCCCATGGGGTACATTAAAAAAAGTAGTACCTATTGAGGGTCCCTCACTTGGAACTTCATCACTTGGATCTACCTCCTTATTCATATTTAAAGGCATAAGGGTACCCATTTTTAAGATTGATCCCCTGTCTCCTTTAGGTGTAGCCTCTCCTTCTTGTATTGCAATTATATGCACTAGAGAGGGATGGTCCTATGGGGCTATTTCCATAGCCACCACAACATCCAGCTATTATTTTCCTTAAGCCTCTACCTTTTCACTACTATTGGGGGCTTACTCTTCTAGCATCAACTCATTTTCAAGTTTTTCCCTAGGTCCTTGCATATATTTTATCTCACCCTCTACCTATTGTCTTGATGGCTAGGTGATCATAGCCTAGAAAAATACTTTTATGTCTGAGGAGATAGTTTCTTTTTGGTGTGGATCTTGGGCTTGCATGGCCACTTGGACAACTACTTGTGTCACATTTTCAAAGGACAAAGGGTCATTTGAGGCCAACACAATCTCTTCATTACCTTTGTCTTCTTCTCTCAAGGGTGCATGTGGTCTAGAAAATCCTATTGCTAGATCTTAGATAGGAGTCTACAACCTTTTCCTTAGAGTTCTTTAGGTAGTCCTCATTAGGGAAGGAGTGAATGTCTCTAGCCACTTTACTATTTATATAATAGGCATATCATCATCTGAGTCTTCTTTGTCACTCATATCCATTAATCTTTTGGTATACAAGGACTTTTCTCCTTGGGATTTGGTATCTTCACGCTAAAAGGGTACATCTAGATGTATGATCGCTTTCTTTTTCTTGGGGGTTATAGGTAGAGGCTGTAACACCTTATTATTCCTTTTTGTATTTGGATACTTTGCTTGCTACTCCCCTCCCTTTTTCCTTGTGTAAATTTTTAGGGGTGGAATGGGCTCTGGTGATTGTATGAGTTGAGGAGTTGGTGCAATAGTTGGCTGGCTAAAGTGGTAGGAGCTCTTCAATAGTGATCAAAATGAGAGAAGTAATTACAAGTTGTACTTCCCCCATGGTAATCTAAGTCTAACTTTTATCAAGGCTGATCAATTTTGTGAAAGATACTTTAGACTTGGATCATGCTACTATAGTCTCATCAACATTAATTGGATTGGTGAAATTGATATCACTTGCCCTCTTCCCTTTACCTTTGGCCTCCACATGAGGGCCTATTAAATGTCCAGTGTGAGGGGGGAGAATTTCCTTGAGATCTTATACAATTTTGAGCTCTCTAAGAATAGGGGTATCATGTGCACTAAGGTCTACACCTTGGGACTTTAACCACCCAAATGTTCTTTTCATTATATGATGCACCCTCCCTATAATTAAATTATCCTCTAGGATTGTGAAATCCACTTGGGCTATAGATTGCATCTCTATATTCACCTTAGTGTATGTTGATGATACTGTATCTTTATCATCAACTATATTCTTGGGAATGGGGACAATGCCATATCTAATAATCTCTTAAACAATGAGCCTTAGGTAATCAATTTTTCTCACCTACTCTTCCATTTTGAATTCTAACCAAATGTCCTCATAGTTTACTTGGTGCATAAGTACACCCATAACATTATTAACCAACAACCTTATGTCGTAGTTGGACTGAGGAGGCATATTGTCCATCCAAAACCACCCCATTTCTTGTTCCAACCCCTTTACTCTGGTTAGAATAAGACATGTATAATATCTTATTTATATAGGGAACTTGAAAGGGTTATTGATATTATTTGCCAAAATCATCTCATGTGTGGGAACTATTTGTCTACAAAATTCCATAAGTGCTACCTTATTGTCAACATACCTAGGTAACTTTTAGGGTGCCCCTGAATAGCCACTCACCTAGATGTACATAAAAGTATAGAATTGAATGTACACTACACCAAACTTGTCAATCACCTCCCTATCCACCTTGGTCATTCTATTTAATTTCCTAATAGGATTGAAGGCACTTATCATGGTATTGAAAAAATAATTATAGACCTTGGCCTAGTTTCTCTTAAAACCTTCCAAAGTCACTTTAGGATACAACTCATAAGTTCTAAGACTAGAGGGATTCCTAGTGAGTATGGGGAAATATCTCTTATGTAATAAGATATACATGAGGTAATAAGACATGTAAAATGTACCAGTAAATTATTCCTTAGAAGATATGGACACCCAAAATTATATTATTTGGTTGTGTAGGTTGTTACTCAGAAGTTAGGCCTGGTCTAGCTACTTCTTACCCTCCAGTACACAAATAAGGATGGAAAACATCCATGGCTCAAACTTCTCTATTTTGGGTATCCCATAAACCCTAACATCCATGGAGATGACATACCATGATATCTCCTTGAACTCTATGAAATTAAGTTTCATATTCAATCTAGAAACCTTAGTTCTCTTCTTGGTGAGCCAACAAGTGTTTAAAATTTCCTAAATGAAACTATCATTCTTGTTAGTGTATACCTACCATTCCTCCATAGTTAAAATAATTGCCTTAGGTTGTGATGGTATCTTGAGCATGGCACTAAGAGCTTGAGGGATGAATTAATAGACAACTAATTAGGTTTCATCAATCATAGTTCTTATATCTTCATGATATACCTTTGCACATGTAATGACTAGCTCTGGGTATGGGGTTACTAGTGGAAAATCTATTGTAGGAACCATATAACTCATACCCAAATTATCCACTACCTTAGGGGGATTAAGTATTTAAAAAATATTTAACATGGTATAAAAATATAGACCTTAGACATCAGTGTCCCTAATCTCATCAAGAATTGAGGTAAAGCTACTTTTTAAAGGGATAAAAGAAGAAGAAGCCATTTTTATGTGACCAATGTGACACTGCCTTCACTCAGATTGAAAAACACCCTTTCCTGGTGGCTAGTTCTATAAATATTTCAAATTTTACCTTTAAAGCACCAATTTAATAACCCAAAGGATACCTACTTGTAATCATGTTGACTATCACACACTTGGATGAAGAAAAGTTTCAAAAATTGGACTATAATTACTATTCTCATCTCGCACCACTCTGGTTCAATAATCACTTAAAAATATAAGTGTGAGTTCTAATTGTAAAGGTTGGATTAAAATGAAGGAAAATACTTAGTCATAATCACCCCTTTTTAATATTAGGGTTAGTGGCTAAGCTTTGGTGTGGAACAATGAATCTTCATCTACTACATTAATACCTTCAAGCATTATTCAAAAATACAAAAGGAGGGAAACTTGATGGCACTTCCCTTTTTAGTTGAACAATCTTCCCTATGACACACGGAATCATAAAATCAAAACTCTACCTATAACATTCAATGGGTCATCGAGAACATTTTCACCTTCTCACCCTTCATATTTGTGAAGAGATGCTACATGCCCTAAATTTTCCTTTGGATAAATAATTTTGACAAGTGTCAAAAATCTAGGTACTCGGGGTGCTAGGAACATTTGTAATGTCTCACTTTCTTTTCCCTTTGTGCCTTAGTTCAATATACTCTAGGATCCCATAAGAGTGTCATGTGTCATGATCCTACTCAACCACCATAATGTATCGATCCTCAGGGACTCATTGCACCTCCTCCCCTTTTTGAGATGAGGTGTTTCTCTAAAAGGGCCCAGAAACTAAAACCCCTAAGAGACTACCATGTGGCATGATTTGAGGAGTTCAAAATTTGGATAATACATGCACCTTTGGTAGCAAAACACAAGTGATAACTTTGAAAAATACCTAAAACCAAAGACACTCTAGGATGCTACCAAGTGTCCATTATAGACGCTTGCTCAAGCCTTCAGTTATCTTTTACCTTTGAACCATTAACCAACTTAAGGAGGAGTGCAATATTCTTCCACCCTCTAGAGAGACTTCATTTATTATGAGAGCACATGACCTAAAAGAAAATTTTGATAAATGGCCCTTGATACCACTTGGGAGTGCCCTCTGAAAGTCAAACATACCCTTTGAAAATCTTGGAAAGGTCCCCTAAAATATCTAAAGTGTCATGTGCCCTTTGAGTTATTATTCATAAATGTTGAAATTGTCCTTCTATCTATAAAAATACCCTTTAAAACTTGTGAAAGTGTCCTTCAAGATTCTTGAAAATGACTTGGCTAAAGTAAAGAATTCTTTCAAGCTTTTTGTAGGAGCAAAATGACTAAAAGGTAAGCGCCCTTCAGAATTGTTTACCATGGACTAAAAGTCTAAAGAAAATAAGACTCGTCACCCCTTCTAAAATAAATAATTCCTTCAAAACTTTTGTGTTGACCTTCCCAAGGTGTTTCTATGCTAATTTCACTTTCACATTCAAAAGATAGAAATGAGAAACTAAGAGATTGTCTAGGGTTAGAAGATACCCAGATATACTCATGCACACTGAAATCAGACGTTGGAAGGTACTCCTCTTTGGCTATGGAGGAATGACACCTGTGAAGAAAAAGAGACTAAACACAAAAAAATGTTAGATGAAGAGACGGTGGGCTGTCAAGCAAATGCTTGATCCCTGAAGTATGAAGACTTCCTTAAGGGATATCAACCCACTAATAAAAAATAGAATATTTGACCGAAGTAGAAATAATGAAAGATGGAATGAAAGCAAATAAAAGACAAAAAGTAGAATGCGAACCTGATATGTAGCAAACTACTCTGCATAGTCACTGGTGTCGGTCTTTATGTCGGCATCAGTCAGGGAAGGGAATCGACGTCGGTCAAAGTGTCAGCATCGGTAGGGGTAATGACCGGCGTCATTCAGGGCAATAGTTTTGGATAGGGTCTGGTCAGGTCTGGACAGGGTCTTAGGATTTGCAGAAAGGTCAGATGTTTTTGTTTGAGGGTTCAGGAAGCCAGTTTAGGAGTCAGAGGGATTGTTTGAGGGTTTGTGCGTAAGGGGTATGGGCAGAGTTACAGACTGTATATTCTACAGAGGGTGGAGAGAGGTGATACGAGTGGAAGTAAGGTTGGGGCTATAGTCTGAATCTAAATTTGGGTAATGATAGCAATTAAAAACAATAACCAGAGATCAAAATAAAAACACAAAACAAATGCTTACCTATTACGCACTAAAGATAAAAGTCAGAGACATGATTGATGTTGTCATTGTCTTGCAAAAGTTTGATGTAGCAGACCTCCAGCAAGATGATTAAAGTAGAATACTTGTACTGGAGAGAGAATGTGAGAGATTGATTACAGATTAGTTGGATGCCAAAATTGGTTGATTGTTTGAATGAAGAGGTTTTCTGATTGATACGAAGGAAGGCCCGATAACTGATCGAGAAACAGATTGGCAACCGAATGGACAATGGATAATGGATAACGGTTCCTATGTTTAGGTCGAGAACACAGTGTTAAAGATAATCGATGTCAGCAAGACTATCGACATCGGCTGATAAGTGACTGACATTGGTGACATCAGCTAGGTTATGATCATCGTCGGCAGATGCAAAATGGGGACAAAGGCTAACTTTAGCTCTCTACTCATTTTTACATGCTGCCAGGGTCAAGGCTTGTGGGAAAATGGTTGACAGGGGTTAAATAGGCATGGAAAACTAAAATGGGGGTTAAGGGGAGGATGACAAGGGTTAGACACAATTATGGTGTCTACATTTGCCCCTTTTTGTCTTGTTGGTTATTTTGGATGAACTGCAAGACAAAAATAGGAGTTAGTTGCCCCAAGTGTGGGATAAGGTCGATTCCATCTTGTTGGTTGTTTGAATGAACTGCAAGACAAAAATAGGAGGTGGATTGGTTACCCCGATTATGGATGAGGTATTCCCCCTCAAAGCAAGAGTCGAGAGAAGGGAACTTGGAATCAGGTGCTGATTTGACAAAGATTGGATGAAAAAGGGGTGAAGATAGAGTGAGAATGTTGCAAAAGTCGTGATTATGTGTACACCACTTCATAAGGATGGTTAGGTCAAATTGTCATAGTTCGAGGATCGAGGAGTGCCAAAATTGAAGTAATTGGGCCCCAGCATTTAGTCATCTACTAATTGGGTTATTCAATCTAAGCTGTAGCTCCAATGGTCATCGTGTTCCAGGTATCCTAGGCTCAGGAAGTGCTCCCAAAAACACAAAAATGTCATAAGTAGTGGGGATCAACCGGCTTGCAATCCTATACTTGTGAGGGTCTAAAAGATAGTTTGTGCATAATTTTGCTAACCAATCATGAGGTAGCATACATGCAAAAACAACCAAGGCAAAATCTCTTTGGAAGGAGTCAGGGTCGGAGGAGATAGGTATGATCTCCAATGGTGATTGGTCGAGGTAGATGGATGGATGAAAGGATGGTTGAGCTAACCCCAGAAGACCCCATGTCAACTGAGTGCTGCCTACATAGCCCTTGTCCTAAGGGCCTCAGGCCAATGTAGTTCTCACAAAGAGGGAGGAAAAGGGTCGAAGTGATTGATTGGGCTTGGTCGAGGGCAAGGTCATGGTCAAAAGGAGGATAGGGTTTGTCCATCAAAGAAATGAACAAATGAGGGTGGTCGAGCTAACCTCAGAGAACGTTGTGTATCTGAGTGCTGCCTACATAGCCCTTATCCTAAGGGCCTCAGATTAATGTAGTTCAGACAAGGAGATAAAGCGGTCGATGATTGGTCTAGTCATGAGAATGGTCTAGCACGCCCATATGTCTGAGAGAACATGCTTGAAATGATGAGAAAAAGTCAAGGTTTTTCACCTCTAGCAATTGTCCATATTAGGTGATGGACATGTGCCAAAGATGAAATGAGTCTATTTATGTGCCAATAAGTAATGGTTTATGCTGGACATAAATTGAGTGGTCTACAGTTTCCATGTGTATTGGTGTCCATAGAAACCAGTGTGAATAGGCTAGGTGGTTGGTTGGAAAGAGGGTTGAGCTGATTTAATAAATGACAAATGATTGGATGTGACCAAAGTGTAAAAGAAGTGAAAGGCATAATCACCCTTTTATTGATAAGGACAGAATGATAGCATAGATAGGGGTTGTTAGAACTAAGAGCACGATTCATGCATTATGTCGTTGACCAGAGGTTGTGTTAGAGCAGTAATCGAATCACTTTGACACTAAAGTGAGCTCAAAGTCCCTTGAGCAGGTGTTAGGATAGGAGGATATAGGGTAACCCATTTTAAGAGTAGAGATAACCTTACCCCTTTTTATAGGAGAACCTGAGACAACTATAAGCCAAGTCCATGACCCGTGTTTTTTTTTTAGCAGACTGATCAATGCGGGAAGTCTGCGGAGAGATGTCATTTTGCTTGGTGGTCATTTGTGAAGCTGATCGATGTGGGAAGCTTCTAAAAAAGTGTTATTTATAGCAATATTTAGTCATAGCCATCCTTCGAGGGAGTGGTCTATATTTTTGCTTTATATATTTAAGGGCTTTTAAATAGTTGTCCTTCGAGGGAGTAGTTTATTAGCTACAACAATGATAGTATAGTTGTCCTTCGAGGGAGCAGTCTGCTTTTTGATTTGATTTTGTGACCTTGGATATTTTGACATCTTGATTTGTTTTGACAAAAATGTGAGTCATGGACCAGACTATAGAAGGTCAAGGGTTCCCTTTCATTAGGACAAAGCATCCCTACTGTATAAAAGGGTTATAGAGGATTTGTTAAGGGGAATAGGGTTGAAAGGAATGAGGATTAAGAGGACGAGGATTGATCAAGGGACGAGCTCAAGTTAAGTGTCAAGTGGATGAGTACCTGACTAACAATGGAATGGTCATAGATGCAACGCATTAAGAGGTTTAGGTTCTGGCCATCCGTCGAGAGAAGATAGAAGATAAGTCCCTGACCCATACTTATGCATGATGATGAAAGGTCTGAGCCAATTAGGGGCAAATTTGCCTTGTTTACTTTGCTCCATATTAGTCACATGCTGATTCTCTTTGAGGATGAGGTCTCTAATGTTGAAATCTCATTCTCACAGATTTTTGTCATAGGCTCACTTGATGTGATTTTGATAGACATGGAGGTGATTGAGGGCAGCAAGATGACACTCATCAAGTAGCTTAAGTTGAGCTAAGCAATCTTGATGAAAGTCATCATTGGAGAGAATGTCATGTAGGGAGATGTGGAGAGATGGGATTTATACTTTAAGAGGTAGGACAGCCTCTATTCCGTACACAAGCGAGAAAGGGGTAGCACCCATGGAGGTTCGAATGCTAGTGCGGTAGGCCCACAAAGTGAAGGGAATGTGAATATGCCAATCCCTTACAATGTCACTGACCACCTTCATGAGAATTTTAGTCAAAATTTTGTTGGAAGCCTTGGCCTACCAATTTGCTTGTGGGTAGTAAGGCGAAGAGAAGCTAAGTTTAATGCCAAATGAGTCGCATAGTTTTTGGATAGTCTTGTTTTTGAAGGAGTTACCATTGTCGGTGATGATTTTGTGAGGAACACCGAAATGATAGATGATGTGGGTGTTGATGAAGTCGATAATCTTGTCAGCTTTTGTGGAGACAAGAGGAATGGCTTCCACCCACTTGGTGAAATACTCAGTGGTGATGATGATGGATTGATGATGAAGAGATGAGTGAGGGTTAATCTCACCGATGAGATCTAAGCCCCACTGAGAAAAAGGCTAGAAATCTTGAGCAACTTGTAAGGCGTGACTAGGAAGATGAAGCAAGTTAGAGTGCTGTTGACACTTGATGCAACGCCGAACATAATTGCTACAGTCTTGATGAAGGGTGGGCCAATAATAGCCTAGGCAAAGGATGCACTTGGAAATTGAGTTCCCACTGAAATGTCCACCACAAATCCCATTGTGGACTTGCTTAATGGCCTGAGATGCTTCAGTGGAGGTGAGACAGCGAAGAAGGAGGCCATCGAAGCCTTACTTATAGAGAAGACCCCCTAGCATGGTATAGCGAGCGGTACACTTGATAAAAGCTTATCGTGCATTGTTAGAGAGGACCCCAAAGACACATTTCTTAGGGTTAAGGTGGACATTGTATTGAAGAAGGTGAGAGAAGATGATTTTGAGAATGGTCAAATGGTCACAGTGAAGCTTGGACTTGCTGAGAAGGTCGTCCACATAGTCCTCCATGATTTTATGGAGGAGATCATGGAAAATGTAGGTCATGGCATGCTGATATGTGGCACCTGCATTCTTCAAGCTGAAAGGCATGACTTGATAGCAAAAATTCCCCCATGGGGTAATGAAATTGGTCTTGTGCTAATCTTGTAGAGAAATTAGGATTTGATTGTATCCTAAAAACCCATCCATGAGAGATAGCATCTCATGGCCGGTCATGAGATCAACAAGCTGGTCAATGTTAGGAAGAGGAAAGTCACCTTTGGGATAGGCTAGGTTAAGGTTGTGATAGTCTGTGTAGATCCAGATTCCCTTAGTCACCTTGGTGATTGGGACGATGTTAGAGACCCACTGCAGATAATCGATGGGCTGGATGAAGGAGACAAAAAGGAGGCGCTGAAGCTCCTCTTTGACAAGGAGGGCAATGTGAGGATGCATCTTTCGAAGCTTTTGCCTAACAGGCTTAGCCTCTGGTTTGGTGACAATGTTATGGGTAGCAATGGTGGGGTCGATGCCAGGCATGTCACGGTAGGTCTAGGCAAAGGCCTTGCTATGGTCTGAGAGGAACTGGGTATAGTCAAGCTGCTCCTGAGCATCTAAATATTGTCCAATCTTTAAGATGTGAGGAACATCAGAAGAAGGGAGGTTGATGTCAATGGTTGATTCATTTAACATAACTTGGATCTCAGAAGGGAGAGAGTGCTAGATGAAAGAGTCGTCGGTGCCCATGTAGGAAAGAATGGCATCATCATCAATGCAGTGGACAGTGTGAATGGTTGGTGACTCATCTTCTACCATGCTGGGAAAAATGAGAGGGAGAGACCTGGACACCCCATTGAGCTGATAAGTCAAGGGTTCCAGGCAGATGGTGTTTATGGAAAAAAAACTAGGAGGGATGGAAACCACCGACTCCATAGGTGAAGGAGGAGGAATGGGTGAGCCTGGAGGAGATTGGTCAATGGTTGGTTTGGGACAAAGGTCTGTAGGGCTCTAAGTGGGGTCGTGATATCCCAGGCCATACCATTTCTTGGCATCGTCATCGTTGAGCAGTTTGATGGGCTGATGGGAGCCCTGCTCATAGCGTCCAAAGCCAAAACCCTTCCATGCACACCTGTAAAGGTAAATGTGTGTAAAGGTGGGGTTGCCAAGAAATGAGAAGTCTGATGTGAAAGGTTGAGGTGAAGAAAGAGGATTACAATTATTAGGAGCTGATCAAGCCCCCCATAGACAAGGTTGGTTCAGAGGTGAGGAGGACCATAAGGCACGATCATCCCGATCTGATGGTCGTAACTAGGGCTGTGATGAAGGCATCTATACTCTTGTGGAGTTTGGAACATGTCTAAGGCTAGAAAGTGATATTCCCCCAATGAAAGTCTTTGGAATATGTCTTCCATGGGATCTGTGGTCGTCGCTTGAAGGGGAGGTGTGAGGGCGACCACCGGTTGCAAACTGGTTGAAGCTTCCACAGATGGAGGTGGTGCTGGGGTTGATGGCTTGATAGGAATGAGAACGTCATTTGGAAAGTAGGTGGTGTTACAAGTTTTGAAGGGTGAAGGGTCAGCAAGAATGGTATGGACTTGCCCATCGTGCTCAAATTTCACACAACTGTGCAGGGTGGAGGGGACACAGGCCATGGCGTAGATCCAAGGTCAGCCTAGCAAGATGTTGTATTGAAACTCTCCTTCGATGATATAGAAGAGCTCTGGGACTATGCATGGACCAACACAGATGTGAAGGATGACTGTGCCAATGGTCGTGGTAGTGGTATCATTAAAGGAGCACAAGATTGCATCAGTTTTGGAGACGCAATTCTTGGGAAGAGCCAACTGTTCAAAGGCATGGGTGGAGATGATGTTGATGCTAGCACCTCCATCGATCATAACACATTTAATGCATGTCTGATCAACATAAGAAGTGATGAAGAGGGTGGCATCCTAATCTTCCATGTTGGATGTGGGAATCTCAGAATTGCTGAATGTGATGGAGGCAACAGGGGCTAAAGAGTGGACAAGGGCAACAAGTGGTTGGGGGTCCTCGGGTTGAACCTCCACTGCCTGTAGGGCTCTGATGAGGGCTTGACGATGCTAGGGTGAGGTTTGGATGAGGTCATAAAGGGACATCTTCACGGGCATTCGGTGAAGCTATTTTAACATAGAGTCATGAATTACCCCTGAAGAGGAAGAAGAAGAGGGTTGAGGTGCGCCAAGGATAGAAATTTTAGGCTTGGGTGGTTGAGGTGGCTGGATGAAAGGGTAGGTCCAAGGAATGGCAGGTTTTTCTTTTGCCTTGTCCTTTTGTGACCTGGTGGTTATGTGAATGGCATTGATTTCAAAGATAGGGGGTGAAGGAGATGAAGGGGTTGTGGTTTGCTGATGAGATGTTGATGGGTCTGAAGAGGTCAGAGGGTTATGAGGAGTCAGGGGTTAACGAGAGTGTCCTCAAATAGAAGAGTGTCTTTCTCTAGATAGCAGTGAATGATGGTCTTGAGGGCACAACAAGTCTCGGTATCGTGTCCTGGCATACGATGATATAAGCAAATCTTCGTGTCGTTGAACTAGGAGGGCTTAGACCCGAGAGGTTGGAAGGGCTTGATGGGCGGAAGGGTTATGTTGTAAGTCTGCAAAATTTGATGCAAGATCAAAGAGTATGAGCCCACTAAAGGGTCCATGTTCATCGATGTGTGCGATACTGGTGATTTTTGCTTGGGCAGAGTTGGAGGAGGCTTCCGTACCACCTTTTGGATTGACAGTGTGGCGACAAATGGAGACAGTACTTTCTTCATGAGAGGTACCACCCTTTTGGGAGAGGGTAGGCTAGTGGTAGGCAAAAGAAGTAAAGGAGGCAACTGGTTTTGATTAAAATTTGGAGTGGGAAGGACTCTGGTCAGGGTCGAAGGATGGGGGCCCAAAATGGAGGGCAATGATGACGGAGGAGGAGGCATTCACCTCTATGGTTTAGCAGTCTTCTATGACTTGGGTTGAAGACTACTATTGGTCAAGGTCTAGTCTAGGTCCACTTTCACTTGTGGATGAGTGAGGTTGGAAACAGGGTGAATGCCAAGTGACTTGATAGGTTTAGATGGGGTACATGTGGGTTTTGGTTTTGATGGGGTCGATTGAGGCTTAGAAATGGGAGTCTAGTTTTTGTTAAAGGTCTTGGGAGATTTTGCCATGGGAGGATTAGCTGCATGAGATGAGAGGGAACGGGCATGTTGAAGAGCTATGAGATGCTCCCATAATCCCTAATGCTCCACTTTCCTAGAAGGGAGAAGTTTGAGTTTCTCCACTAGTCGAGAAAATGGCTGAGAAGATGTGGGATGAGAAGATGTGGATGGTTGTGGGGTTAAAGATGAGACTTGTGTAGCGGTCTCAGACCCAAGGCATGATGGAGTTGTGACAAGTTCGTCTATGGTTGGAGACGAACAAGAGGTAGGTTCTTCCCTGGGTGGAAAAGAAACTGGAGAATGAGGCTCCTCAAGCAGGTAAAGAGCAGGGATGATTGTGCCCTCCACTTGCGGTTGAGGAGTAGGAAGGGTTAGGTCCTCCATGGGCAGCAGGAAGGAGGATGGTGAAACTGGCGGTGCTGGTAAGGTCGAGGCATCCTCCAAGATGAGAGAGGTTGATGGAGAACTAACTGGAGAAAGAGGTTCGTCCACATGTGATGGACTGATGGATGGAATCACCTCTTGAGGTTGGTTGGAAATGAAGGGCAAGACCGTATTGACTGTTCATATATTGTGTTTGTGAATGTTGTCAGTCAAGGTCTAGATATTATTTTGAGTTGGTGGATGATTGGGGAATGGTTGCTTGAAGATGTCAATGTCTTGATTAGGTGGTGCATTGGGATTGTCAAGGATGAGGTCACCCTTTTCCATCATGTCTTCGATGATGTTTTTAAGGGTTTTACAGTTGCCTGTGTCATGTCCTTTAACACGGTGGTAGTTACAGAAGTCATTTTCCCTATACCAATAGGGATGGCACGTGAGGGATCAAATTGTGGAGGTGGTCAGATCTGGGGGAGATTGACGACCCCTTGTTTGACAAGTTTTTCCAGCACAGATGCTTATGATTCTCTGCGTGGAGTATATTGTCACTGTATGTATCTCTGCTAAAATTGGCGGGTGGCACTCTCAGATGTGGATGGCTCAGACTGATTAGTTGAAGGTGAAGAGGAGGAAGATCTAATGACCACAATGTTTGTTGAAGCTTTAGATTTAGGATTGGATGAGGAAGGCTTAGAAGAGGGGTCATTGGTCTTGGAGTTGGGATTCTTGCTCCGCAACTTGACTTTATTCTCCTCGATGGCACGTAACTCAAGTTTATGGGCCATCGTGAAGGCTTCATCAAAAGTGTGGAAGGTCTGAACCCTCAAGGTGGAAGAAATATGTCTAGCGCAAGCATGGGAGAAAAGTTCAATAAGCTCAGGTTGGGGTAAAGAAAAGGAGAGTTGATTGATAAGGCCCCTCCATCGAGCAACAAAATCAGCAATGGATTCATCCTCGAATTGGCAGATAGAATAGAGGTCTGTGATTGAGACCTTCTTGGTGATGTTGATAGAGAAATGATCAAGGAAGAGCTGGGCCAGCTGAGTGAATGTGAAGAGGGAATGGCTGGTAAGGGAGCTGTACCAGTCAAGTGCAGCACCTAAGAGAGACATAGGAAACATGCATAAAAGCAACGCATCATCATGGGTGATAAGGTAACAGGCATGTCTGAATGCCTGTAAGTGCTGTTGTGGGTCTTCCTTGCTTTGAAAACAAGAAAACATAGGAAGTTCCCATTGGCTAGGATATGGTCGGATAAGGATGGAAGGATGGATGGGCTCATTGCAAATTTGTTCATATGAGAGAGTATTGCGTGAGCTGAAAACAGAGGTCTCTAGGTTGGACATCTTGTCCATCAACATTTTGATGATATCTACTGACGGATTGGTGGGTGGAGTGCCCCCTAAATTGTAAGGCACTTGAAAGAGGCTAGAAGAGGCATACGACATAGTTGATTGTACCAGTAAGGGTGCAATGTATGGATGACTAGTTGTAGGGATAGAAGAAAAGACTAAGGATGGTTGGGTAGAAGGCACAGCTAGGCTCGATGTTGCCATGGGGGGTTGGTTAGTGGTAACATGGGCTAATGGATAGGTAGCCACCTTGGTGTTGATAGGGGCTAGGGTAGGCAGAATAGAGACAACTAGATTCTGAAAGGGGGTAGAAAGTGGTTGAGTGGGCTGAGGTTGATAGGGGCCAAAACCCTGATGGAAGTGGGCCCAAAGATGGAGGGAGAGGCCACACTTGGATGGTTGGTCAAAGGCTAGTCATTGGTCGAGGCAATAGCCTGGGTGTCAAAAGGTTAAACTATAGACACTGTTGATACGACCACAATTTCGAGAAGAGAGGTCAGCATTCTGTAGATTGGATTGCCCAAGGAGTCTCGCGTTTGGCTATTCACGAGATAGTGCTGTAAGGCTTTGACATTGAGGTCCAAGAATCATGCAAAATCTTGGTCCTCTTCTGGGACAATAGGCATTTGGGTCGGGGATGGTCTAGTAGGAGTTCTTTTAGTCTCTGAGTGGAACTCCATTATAGGACTGGTTATGGACGGGGTAGATGGAAGCGGGTGATGCCTCGTGTGATCGACTAGAGCCTTGGCTTGACTATGAGTCAGAACCATTCAAGGCAAAAAACAACATCCTCACAAGCTCAAACAAGCAAATAAGAATAGAAAAGATGAAGAACACAAGTAGATCCTAAAACCCTAGGAGTAAATTATTAGGATTATAGTGGCTTATGCCTTAGAATGTGTGTAGAGGAAGATTGGCTTTTGAGTCGGGACCTAGAAGAAGTAGTCTATGGATGGTTTCGGGTTAGTTATGGTGCTCAAGAAGTTTGTGTTAGGTTTTGTACAAGGCCTGGTGCTAAGGAGCAAGCTCCCCTCACTTCATGAGTCCAGTGATAAACTGGGCCCGCTTAGCCAAAATATACTTCCCCTATAGATTAGACTCTGCCAGAGAACAGAGTGGGCTTTCCCCTTGGTGATGAAGTCCAAGTAGGATCACCGAGATGGGTAAGGTATCTGCTGGGGAATGAAATCCCAGTCGGGCCTTATCTCAGGTAAGTTAAGATGTTTGTTTTGTGCAAGTGGTTTGGTCGTGTAACATCAAGTGGACTAGATTAATTCAATATGCATTTATTAATTACTAAGTGTGGTCTAAGAAATGCAAGCAAACAAAAATGAAAGTGCAACGTGTTTTAAGCCCAAGTCCAAATGTTTGTTCGTATGAAGACGAATGGAGAAAGAGTCGAAGAATATGAGTTTTGACTAGTCTAGAAGTGCAAGAAAGAAAAGAAAAGTTCTTTTTATCCCTGCTTATGATGTCATTTAGAGGAGATGAAAGAGGTGAAAAGGAAGGAACCTAATGCACCTATATGAACGAAAGAAAGAAAGAACCCAAGGAAGGCCCTAGGGTCCCACTGGGCGTGCCAAAATGTTTCTACGCTAATTTTGCTTTCTCATTCAAAAGATAGAAATGAGAAACTAAGAGATGGTCTAGGGTTAGAAGATACCCGAATATAGTTGTGCGTGCTAAAATCAGATGTTGGAAGGTACTCCTCTTTGGCTATGGAGGAATGACACCTGCGAAGAAAAAGAGACTAAACACGAAAAAATGTTAGACAAAGAGACGGTGGGCTGTCAAGCAAATGCTTGATCCCTGAAGTACGAAGACTTTCTTAAGGGATATCAACCCACTAATAAAAAATAGAATATTTGACTAAAGTAGAAATAATTAAAAATGGAATGAAAGCAAATAAAAGACAAAAAGTAGAATGTGTACCTGATATGCAGCAAACTACTCTGCACAGTCGTCGATGTCGGTCTTTGTGCCGGCATCGGTCAGGGAAGGGAACTGACGTCGGTCAAAGTGCCGGCGTCAGTCGGGGCAATAGTTTTGGACAGGGTCTGGTCGGGTCCAGACAAGGTCTTAGGATTTGCAGAAAGGTCAGATGTTTTTGTCTGAGGGTTCGGGAAGCTGATTTAGGAGTCAGAGGGATTGTTTGAGGGTTTGTGTGCAAGGGGTATGGGCAGAGTTACAGACTGTATATTCTACAGAGGGTGGATAGAGGTGATATGGGTGGAAGTAAGGTTGGGGCTATAGTCTGAATCTAAATCTAGGTAATGATAGCAATTAAAAACAATAACCAGAGATCAAAATAAAAACATAGAACAAACACTTACCTGTTATGTGCTAAAGATAAAAGTTAGAGACATGATTGATGTCATTGCTGTGTCGAAGAAGTTCGATGTAGCAGACCTCCATCAAGATGACTGAAGTAGAATACCTGTACTGGAGAGAGAATGCGAGAGATTGATTGCAAATTGGTTGGATGCTAGAATTGGTTGATTGTTTGAATGAAGAGTTTTGCTGATTGATACGAAGGAAGGTCCGATAATTGATCGAGAAATGGATTGGCAACCGAATGGATAATGGATAAAGGTTCCTGCATTCAGGTCGAGAACGCATTGTTAAAGATAACCAACGTCAGTAGGACTGCCAATGTCGGCCGATAAGTGACCGACATCGGCCAGGTTATGATCGTCGTCGGTAGATGCAGAATGGGGACAAAGGCTAACTTTAGCTCTCTGCTCATTTTTACATGTTGCCAGGGTCAAGGCTTGTGGGAAAATGGTTGACAGGGGTTAAATAGGCATGGAAAACTAAAATGGGGGTTAAGGGGAGGACGACAAGGGTTAAACACAATTACGGTGTCTACATAAGGAATGTATGAGAACAGAAAGACTTTAACATTGACCTCAATACCAAATGTCGCCTAAATTTTAGGCATTTTCAATTAATAAGTGCCCAATCACCCTAATGCAATTTTGGGCACTAATGTAGGCTCTCACTTGAGGATGCATACCCCCCATGGGTATGTAAAGAACTATAAAATACAAGACCAAGTGATAATCCATTGGGCTACAGAGCAGGAGAAATTGACCTCCAACAAATAAGAAAGGTGAACAAAACATGATAGCCCTAAAAAACATAGATCAAGAGGATCTAAAATGAACACATGACAAAAACACAATGGGAAGAACTGTACAAACAACACCTAGAACAAAAAGGGTAACAAAAAAACAAGGAAACAGAGAAATAAAACACTATATAATATGGTACATAATTACAAATAGAATCAATCTAGGAAGTGTTTTAGATTCTTGCCATTGATAGGCAATTCCAATATCTCTCCATCTAAATCTCTCAAGAAGAAAGTGTGCACCCTAATCTTGTAGTTGACTGAGTAATGACCCATCTACAAAGCATAAAACTTGTCATGCTTACTTTTCTCCTCATGCCTGTTATCCCAAAGCAAAACTAGATCACCTACTTGAAAATTTCTAGGAGTGACCTTCCTATCAAATATTCACTTTAACTTTTCCTTGAACTTGAGGTACTTATCATGGGCTAACCTATGTAACTCATCTAATTCCAAAATCTTGTTCATTTTTTCTTCATAGTGGTTAGTATATTCATCATCCCTAAGTTTTTACATTAGACTATAGGTAAGAAGTTGCATATTGATGGGAAAAACCACTTGAGTTATATATATAACATCAAAAGGACTCTTTGTGACTCTTTTACGAGTTATCCTATCAGTCCATAGGGCAAGTTTCAAATGCTCACCCCACCTCTTCTTGTTGACTTCCAATGTCATTCTAATAATCTTGATCAAGTTTTTGTTACTTGATTCTACTTGCCCATTCCCTTAAGGATTTTAATTGGAAGCATAAGTGAGTTCAATCCCATAATATTTACACATCAACTCTAAAGGCTTAGCTTTCAAACTCATTACATTATCAGCAATAATCTTGATTGACATACCAAACCTACAAATAATTTGATTCAATAGGAAGTCCATCATAACTTGGTGTTTTTCCTTCCTAGTGGGGATTATTTCCACCCTCTTGGTAAAATAATATTTTGAAAGCAATATCCATTTATGATCAACACTTGAAGCCTCACTAATCTAAATAATGAAATTCATGCCCCATATCCCGAATGGAGCTTCAATAATAACTAGTTATAAAGGGAGAGAACCAGACGCCTTTAATCTACTTATAAAGTATTGACACTTTTCACATCACCTGACTATCTAAGCAATCTCCTTGAATAGCGATGGCCACAAATAACCATTTCTAAGAATTTTATGAGAAATAAATTTAAGCATAAAATAGCCACCACATACTCTACTATGAAAATCTTCAGTCAAGCCATCAACTTGGTTTTCTAACACAAACTTCAGAAGGACCCCATCAGGGTTTCTCCATGCTAATCCACTCTCAATTAGGAGGTACTTCTAGGGTATTAATTTGAGATTCCTTTGATTTTTTTCCAAGTGGGTAGGATAACACATACTCCACAAATAATAAACAATGTCCTTATACCATTGGGATGCACTAAACTAATCCAAAGTGCTACTGGTACTGGCAATGATGTTGTTCACTTTAACTTATTGCAAATTTATCTCAACCATAAGCCTAGCCAAGCCCATTCCTCACACTAATTTAGTGGTTTAGATGTCCATATCATATTCTTGTAAATTATTTACCCATCTACACCTTTTACTGGAGATGTTGGTCTGAGTCAAGATATCCTTCACCATGGTGTGAGGGGTATAAGCAATCATCTTAAAACTCAAGATATAAAATCTAAATGTTTTAACCACTTTCAAAAAAGCAAAAGATTGTTTCTCCATAAGGGTGTAATTCAACTCAGACCCTTGTATATATTTTCTAAAGAAAGCTATGGGTTGCTCATGACCATCATCATTATTTTGTAACAACATAATAACAATGGTATGGGGTGACACAAAGGAGAAAATCTGAAATGGCTTGGTGTAATTAGGACTAGCTAAAATAGGATTAGACTTCAAAGCTCCTTTGACATTATTGAATGCTTGCACATCCCCTTCATCCCATTTAATAACCTGATCTTTCCTCAACATAGAATTAATAGGTAGGGTGATTTCTTTAAAGTTAGACACAAATCTTCTTACAAAATTAATTTGTCCAAAGAAATATTGAATTCCTTTCTTGGACTATGGGATGGGAACCTTGCCAATGTCCTCAACTATATGTCCTAAAAATTTAGCCTTTTAATCTCCAAAATGACACTTTTTAGGATTGAGGGAGATACCATACTCCCTGAATCTAATTAATACCTTTTCCAAGTGTTTCAAATTCTCAAACCTTCTCTTGGGGTACATAGTGACATCATCCTAATACACAACAATAAACTAATCAATCATCCCTATAAAAGCAACATTCATGGCACACTGAAATGTTGTACCAACATTTATTAGCCTAAAAGGCATTCACATATACACATAGGTTCCCCATGGTGTGGTGAATGTAGTCTTAGACCTCTCAGACTCCTTGACCACAACTTGGTTATAGCCAGAGAAGCCATCAAAATTAGACAACATTTTGGATTTGGTAACATCTTGCAATAGATTGTCCATGTTGGGCAAGGGATAATTATCTTTTAGAGAGGCCTTATTCAGATTATAGAAATCCATGAAGAGGTGGATATCACCATTCTACTTGTGCATAAGGACAAAATTAGCCACCTAAGATGAGTACCTAATAGGCTGAATAATACCACCATCTCTTAAATTCTTCAACTCATCACACATCTTGGTTTCCAAGATGGGATTGATAGGCCTTTGCTTTTGCCTAAATGACTTACTATCTAGTTACAGTGGGATGACATATTGGAACAAGTCCTCTCTATACCTTTTAAGATCTAAATAAGACCATGCCAAGCAGTCTTGATATTTCCTTAGCAGTTGTACATAATCTCTTTTCTCTTTAGTGGTAAGACAAGTACCTAGCCATACTTTTCTTAGATTTCAAGGGAACCCAAATCATATTCAGTGATGTCCCTCAAGAAAAATGTTTCTCTTAACCTCATTCTATCTATTCCATCAAAGGATGCCTCTAAGTTAACCAATCCCTTAGGGATAGTGTTTGTTTTGAGTTGAATGACTTCTTTCCCAAATAATGTGTCTTTTCCATCACAAGTTTGAACCATATATTCTAGGTCCACAAGCTGACCATGAAATTCTGATTCAGAAGTCAAGAACCTTTTGATTTGGTCATAATCCTCAAACACCTGCTAGTGATAGATGTTATCTAGGATCAAGGGTTGAGCAAGCACCTACACTTAGTATTGACAATATGGGCTCATGCTTGAGATATCAAATTGAGATCCTTCCTTAGCAAATTTATCAACTTCTTGGTTGAATTCCCTATCACGATAAGAGATTTTGAATGTATCAAAGAATTCAATCAAATCCGATACAGTGTTTTGGTATTGCTTCAATATTTTACACTTGGTGGCATATGCATTACAGATCTACTTCACCACTAATTCTAAGTCCCCTTTGACAAAGAGACACTTGATCCTATGTTTACATGAAATCCTTAGACCAAGTAAGAGAACTTCATACTCAACAACATTGTTAGTATAATTAAAATCAAGATGGAAATAAAAAGTATGCCTCCTTATAATAGGATCATTTATAATCACTCTAGCCCCATTCCCAACACTAGAGAAGGCCCCATCAAAGAATAATTCTCAGATAGCCACCTCTATATCAATATTTTCATCAAGAATAATAGGCTATTCATCCATATCAATCATACTAAAAAAACACCCAACTCAACATCGGTTTACATTACTTCATTTAGAGCATGATTTGGATCTTCAATTATATGCAACATCTTAGGCCCTTTATGAATTTTGACTATATTAACTTATAGGGGGATGGTAGCATAAGAAAGTTCTATCTACACACTTCCTCCCATACTAATATCCCATTTCCATTATAGAAAAATTCCCCATTTGGGAGGGCAATCTACAACTACCACATCCATATTCAAAAATTTACCTAGGTGGACTACCAATTACATAACCAACCCTTTGACTTGTCCCACAACTAACACCTCTCATGAATCCATAACATAACATTTGCCAAAAGTAGATGTTATCTTTACACCAAATTCATTTAAAACACATAAATCCATAACATTGTAAGATGCATCATAATCAAACATACAATTGTGGCCAATCATATTATTGATCATCAATGTTGTAAAAAAGTTCTCCACATCTAACTAACTCCCCACCAATGCAGTCCCTAGATAGACTTCAGAAGAAGGCTCACAAATATCCTTTTATTATTGATCTTCTAATAACACTTGGGACATTTCAAACTCATTGGTAATTTATTCCTTTCGAAACTCCAAATATCCAAAAGATCTATTTCTATGTTTAAGGATTCGTAACAACTCAATGAGTGGAATAATAATATTTATTTGACTCAATAATTGGGTCATATCACATACACTATACTGAGGGAGAGGTGTGTCTAGTAGGAGGGTGGTGACATCTTCAGTGGGGATGTGCTTAGACAACATATGAAGTGGATTAGGTTTAGGGGGATTATTATTCTTTGTGGGAGCTTTTAGTGGTGGATTTTACTTAGTCTCATTAGTACCCTTGGGGACACTAGACAACATATGCATATTATTGTTCTTAGTAGGAACCTCTCTAGGTCTAGAATCTTGAGCAATAGGTGCCCTCTTGGAGGTTTTTGGGAGAGCTATAACTTTTTTTGCCTATTTGCTTATATCCCTCACCTTTAGATCAGCAAGAGAAATGCCTTGAGGGATAAAACCTACATGCTTACTCCTCAAGTTAATATTTTTTTCTAGGTATATGTTTCATTAATAAAGATTCTTTGGTCTTCCTCTGATGGATTACATTCTAGATACTTCTTAATCATCATAAATCATAGATGATCAAAATCATGCATAGGAAACTCATATGCTTGGGTTACATTGACATTACATTTAGAATCAAAAGTATTGACACTTTCCAATTTAATACCACCCCAAAGCTCACTAGTCATGGTGTTAGTAGGAATCCCTATGGGAGTCACTAATTCAGTCAGAGGATGATGGAAATCAAACACAAAAACTTCATAATCCAATGGTGCATCCTCTAGTTCATCTAGTTCTTGATCCACTACCTCATTAATATCACAAGGTGGGTGGGGTAGGAATCATCTATCACACTAATAAATGCCTATATTAGAACTCATAACATTTACCTTAACATCTAAGGGATTTGGTATTTCCTTCCCAACACCCCTACCTTGATTACTTTTTGGCTAATCATCATGTGCAGACCTCTTCCTTTGTCAACTTATCAGTTATGGAATGGATGGCCTCATTGAGACTGATATAGATTTGGGGCCCTATCATGGCTAGAAGATACATGTGGAATGCCCTTTTCTTCCCTAGCCAACTTGTACAACATATCTTTAATAGTAGAGGCCAAAGTCTTGATAGTTTTTGCCAAGTTGGCAGCGTTGGTAGACCATGGCTTTTTAGGATTGACCAACTTCACATCAACCCTATTATTCATAGGATTTCCCATAGCTTTAATATTATTGTCAATTTAGATGGCCATATTAAAGGCCATCCTAAGGTTTGGTCAAGTCTTATCTCTTAAGTAGTATGCAACCTTCTTGTCAAAAACATCACAATATTTTATCAGATAAGTAGTATCACTAGGACAAATATTTTTAGGTAAATGCATCATGTCCTTATTGAAATGGGTATTAAAATCTTAAACACAATCATTAGGATTTTTATTGATATTTTCAAACTCAGCCAAGAGGAACCTCAGATCTAGCCTTTCTCCATATTGAATCCTAAAGACATTTTGCATCTCTTCTCATGAGTCAATGCATCTAGTGGAGATGGAGTTAAACCAATCTCTAAAATCATCCTCCAACATCTACATAAATACCTTAATGCATATGTCCTCATACTCAAACTCATAATCCTCAATAACATTATGGAAGGCCTTTAAATGTTGATCACTGATCATAGCATTATTCCCCTAAAACTTTGGGAGCCTTTTCCTTATTTCATTGAGAACTTCATTAGGAAAACCCTCCATCTCCTCGAAATTGATAGGTATCAATATGGGAAAATGTAAATTAGGGCATGCATTTTCCTCCTAGTCTTTATGCCTCATAATTGGGATATCTTGGGGTTTAGGAAAAATTGGAAATGGGATGTGAGGAAGGGAATGAGGAGGACTAGTCAGGTTAGATTCAAGAGGGGATTAATCTATTGGGGATGAAGTAGGATAGTAAATAGGGCTATAAGGCTCAAAAGTACCAAAAGAGCTATGGCAATCTTCAACAAGAGGTTGGTCTATATATTTTTGAAGGTTATTAGTACCAAGATGAATCTCAATGATAAAACTAAGCCCTCTAATAGGTCTTCAAGCTAATCTATTTTTTTCAAAGGAGTACACAATGAAGGGAAAATTTTCTATGAAGGGTTCTTCTTAAAGGATGATCTCAATGATTCTAGCTTTGTAAATGATGGGATACTCAAAATGGAAGTTTAGGAATGTGAGGGATACAACAGGTAATGGTCTTGTAATAACTAAGAGACAAAAAACTTAGAGTCACCTCTAGAAATAGATTTTTAGAAAATAAGAGATAAAAATACAATATGAAAGACAAACCTCAAAAGGGGTTAGACACCCAACACATACCTCCCACACACTACATGTAGGCAAAGAAACTCTCAAAATTTACCAAATCCTTCTACAAAAGTCCCCATTAATGGTGCCAAAAATGTGTTGGTTCCTAGTTGTACACCTTGTATGCTTGACTTTGCACACTTTAAAAAAAATGGCAAACAAAGATGAAAAACTTGTCAATATGTCATTATAGCTGGGGAAGGGGTTAGCATCATACAAATAACTCAACAGTGAAAATGACTAATAGACATGTACAAAGGGTGTGGTTAACTTTGTGCTACTTTTGTCTCTACATAAACCAAGGTGAGAAAACCTATGGGATAGCTTGCTCAGATGGAGGGATTTCACACTTTAGTCTCCATGAGGATTCTTAGCACATAAGGGGAAAATGACCAAATCAAAACCAAGTTTGAATGATTCATTCACAAGGGTTGTCACATGAAATGCATAAATTCTTTAAGTCATATACAAGCTACTAGAGACAAATGAAAGGATGGCTATAATCTCTATTTTATGAAATGCTCAACAACAAGAACTAGATAATAAATTGTAGATTTAATATTTTAAGCACAAAAATGCAAATACACTTAAAATATGCAAGATCTCATGTATTTACAATTCAATTAACACTTTTGATATGTAAATGGTGTGTTAAGAGTAGGGTAAGACAAAGTGGGTTGATTTTGAACAAAGATTTAGATGGGTGCCAGAAGAGAGAGGGAACACTCACTGAACTATCATGTCATTTATACAAACAACTATTTTAAAACCTTCAAAACAAATTGAATGAAACCATACTTCACATTTCCTTGAAATAATCACAAGCAAATCTACAAGTAATCATTCAAAAACTCCTTCTCATTGAATCCATGAGCTTGGAACTACCCCTAAAAGATTATTAATACTTCACTCTAAGTTCTATAACTAAAAGGATTTTATAATCTCAACACATTTCCCAAATGACTACCATAAAAAGAAAGAGTGAGAATACCAATACATTAATAACTCAAAATAATGCATTACATTTCAACAAGAAGACAGAGCAAAAAAACACAAGTGTGTTCCATTATTTATCTAAATCTCAAATAGATATAGTATGTGGTGAAAATTCTAAAACATGTAAATTATGTAAATCATATTTGTAATAGGTGAACATTTCAATATGATGTCAAAGCTTGTCAATGGTTTTACACAAGAAACCAATTTGACAACAAAGAGTTTACATAGGAAGAGCTTCTCCAGAGTGATAGCTCTTTCTCTCAAAATTTTTTGATTGACCAACCTTTTTAAAGGAACAAACCTCATTTACTTATGTAATTTTCAAACTAATATGTGGCATATCTCAATGAGATGCTTCAACTGGAAAAATCATTCATGGGCCAAGAGCTCATTAGTTGCAACAAAAAGATTCCTAGAGTAATGTGTATGCTCTAATGAAAATGACATGTTTGATATGTCATTGTAGTGGGACACTCTCCATAAACCACATAAATAAGACCCTAACAAGGGAAAAAACAAACTTTGTCCACTTGTTTAACCAAACCAAAACATCCCTTTCTCCAAATAATATTCCTACGAGAGACGTGCCACTAATGAGCATAGTACAAAGACAAAAGGAAAAAGAGAGATAAGGCAAAGAGAGGAGAGAAGAAACTTTACATCAATTGAGGAAAAATAGAAATGATTTGGTCATGTCATGGAGTCAACATTGATGACTAAGCCCTACACCAGGCTATTCTTATAAGCATTGAACTTCTCAATCATGGTAGTGAGGATTTTCTTGTTTGGGCCACCTAGAATTTGAATTTGACATCATATTCCTCTAACCACTTGGTAGTCCCATAGATTGTTTTATATTTCTTTTCAACTAATGTCTTCAATTGATCATAGGATTTTTTTATTTGCACACCAACTCCCTTATTTTCTAGCCATTGAAGTTTTCATAGGGTATATTGACAAGACTCTTTAGGGAACCCTTTAATAATTCTTTTGTCATATCAAATATACCATCAAGATTCACCATTCCCCTCAAGGTGTCCTCAATTTCTATCCTATCAGCCTTGAGATACTACTCTTCCATTTATATTTTGAAGGCATCATCCTTAAGCATTGCTAACCTATGTTTTATGGCTAGTTGGTAGTCTCTAGGTATTTTAGGATCATCTGAGGTGATGACCTTTTTTGTAATCAAGGTATCCTTTCCCACACTACACAACTCATATACCTTCAGCCAAATTTCTTCCCAGATTTTGATATCTAGATCATACACCAATGCCAAAGATTTTCACACCTCTTATTTATCTATTGCATCATTGTGCCATTTTAATACTGCATAGATGACTTCCCTGGCTTGAACCATCAAGTCTTGATACCAGTCCTTTGTTACCCACCCTCTAGTCTTTAAATCTTTGTCAAGGCCAAATTAAAGTGTATCCCAAGAGGAAATGGGTACACTTTAGTCTCTACTAGTAGTTCGAGCCACTGCCTTAGGCTCACTCAGTAACTTTTGCAAGTACTAGATCATTACCTACTCCTGCATCTTCAACTCCTCCATCGATGCTTTATCCTTATCCATCTGATGAGCCACCATGCTCACCAGAACCTATGAGATATTCTTGATCTCATTTCTTAAAGGCTCTCCTAGATCATATTTGTATACTACATATCTCTCAAGGGGACAATCCTTCTTTGTAATACCCTACAGGGGAATAACTATCTCATGTGTTCTCTCCCCAGTATTAGTGAAAGTAATATAGGAGAGTTATTTGGCTTTCTTGGGAGGTTTCATCATGTATGATTGGGAAATATTTGCTACATCTATATCTCCTAATTTAATTTCAATTCCCTATTTTTCCTTAACCTATTATTTGACCATAAAAGGGGCCTAGTCTAAAAACCCATTGGAGTTATGGACCTCGAGGATGGCTTAGATGCACTGAAGGATGGTGTGGATAGGATAGTAGTTAGAGGGAGAGTGATAGGGGTTGGGTGTGAGCCTATTTTTATCTACTCTATATCCTCATCACTTTCCAACTCTACCTTTTTCCTTCTAACTTCTTACTCTCCCTCTTTGCCTGGGTTAGCCTACTCTATGATATTGATAACTACTTTAGATTGATTTTAGGACCCCAAAAATAATCTATCAATGGCACTCTCCTAACTTATGGGCTAAAGAGGTGGTCTTGCTTCCAACTCAAATTGTGCACTTGGTTGGGAAAGCTGGGAAAAGACTATGGTGTCTTCCTTGTATCCCTTAGGTGGCTCATCACCAATCATGGCCTCAAAACTCTTGTGCTCAGTAGGATCATGGACCTTTATTTAGGGAAGGAGCCTTTAGGGTACTTATAAAGAAATAGTACCTATTAAAATATCCTCACTCAGAACTTCATCACCTATATCTACCTCCTTATTTATATCTAAAGGCATAGGGGTACCCATTTTTAGGCTCGATCCCCTATCTCATTCAGGTGTAGCCTTTCCTTCTTATATTGAACCTGTATGTTCTAGAGAGGTATGATATTGTGGGGATTTTTCCATAGTCACCACAACATCTAGATACTATTTTCCTTAAACCTCTACCTTTTCACTACTAGTGGGGGTTTACTCTTCTAGCCTCAGTTCATTTTTAAGCTTCTCCTTAGATCAATGCATACATTTTGTCTCACCCTCCACCTCTTGTCTTTATGGCTGGGTGATCATAGCCTAGACAAATGCTTCCATGTCTGAGGAGATAGTTTATTTTTAGGGTGGAGCTTGGGCTTGAAATGGATGCTTTGAAACCTACTTGTGTCACATCTTCTAAGGACAAAGGGTCATTTGAGGCCAACATAGTCTCCTCATTACCTTTGTCTTCTTCTCTTGAGGGTGCCTATGGTCCAAACAATACCATTACTAGAACCTTGATAGGAGTATGTGGCCTTTCCCTTGGAGTTCTTTGGGTGTTCCTCATTAGGGAATGAGTTAATGCCTCTAGATACTTTACTATTTATATAATAGGCCTATCATCATCTGAGTCTTCTTCATCACTCATATCCCTTAATCTTTGGGTATATCAAGAATTTTATCCTTGGGATTTGATAGCTTCATGTTGAGAGGGTACATCTAGATGTATGACCTCTTTCATTTTCCTAGGGCCTTTAGGTGGAGGTTGTAACACCTTTTTCTTCCTTTTGATCTTTGGTTTCTTTGATTACTCCTCCCCTCCCCTTTTCCTTGTGTAAATTTTTGGGGGTGGAATGGGCTCTGGTGATTACATGGGTTGAGGGGCTAGTGTAATGGTTGGTCTAGCTAAAGTGGTAGGAGCTCCTTCAATAATGATCAAAATGGGAGAATCACTTGCAAGCTACACATCCCCCATGGAAATTTGAGTCCAAATTTTAGCAAGGCTAGTCAATGTTTTGAAAGATAGTTTGAACTTAGACTGCACTACCATAATCTTATTAACATTGACCAACTTGGTGAAATTGATATCACCTTCCAACCTCTTCCCTTTGCCTTTGGCCTCCACATGAGGGCCTACTAAATTTCTAGTGTGAGGTGGAAGAATCACCTTGAGCTACTATATAGTTCTAAGCTCCCTAAGAGTAGGGATATCATGTTCACTAAGGTCCACACCTTAGGACTTTAACCACCCAAATATTCTTTTCATTATATGATGCACCCTCCCTATAATTGAATCATCCTCTAGGATTGTGAAATCTACTTGGGCTATAGGCTACATCTCTATATTCTCCCTAGTTTATGCTAATGATATTGTAGATTTATCATCAACCATATTCTTGAGAATGGGGAAAATGCCATATGTAATAATCTCTTAAATAATGAGCCTTAGGTAATCAATTTTTCTCACCTGCTCCTCCATTGTGCATTTTTACCAGATGTCCTCATAATGTTCTTGGTACATAAGTACACTTGTAGCATTGTTAACCAACCACCTTATGCCATAGTTGGACCAAGGTGGCATCTTGTCCATCTAAAACCACTCCATTTCTTATTCTAACCCCTTTCCTCTAGCTAGAGTAGGACATGTATAATATCCTATCTATATAGGGAACTTGAAGGGGTTGTTGATCTACTTTACCATAATCATCTCATATGGGGGAACCATTTATCTACATAATTCCATGAGTGATACCTTATCATCAACATACCTAGGTAGATTACAGGGCACCCCTAAATAACCACTCACCCAGATGTACATAAAAGTGCAGAATTAAATGAACACCATGCCAAACTTGTCCATCACCTCTTTGACTACCTTGGTCATTTTTTTTAATCTCCTCAAAGGATAGAAGACACTAATCATGGTATTAAAAAAACAATTATAGACCTTGGCCCAGTTATTCCTAAAACCTTCCAAAGTCACTTCAAGATACAACTCATATTCTGAGATTAGAGGGATTCTTAGTGAGTCTGAGGAAATATCTATTATGTACTAATCTATACATGAGGTAGGAAGTCATGTAAAATATACCAATAAATGATTCTTTGGAAGAGATGGCCACCCACAAACACATTATTTGGGTGTGTAAGTTGTTACTTAGAATTTAGGCCCATTCTAGCTACTTCTTACCCTCCAACACATAAATAAGGATGGAAAACATCCATGGCTCAAACTTCTCTACCATGTGTATCCCATAAACCTTAGAAGCCATGGTGATGGCATACCATGGCATCTCCTTAAACTCTACTAACTTAAGTTTCTTAGTCAATTTGGAAACCTTAGTTCTCTTTTTGGTGAGACAACAAGTGTTTAAAATTTCCCAAATAAAACTATCATTCTCATCAGTGTATGCCTGACATTCCTCCATAATCAAAACAATTACCTCAAGTTGTGGTAGTATCCTAAGCATGGAACTATGAGATTGAGGGGTGATTGAATAGACAATTGGTTGGATTCCATCAAGCAAAGTTATTATATCTTCATGATATACCTTTGCACATGCAATGACTAGCTCTAGGTATGGGGCTACTAGTGGAAAATCTGTTATAGGAACCATATAACTCATACCCAAATTATCCACTACCTTAAGGGCATTAGGTCTTTGAAAAAGATTTGATAGGGTAGCAGAATCTAGACCTTGGAAATTAGTATCCCTAATCCCATTAAGAATTGAGGTAATGTTAGTTTTCAAAGAGATAAAAGAAAAATAAACCATTTTTATGTGACCAATGTGACACCACCTTTGCTTAGATTGAAAAACACCCTTTCCCAATAGCTAGTTCTATAACTCTTTCAAATTTCACCTTTAAAGCACCAAGTTAATAACCTAGAGAATACCTACTTTCCATCATGTTGATTATCACACACTTGAATAAAAGTTCTAAAAATTAGATTGTAATTACTATTCTCATCTCATCCTACTCTGGTTCACAAATCACTTGAAAATACAAGTGTGGGCTCTAATTGTGAAGGATAGATTAAAATGAAGGAAAATACTTAGTTATAATCACCCCCTTTTAAAATTAGGGTTAGTAGCTAAGACTTGGTGTGGAATATATAATCTTCATCTATTGCATTAATACCTTTAAACATTATTCAAAAAGAGAAAAGGAAGGAAACCTGATGGTACTTATTTTTCTAGCTAAACAATCTTCCTTTTGACATGTGGCGTCATAAAATAAAAAATGTGCCTTGACATTCATCAAGTCATCAAAAACCTTTTGACCTCCTCACACCTCATATGTGTGAGGAGATGCTACATGCCCCAAATTTTCCTTTAGATAAATGATTTTTACAAGTGTCAAAATTTTGATTACTCAAGGTGATGGGGACATTTGTAATGTCTCACTTTCTTTTCTTTTGGTGCCTTGGTGTAATATACTTTAGGATCCTATAAGAGTGCCACATGTCATGATCCTACTCGACCACCATAATGTCCCAGTCCTTAAGGACTCATTGAACCTCCTCCCCTCTTTGAGATAAGGCATTTCTCTAAAAGGGCCCAAAAACTAAAACCCCTGAGAGACTACTATGTGGCATGATTTAAGGAGTTCAGACTTTAGAGAATACCTATACCTTTGGTATCAAAACACAAGTGATAACTATGAAAAAGACCCAATGCTACAAAAAATTTAGGATGCTACCAAGTGTCTATTATAGATGCTCATTCAAGCCTTAAACTATCCTTTACCTTTGAACCATTAACCAACTTGAGGAGGAGTGCAACATTCTTCCACCCTCTAGAGAGACTTCATTTATTATGAGAGTGCATGACTTGAAAGAAAATTTTGAGAAATGGCCCTTGATACCACTTGAGAGTGCCCTTTGAAAGTTAAACATACCCTTTGAAAATCTTGGAAAGGTCCCCAAAAATCTCCAAAGTGTCCTGTGCCCTTTGAGTTGTTCTTTGGAAATGTTGAAATTGTCCTTCCACCTATAAAAATACCCTTCAAAACTTGTGAAAGTGTCCTTCAAGATTATTGAAAATGACTTGGCCAAAGTACACAATTCTTTCAATATTTTTTTAGGGAAAAAATGCTCAAAATTTAGGCACCCTTTAGACATTTTTGTCGTGGACAAAAAGCCTAAAGCAAATAAGACTCAACACCCCTTTCGAAATAAATAATTCCTTCAAAAATTTTGTGTTGACCTTCCCAAGGAAATTATGAGAAAAAAATACTTTAACATTGACCTCAATACCAAATGTAGCCTAAATTTTAGGCATTCTCAAGTGACAAGTGCCCAATTACCCCAATGTAATTTTGGGCACTAATAAAGGGAACTTTTAAATCTTCATGAAATGCCTTTCTCTCTCTAGTCAAGTTGTTACTTCCTCTTCATGAAATGAGGTGCCAAAGTCAAATAAATGATAGCTTTAGAAAACTTAAGTCTATTTTCGCAAAAACCTAACTTACAATTTTCAATTGGGACTTTTACAACTCTCAAGTCACAATATTTTGAAAAAACTAGGAATGCATTTTAAACATGTGTTTTTACAACTTAAGAAACTTAAACTCATCAAAATGGAAATTTAAATTTGAAAGTTTTCTTTTTACAAATTTTAACCTATCAAAAAGGAATATGGAAATTACAAGTATCTCTTTCTCAAAAAGAGCTATCAAAATGATAGTTGCAATTTATAAGTTGCAACTTTACAATATTTTTATAATAATGAAAATAGAATACACACAATTTTTTTTGATAGAACGAATTAATCTATATCCAAAACTTGTGAAAACTCTTTATCCTTTTTCATCTATGTCTTTTCAATATATTCATCAAAACCCTTGAAGATATACATGATTCTATCTTCATTAGGACCAAAAGAGTAGAGGTGGCTTATCTCACATTCTGATATTCTATCACAGATTTCCCTTCTGAAGGATCTACATTCTTGAGTGTCTTTCCCCCATTTGATCTAATGTGTTATGGTACTTGATGAAATGGTGGATAGAGCTCAAGCTAAAGGTGGTGTCTTGAGCTGACTCATTTTCAATTAATCCATTGAATTTATCTTGTATTTCTTACATTGAAAGGACCTAGTTCTGATGATCTATTGCTTGACATGATAATTTATTCAAAAAATCCTCAATTTCATATATCATATCAATGGATTTGTCATGTGAAACTTTAGCCTTATTGGTACTCTTCATGAGAATCCTTATCCTGAATTGAGTTGCTCTATCCATTTCCTCATGCTCTATATCATTTCTCAATATCTTTTGTATATGGAGGATGTTATTATAAATTGTATCTATAGTTGTCAAATTTTGATATAAAATGTTTAACATTTCTATCTCTTCCTCATACTTACTAATTTTCTCTCTCAAATTTTCCCTTCTCTCTATCAGAGTTGTATAGTGGTCTATTACTAATTCAATACCTTTGTTTCCCTTTGAGATGAGATCTTCTACCCATTCATTAGTGGCCCTTCCCAAGATACCAATTTATGTCACTACATAAATTATTGCTTTATTTATGATTTGAGTAACAGGTTGTGTTGGTTGAGTAATGGTTTTAATGAATTTATTCATTCTAGTTGTTAGTTGTTAAACCTTATTCTTTAGCTCATCCTTAATGACCTTGTCACTATCATTTTCTAAAAAAGAGAGTTAATGTTGGATTGAACATCATGTTTCAATCCCTCTTTTTTAGGATATCTAAGGTCAAATTTTGATACCTAGGAATCTCCCACATCTATATCTTATTTCTATTTGTCTAGTGCTAGGACTATAATCTAATTTATACATATCATTCCCCTGATGAATCATATAATATCTTTGAAATGGTATAGGGAGTTGTCTTATATTTATTATGTTCATTTGTGAGGCTAAAATCCAATGTATTTGGGAACATCATCTACTTACATTTCTTACCCACTATATGTGCTAACCAGCTAAGAGTCGCATCCTATTGTGTTGATACTATCACTTGGGAATCTACAGTTGAATCTATTTTATTGGTATGCATGGTGACCAGTGTTATATATTTTACTAATATTATCACTGATTAGTCATCATATCTCTTTACAACCTCTTCCCCATTTATGGGTTGAGGGTCCACATTTGTATTAGTGAATTGTTCTATCTCTACATCCTCTTTAGGGGTTAGGGTTAATGTGGAAGTGGAAGAGTTAGGTGAAATGGAAATCAATTTGTCTACTGGGGGTATGGGAGATGGAAGTGATACTAATGGATGAGTAGGAATAGGGAGTTATAATTGGGGAACCTATGAAATTGTGGATTCCAAAGCCTTAAAAATTAACCAATTAATTTTGTAGAGACACTCAAGGTTGGTAAAGTAGGAAAGGTGAAAGAAGATGAAGATGAAGTAGTAGTTATCCCAGGGGTTGGGATGGCTAGTAGGTTTGTATTTAGAATGATTGAATCCATGGCTATATACTACTATGTAGTATTGGTGATTAATGGGATGGAAGGAATTATAAATGAGACAAAAGGAATTATGGAAGGGAGGAGTGAGATTGTGGAAGAGGGAAAAATGGAAACTTGAGTGTCTAATTAAGGGGAGACTTGAGTGTCTAATTAGATTAATTAAATTGTCAACAATGGATTTATTAACAAGGGTGTAATATTTTAAATGTAGGGTGTAATCATTTAAGGTGATAGAGGAGTGGAGATAGGAGGAGGAGGAGGTGTTGAATTTGATGGAATGATATAGGTGGAGGGATTATTACAGATATGGGAGTAGATACTAAAATTAAGATGGGAGTATAAACTATTGTTACTTATATGGTATTTGTATCCTCATATGAGATCACTATTGGTTAATATATTTCTAATCCTTGGATACTTGATTTTTACCTCTAGGCCTTTAAATTCTTCTTTTTCTTGTGGGAAACTACTAGCCTATCTTCTTATTCTAGGAGTGCTCCACTGCTAGAACATTATGCTTATGGTGGTACTCCCTTATCTTTGAGTTTTAGTAGTTTTTAACTCATGCTTACTATTTATTTGGTCACTTGGACCCCTTTAATTTTGATCTGATTGAGTGTTATATTTATTACATTAGCGATTCTATCTATTAAAGAGAAAGACTCAGGAATAAATCACCTTACTATTGGAAGGGGTAGACCATAGATTTTTTTCTCATGGTAGACCTTATCTACTGAGGGCTCATCATCAACCAAGTCCTTTTGTACTGGTTCCATGTTGAAGGACTTGATCTAATCGAGGTTCATTCTAGATTAGTCTTTTAGTCTTACTTCCTCTTCATATTCCAATTCCTCCAAGTAATCTTCATAGTTGGGGACATAGGAATTTGTGGAGATTACTAATATACTAGTAATGTTTCCATAAAAATCATATAATGGATTTACCTTCAAGGATCTTAATGTAATTTATGTCATTTTAGCTTCTATACACTTGTATTTGGCTAAAGAAGGGCATGCATATATTCCTATGTTGATGGAGAAATGAATTACCAGCTTGTGTTTACTAGATAATAACTCATGAGTTTCAACTAGTCACCTCACAATCTCCATTGATTCCCATTGGTCACTCACATACCTCATGAGGGTGTAAGGATAATTTCTAAATTTGCATACTCTTATGTATGAGTATGTAGGGAACTAGATGAAATAAAAACCCCAATTGATAATCTTTGAAGTGACAGCATGAGAGAATATCTTCTTCTTTAGTTCCTTATCAAAGATGACTATGATGTAGTAGATGAATGCATCATTTACTCTTTTAAAGTGATGCCTACTAGCCTCAAGAGTGAGGTCAGGGTAATAATTGAACACTTTGTTTTCCTGGTTAGCTACTATGTTGAGTCCTGGGAAATCTCTCATTTTGGCCAATATATAAACTAGATAAGAAGTCATATAAAATATTTGTATGTTTTGGACCTCCATCAACTACATGTGGATGGAGTCACTAATGAGATGTGACAAGTAGATGCATTTCTTATTCTAGTGGATAACACATATATACTGATACATCTAATCTCGAAAGTTTTTCACATCAAGGTTATCAGTGATCCTGTGCAATAGAATGCTTAGCTAACCTACCTCATCTTTAAAATAAATCCTTTATAATGTATTAGGAAATCTAGTGGATGTAGCCATAGAGATCCTTAGCCATTATTTTTTCATTACTCTTTGACATCTTGTGTTGTTGTCTTCATAAAAAAAATTTGAGCACTTTGGAGTTATATTTAGGTAATTCTCAAATTTGGGTATCAAGAACATAGATTCTATGAACTCTAGGTCCAAATTTAGAATCCTTTCCCTTTTATCATTTAGCACCTATCTCTTATTAGCATCATAATGCTTTGCTAGTGTGAGTACCAACTCAAGGATTTACATATTTAGGGGGAAATCTACTGCTTGGGGTGGTCCATAGTCATAAATGCTCTAAATCTAGTCATTCTTGAATTCAAAATTTATGTTGGTCCATAAATCACCTAAGTCAATGTGACCTAGGTCTATGTCTATAATCTCAACTGTATTGGATTCTATACTGAGTGTAACATCAAGTCCTTTGTATTTAAACTTCATCTCTTTCCTAGACATGTATTCTAGAGAAATTATTAGGGGAAAACTAACTATAGAGTTTCTAGAATTTGCAAGTGCAAAACATAGGTGGAAACTCGAGTAAAATTGGAGTTTCTCTATACATTGAAAAAGACCATGAGAATGTGAGGTTTCAATTTCACATGAAAAGTTTTAAAGGATATCGAGTTAAAAATACATGTATAAATCTTCAACAGAGATAGCAGATGCAAAATACAGTTGTATTTCCCATTGAAAAGTCTATAGGACTGTGGGGTTATAAAATCAAGTATAAATCTTGTGGGTTCTAATGTTGTATATAGAAAGTGAAAATTCCACAGGGACTATGAGGGAATATTCACTTGTTTGGGAATATCTTAGGAATATGTGATTATTTTGTATAGAAACTTGGTGAAACCCTAGGTTTTCTAATAGGCAAGGAAAAGTAGGAAAATAGTTTCAAAAGATACCTAACACAAATGGATGACCTTACCATGATACCATGAATCCTATATAAAACCCTATTAATGCCTAATCTAGCAATGAAAACCCTATTTTCAACTAGATTCACAATGAAATATAGGAAATGGAAAGCAAGTTTGATTATAAAAAGAAAATCTTAAAAAACATAAGGGATCAATCAAAATACCATCCAGGGGGATCAATGGAGTCAAGGATCAAGTTCATGGTAGTGAGGCTTGACTACATGATGATGAATGTATGGATCATGATGGAAAATGCATAGCTTGTGGTTTGAGGTTACTTATTAGGGTCATAGATTGAAGCATAGAGATCCAAAATCCAAATTATAAAAATTAAATAATGAATTACTAAAATACCTAATTAGGTTTATAAATGACCTCTATAATAAATGCTTTTAGGGTGATGATTCATAGAAGGCATGAAAATCTAGAGTTTGGGAGCAACTTCACAATTTTGTAAACTTATAATTTGTATTTTGACCTCCAAATTCTATAGGACTATTTGGATCCTTGAAAATGGGAAAGTAGAACTCGAATTACATTTTGTAACTTTATAAGTTATAAATTGCAACTGGAGTTCCAATTTTTAGTTAGAGTGTTGTGTAGGACGTAGAGGTTGGGAAGTAATTTTCAATTTTTCAAGTTACACATTATACCCCAATCTCTACTTTTTATGAAGTTTTTGGTTTGTGAAAAGCATAACTCCACTTGCAATTTGTAACTTTGCAAGTTGAAAATTGTGAGTAGGGTTGTAGTTTCCATCGACTATGTGTTTTATGAGAACCAGAGATATGGATGCATTTTTAAAGTTTACAAGTTGTAAATTGCACCCAAATCTCTAGTTTTTTCCAAGCTAATGTATTATAATAAGTGAAGGTTGGGAAGTAATTTGAAAATTTTCAAGTTAGAAATTGTATTTTAATCTCTAGTTTTTATAGGCTTAGGGAAATGAGTGTTTTACGTCATTTTAAGATATATTTATAAAAGATTAATGGGTCACCCTTAGGGTACTTAACATTTTGACATTTTTAGGACAAAAATATAAACATTTTTAGTGACCTCTATGGGGTGATTGCCTATTAATCAATTTCTTTCCAGTAGCCTTTTGGTTCATTGGGAATGGACACATTTTAAGCTTAACACACTTTAACTAGTGAAGAACAAAACTAGGATTTGTGTAAACAAGAACAAAATAGGGGAAAATAGAAAAAACTAAGGAAACAAAAACTCCTAATGTGTTTACTTGTGTAAAATAACTTATTTGAAAATCACCTAACCCTATATATATATATATATATATATATATATATATATATATATATATATATATATATATATATATATATATATATATATATATATATATATATATATATATATATATATATTCTGGAATGGATTCCAACCTTAAAAGTAAGCTTTAAGGTATATCCCATTGAATGGGATAGGTAGTTTTGATCCATAGAACTTAGATAGCTATAATGCATTAGCTCCTTTGCACTGAATTATAATATATGAACCACTCTATATTGCATTAAACTTGGTTTTCTTGCATAATTTATCTTTTTTTGCATACCATTTGTGCCTGTTAGATGATTTTTTATCAAAATTCCTCTTTGTTTGAGCTTGATTTGCTTCCAAAACTTTCATTGATTGGTTTTTGACTTCTTCTAGCTCCATGAGTTCTACCAATCTTATTAGCATTTCATTGTTGTCAATCAAATCTAATTGATGATTGAGTTCTAGATATGGTAACTCATTTGACAGTGGGACTCAAGCTTCCCTTCCATATACCAACATGAATGGAGAGTTTCCAATGTCTCTCATAGGGGTGATCCTATCAGCCCATAGTGATAATTTCAACTTTATGTGCCATGTCCTTTGGTTGTTCTCCATTATCCTTTTGATAATTATTATGAGGTTATTATTGGTAGACTCAGCCAAGCCATTACCCTACAGGTAATAATTGGAAGTACTCATCTATGAATTATTCTTTACAACCCATTCACTCACTTGAGGTCTTATAAAATATTTGGCATTGTCTGAGATAATGGTGTGAGGAACACCAAATATTAAGATGATGCCATCTATGAACTCCAAGATAGATGCCTCTATGGCATACTTTAGTACAACTGCATCAATCCACCTTGTCAAATAGTCAATTGTTGTAAGGACCCATTTTTGGCCTATAATCAATGGTGGATTGATCATACCAATGAAATCCATTCCCCATTGAGTAAATGGTTGGTAAGTTTGAATTGTTGTAAGAGGGAAATTTGTTAATATTTTCTTGCTTGTGAAGTAAGCATACTTCTCATAGTTACTTACCCATTGATGTGCATATTTGAATATTTCAAGCCAATAATATCCCCCTCTCATTATTTTGATAATCGTGGTTCCTGTAGAGAAGTACCCACATGATGGATCATCATAAAACTCTTCGATCACCTTGGGGACTTGATTGTGCTTGATACATCTTAGCATGACTCCATTCATATCATTTATAAACAATATTCCATCAAAAAAAACATAAGTAATGTATTGGAGTCTAAAATACCTTTTCTTGGAATGCTAGAAATCATACGGGTAGTCGCTAGTCTATAAAAAGATGGTCATGTCATAGATCTAGCTATTGAAAAGATGTGGATCAACTAGCTGAGATAAGATTTGAGCATATGTTGCTTTAGATGTTATTTTAGTAGTCTTGATATCATAATCTAAATATTCACATAAACCATTTCCTCTTATAAGGTAGATACTTTTATGATCCATCTATATCTTTTTTCTTTTATTTCCCAGTCCAGTAGGAATTATTTGACACTTTGGTGACTAACCATCAGATGAATTTTAATGTTGGATAACATATGCCTAAACTTTTTGAGAGATTTAACTGCAACCTATAATTCCTTCTCCATAAAACCATACTTTTCTTCATAATCCTTCAAGGATTGACTAAAAAAAGATATTGGCTATTCCAATTGTTCTTTATTCTATTGGGTTAAAATAGCTAAAATGTTGCCTTCCCCTCTAAAAGTATAGAGAATGAAATCTTTCTCATAGTTGGGGTTGACTAGGGTAGGATCCTATGAAATAGCTTGCTTGATGGATTTAAAGTTGTCTTTTCCTTCTTGTGTCCATATAAAAATGATACCCTTCTTAAGAATTGTAGTAATGGGTTTGGCCATAGAGGAAAAATTTGGAAAAAATCTTCTTACGAAGTTGATTTTTCTAAGGAAACTCTATAATTCCTTATTATGGCTTGGTAGTGTTAATTCAAATATAACACTTATTCTCTTTGGGTCTATTACAAGGCCCTCATTTTAAAAAAATGTGTCCTAGTAGTTCCCCTTCATGAACTACACAAATGCAATTTTTTGGATTGAGGAAAATTCCAAATTATTTGCACCTTTCAAAAAATTTCCTAAGGTGATCTAGGTGTGCATCAACATGCTTTAAGTAAATAGTGATGTCATCTAGGTATACCAAGATCATCTCATTTATCAAACCTATGAAAGCCATATCCATGGCTCTCTATAATGTTGTACCAACATTAGTCAAACTAAATAGCATCCTTTTATATGCATATGTACCCCATTTTTTACTAAAATTAGTCTTGATCTGGTCTAATTCTTACACTAAGATTTGGTTATATCCAAAATAACCATCTAGAAGGAAAACCCTTTTAGATCCTGATACACTTTATAAAATTTTATCAATGGGTAGAAGTGGATAACGATCCCTTATAGATGCTTTTTTCATATCCCTAAAATATACAAAAAACATGAATTCACCATTCTTCTTCCTTACAAGGACCAAATTAGCAATCTAGGATGAGTGTTTGATAGGGAAAATGATGTTAGCCTCTATCAGTTTGGATAGCTCACGCTTCATTAGGGGTTCTATTTTTAGACTAATTAGTCTCTTCTTATATCTAACATGTTTGGTATTTGGGTCAAGATCTATTGTATGTTGGGGTAAGCTAGGGTCAAACCCCTTTAGATCATGATAAATCTAAGCAAATTTATCATCAAACTCTTGACATAACTCAAAATATTATTTTTCAAAATCACTACATACCTTTCCAATCTTCAGTGTTTTACCTTTTAAAATGACTATTAGCTCTTAGTATTCTTCATTAACCATGATTTTCTTATTTTCAACTTTTAGCTAATCATCTAAATTGAAGATACTCTATAAAGTTACTAGAACCATGGGCAGTTTATCTGACTTCAACTAGATAATCTGATCTCCATATTAATCTTGGAGTCTTGACTAGTTCCTATCAAAGAATTCAATTTCTTCTCTTATAAAATTGATAATTTTTTGATCATTATCAAATACTTGCCATTTAGTTGCATTATCAAGAACAAATGACCTTACTATCAACTTTACATGATGACTATTTTTATTTTTTTATTTCTTCATGGAGGTTATACTGGGGGCCTACAGAAGGCATGCAGTCAACATCTTTATTATGTCATCTTGGTAGTGATTGAATGTTTAAAGTAGTAAAGTCTTCTAATAGGTCCTATATCTTATGTTTATAATATCTTAGTAAATTATTATTAGTTATGCTTCTATATTTCATTGGGTGAACAATCAACTCACTGTCACCAAATATTTGTATGGATTTTATCCCTCTCTCAGCTAATTGTAGACCTCAAATAAAAACTTCATATTTAGATACATTGTTTGTGTATATGAACTAAAGTCTAAAATAATATAAATAGCTCTCCTTTTGTGGAGAAATCAAGTCAATACCTACAACTACACCATTCCTTCTTCTTGAACCATTGAAGAATAGTTTCCACATTCCTTGAAGATCTTCAACTAGTTTTACAAGATTCAAGATGATTGCATCATTTTAATGAATACAATATGTACCCAACCTGATTTCCTATATGTAATCATAAGGATCAAATTGGAGAGATAATATACATTCATCAAGATGAGTGTCTAGAATCTCTTATATGGGTTTTGCAACTTCAGATCAGTCTCCTCAACCTAGTCTTATAATATATAGTTCATGTTTGCATGGAAAGGAGTGTATGGCTCAATATGGTCTTTAGTGATTAGTTCAACTCTTATTATTACTCTTATTACATATCTCATCCTAATTAACATGTGAGACCAATTTGTAGATAGATATCTTCACATTTTTGTAGTAAAGTCTCCTAAAGACAAATGGCAAAAGAAGGGGGAAGATCAATAACTAAGATATTTTGGGAAATTGATAAGCTTGGAAATGCATGGATAATGAGGTTTAGACCTTTTATTATCCATAATATTTAAACAATGGTTCAATCCAATTAAACCACACCTTTTTAGATAGGTGTATACTTTATACCAAGAGAATCATCTATTTTCTTGGGCATGATAGAACTGGTATCCCCTGAATGTACCATGCAATTATGAATGATATGCTTCCCTACTATGAGTGAAAGATAAAAATGGGAAGGATTGCTATTTTTTCTCATTTTAGTGTTATTTTGTGGCTAACACAAATTAATTATAACATTAGGTTCTTTTTTTATAACTTTGTATGTTATCTAGAAGTTATTCAAAGCTTCATGTAGCCAATCTCTTTGCATTGGAATGGATAATGTTTCCCACCTAGTGACATTAAAATTGGTCTTCTTCATCTATTTTAAAATACTAAAAATAATGTTACTAACCTTCATTGATGCTTTTGTAGGAGTTATGTCTTATTTTATAAGATTCAAAGTCAACAGTTTTGATTTAAACTAGCTTATGGGCATAAAGGGTGGCCTTTGTACCATGTTGCTCTTTTTCGGTTCTTGTATAACTTTAGAATTTGTAGCTTATTTCACCCTAGGGGTTTGATCACTTTCTATTACTATTTTCTTTGATTAATCTACACCAAACCTATACCATTGAATAATGCCTCCTCCTAATTGACACTAAAAATGTCCTCCTACTAGTTTAAAATAGTAGCCTCACCCTGAGTAGGTTCTTGTGTATCTTCTTGTTGAGAAGTGGCCTCTTCTTGTTGTCCTTTTGCATTTGATATGCTTTAGCCATCAAAGATTGATTGATGACACCATTAGGATAAGTATTCTAATTATGTGGCTGAGCACAAGGATAACACCACTCATATTCTTGAGCTAGGTTGTTTTGAACAAGTACAATAGCTTTAGAACTACCTAGTGCAGGTAGAGCATGGATATTTTGAGGTTTAACTTGCATATTTTGACCTTGTGGTTGTGAATTGCCTTGGTATGGTTGCTTGTTTAGTGTTAGTTTGCTAATAAGGCCTATAGTTATAGGATTGCTACCTTTTCATTGCTACTAGATTATTTCCAAAGATCTTTAGCAATGAATTAACCTTATATAAATCATCCATAAGAGTTATAGTTAAATCTAGTAATTTGGTCATGGTGGGAATTGGAGAAATTGTAGGTTGTTTAGGAGGTAATTTTGGGAATAGAGGCATTGGTGTCCTTGGGGAAATTTTTCCCACTTGGATTAAACAAATTTTTGCCCTAATTATAATTTCATAGGTGTTGGGAAGTGTGATGCCACCCATTGACTAAATCATAACAACTATATCACTATTTGAAGTGCTTAAGTAATATAAGAAGGCATTATTTGGGGTTGGATTGACCAATGCTTGAATTATATTCCATGTCTTTTAAAATCAAAAATTGAAATTAGTCATGAGCTCATGAGGATCCCATTGAATAGTAGTTAATTATTTAACTAGGGAAAGATGGCCACTCTTATATTTAAATTGAGTGCATAGTGTAGTGCCTAAGTTATCCTAAACATAGATGGAATTAGGAGGCATGCTTCTATAACATTACAAGGCTTTACTCTTGAAAGAGGAGACTAGGAGTCTGATTACAACATTATCTTGTACCACATTATGGACTAAACAAATATTACTACTATCTTATATATGTTCCATAGGACTGATGGATGTTTCACTAGTAAAATATAGAAGGATTTTTAAAGCTGAGTTAGGTATATCATTATACTAGGCCAACTGAAGTGGGATGCCTCTACTGAAGGCTACAAAATTTTGATTTAGTATGGCCATAATGGGAGGTATGAAACTATTGGGAATATTTGAAGGAGATGTAAATAAATTTTTAAGGATATACTCTAGTGTAAGGAAAAACTAATCTTGATCTATTTTTATATGGAAATGACAATTCCAAAAAGTCAATTTTCTTACATTTAATAGATGATTTATTTTGTTTCTTTGGCATATGTAAACCTTAATTTCTCAAATTTGTAAGCTAGTGGAGTCACCAAGAGTTTTTAGAATGTGTACGAGGTCCATACAATGCTTGTTGAGAATTACAACAATCTCTTTATAATTTTTAGGTCCCACTGGGCTAGCCAAAAACTATTATCACATAGATGTTGCACTCATGTTGATGTTGTATCTTGCTATGCAAAAATTTAATGATATAATGGGATCACCTCCAAGATATAGTACCTTGGAAAATTAGGGTGAACCTCTATAAAAGGACAACTTTATTTCACTAAATTTTGTACAATTGATAAACTAATAGCCTATGTGGAAATTCTACTTCTTAGTGATCTTACTCCTAAGCTAGGGTTTGACTGTGAGAAAAGAGTTTTTGGAATGAAATAGCAAAATTAGAAATGGTGATTTTACCAAATATTTTGTAGTGGATTTTAATGCTTGATTGAATTAACACAATATAACAATAAATATATTGAAATTTGTAGGAGCACAAAATCATGTAAAATGTGAAATCAAAGGCAATATTGTGTATTTTTAATACAAGGGACAAGATTCTTTATTTTAAATAAAACAATCTTTCCAAAGGGTAAATGAATACTACAAATGATATTTCATGAGTAAAATAAGAATTAAAATATCCACAAATATTTAAATAAACTTGCATACACAAAGATTACATAGAGAAGAAAGATAAATCTTCAATTTATTCTCATTATCCAGGTTACAACATGCAAAAAAATTATTGAAATTGTAGAATAATCTTTCTAGTAAAAAAAGACAAAAGGGCTATGCCATATGACACATATTGATACAAAAATCTCATAAAAGATATGTAGTTAATAAGGAAATCCATGCCTAGTTCAGGAACATGAAAAATATGGAAACTCCATGTAAAGAGGCATGATCTACAACTACAATGGCATCCTTGGCTTCATAAAATGGTTAAAGAAGATCATGAAACTGATGGAAGCATGGAGGGAACTTGGAAATCCTCAAGCAATTCCTTTCTCTCTCTAGTTGAGCTGCTACATCCTCTTCATGCAATGAGGCACCAAATTAAAACTCAAACTTAGAGTCAAAATATAGCTTTAGATAACTTAAGTCTATTTTTAAAAAACCCTAACTTGTAATTTTCAATTATGACTTTTATAACTTTCAAGTCATAATATTTTGACAAAACTAGGAGTGCATTTTATAACATGTATTTTTATAACTTAAGCAACTCAAACTCATCAAAATGTAAAGTGTAATTTTCAAGTTTTTTTTTAACAAATTTCAACCTATCAAAAAGGAACATGGAAATTACAAGTAGCTCTTTCTCAAAAAGAGTTGTCAAAATGATAGTTGTAATTTACAAGTTGAAAATTTACAATATTTTTACAATAATGAAAATACAATATACAAGAATGTTTTTGATATAAATAATTAATCTATATCTAACACTTATATAAAATATTTATCCTTTTTTGCATGTGTCTTTTCAATATATGCGTCAAAACCATTAAAGATCTCTAGGATTCTATCTTCATTAGGACCAAAAGAGTAGAGGTGGCTTATCTTGGATTCTACTATTTTATTGGAGAGTTCCCTTCTAAAGGATCTATATTATTGAGTCTCTTTCCCTATTTGATCCAATGTGTTATGGTACTCAATGAAATAGTGGATAAAGCTCAAGTTGAAGGTGGTGTTCCAAGCTAACTCTTTTTCAATTACTCCTTTGAATTTATCTTGTACTTCCCACACTGAAAGGACCTAGTTCTGATGATCTATTATTTGACATGATAATTTATTTAACAAATCCTCAATTTCATATATCATATAAGTGGTTTTGTCATGTGAAACTTTAGCCTTATTAGTACTCTCTATGAGTATCCTTATCCTGAATTGAGCTTTTCTATCCATTTACTCATGCTCTGTATCATTTCTAAGTATCTTTTCTACAAGGAGGATGTCAATATCAAATTTTATCTATAGCTATCAGCTTTGGATAGAAAAGGTTTAACATTTATGTCTTTTCATGATAGATCTCTCAATTTTTTCCTCCTCTTTATTAGAGTTGTATAGTGGTCCATTACTAAATTAATAACTATGTTACCCTTTGAGATGAGCTCCTCTACCCATTCCTTGGTGGCTCTTCCCATGCTACCAATTTATATCACTACATCAAGTTTTTTTTAATCTATGATTTTAGTAATAGGTTGTGTTGGTTGAGTAGTGGGTTTAATAAATTTATTTAATGTAGTCATTAGTTGCTCAACCTTATTCTTCAACTCATCCTTAGTGACCTTATCATTGTCCATTTTATCAAAAAGAGAGTTAATGCTAGATTTAAAATCATGTTTCAATCCCTCTCTTGTATGACATCCAAGGTGAACTTTTGATACCTAGTAATCTCCCACCACTAAATCATCTTTTTATTTGTCTAGTGGGGGGACTATAGTCTCTACATATTTTTCCCTTATTGAATCATATAATATCTTTAAAATGGTTCAAGGAGTTGTCATAGATTTATAATGTGCATCTATGAGGCTAAAATATAATGTATTTGAGGTTAATTTTTCCCTAGTGTGTGTGCTAACTAACTAGGAATATCATCTTATTGTGCTGACACTATCACTTAAGAATTTTTAGTTGAACCTACTGCACTGGTGGGCATGGTGATATGTGTTGTATCCTTTATTGATATTATTATTGATCATTCAGAAGATGTCTTTGCAACCTCTTCCTCATCTACGGGTTAAGGGTCCACATTTATATCAGTGATTTGCTCCATCTCTACCTCCTCTAAATGGGTTGGGGTTACTATGAAAATGGAAGAGGTGGGTGCAATGGAAATTAATGTGTCTACTAAGGGTGTGAGAGATTGAAGTGATACCAATAGAGGAGTAATAAAAAGGAGTTATAATTGGGTAACCTATGGAAAAATGGAGTTTAAAGCCTTAAATGAATTAATTAAATTTGTAGGGATGCTTAGGGTTGGTAAATTAGGAAAGGTGAAGGGATATGAAGATGATGTAGTAGTTATCCCAGGGGTTGGGATGGCTAGTGGGATTGTAGTTAGAATGACTGAATCCATGGATATATACTATTGTGTAGTGTTGGTGATTAATGGGATGTAAGGAATTGTAGATGAGATAGAAGGGATTATGGAAGGGGGAGTGAGATTGTTAAAGAGGAAGGTATGGAAACCTAAGTGCTTAATTAAGGAGAGACTTGAATGTCTAATTGGATTGATTGAATTATCAGTAATAGACTTATTGACATAAGTGGATTAGTTGGAATGGAGGATGGAATCACTTGAGGTTAATGAGGAGTGGAGACAAGAGGAGGAGGAGGAGGAGGAGGAGGTGTTGAGGCTAATGGAATGATAGAGATAGGTGGAGGGAGTATTACAGATATGGGATTAGATATTATAATTAAGATGGGAGTAGAAATTATTATTGCCTCCATGAAATCTATATCCTAAGATGAGATCACTATTGGTTAATTTATTTATACTCCCTAGCTTCTTAATTATCCCCTATTGGCCTTTTATTTCTTATTTCTCTTATGGGAGACTACTGACCTATCTGCTTATTCTAGGAGTGATCCACTACTAAAACCTTTTAATGATGGTGGTACTCCTTTCTCTTTGAGTTCTAGTAGTTTTTCACTAATTCTTACTATTAATTATCTCACTTGGACCCCTTTACTTCTGATCCAATTGGGGTTTCTATTTATTACGTTTGTTTTTTTATCCATTAAAGAAAAACACTCAGGAATAAACCACCTTATTATAGGAATAGGTAGAGTATAGATTTTATTCTCACGTAGACCTTATCTACTAGGGACTCATCATCAACCAAGTGGTATAGGAATGGTGACATGTTGAAGACCTTGATCAAATCAAGGGTCATTATAGATTAGTCCTTTAGTCTTACTTCTTATTAATCTTCCAAGTCCTCCCAGTAGTCCTCATAGTAGGAGACATGGGAATATGTGGAGATTCTTAGTGTACTAGTAAGTTTCCATATACATCATAGAATGGCCTTTCCTCCAAGGTTCTCAAGGTAATTTTTATCATTGTATCCTCTCTACACTTAGATTTGGCCAAATAAGGGAATTTGTACCTTCTTATGTTGATGGGGAAATGAATTCCCACTTTGTGTTTGCTAGATAATAACTTGTGAGTTTCAACTAGTTACCTCATAAGATCCATTAATGCCCATTTGTCATTCACATACCTTGGAAGGGTATAAGGATAGCTATTGAATCTACATACTCTAATGTATGAGTATATGGGTAACTAAATGAAATAAGAACCCCAATTGGTAATCTACAAAGTGGTAGCATCAAAAAATCTCTTCTTATCTTGTTTTTTATCAAATATGACTATGATGCAGTAGATGAACGTATCATTTACTCTTATAAAGTGTTATCTTCTAACTTCAAGAGTGAGGTTAGGGTAATAACTAAACACTTTATTTTCCTAGTCAACTATTGTGTTGGTTTTGGGAAAGCTCTCCCTTTAGCTAATATATAAACTAGATAAGAAGTCATACAATTTCCCTATATTTTGGACCTCCATCAACTGCTTGTGGATGGAGTGACTAATTATTTATACCAGTGGATGTATTTATTATTTTGGTGGATGACCCATATATATTGCTACATCTAGTCTTGGACGTTCTTGGCATCAGGGTTAGTAGTGATCCTATCTGGTAGTATGATTATATCACCTACCTCATCCTTAAAATTAATCCTTGCCAATGTCTTAGGCAATCTAGTGGATGTAACACTAGGGATCCTTATCCATTATTTTTTCATTACTCTTTGACATCCTATGTTTTTATCTTGATAGAATTTATTTGAGGAACCTAGAGCTATATCTAGGTAACTATCAAATTTGGGTATCAAGAACATAGAGTTTATGAAGTCTGTGTCTAGATTTAGAATCCTTTCCCATTTGTCACTTAGCACCTCTCTCTAATCAACATCATAATTTTTTACTAGTGTGAGTACCAACTCATGGATTTACATAGATAGGGAGAAAGCTATTTCTTGAGGTATTCAATATTCATAAATGCTCTAAATCTAGTCATTCTTAAATTTGGCATTTAATCTTGTCCAAAAATCACCTAGGTCAATGTGACCTAGGTCTGTATTTGTAATCTTAGTTGTATTGTATTCTAGACTTAGTATAAAATTGATTCCTTTGGATTTAAACTTCATCTCTTTCCCAAAAATATATTCTATAGAAATTGTTAGGGGAAACTAACTATAGAGTTGGCAAAATTCGTAGGTGCAAAATGCAGGTGGAAACTCCAAAAAAAATTGGAGTTGCTCTATGCACTAGAAAAGTCAATGAGAATGTGAGGTTGCAATTTCACATGAAAATTCCATGGGGATATGGAGTTTCAAATGTAGGTATAAATCTCTGGTGGAGATAGAAGATGCAAAATACACTTGCATTTCTTGCTGAAAACTCTGATGGAGGTCAGGATTGGTTTATGCAATGGAAAAGTCCATGGGACTATGGGATTGCAAAAGTAGTTATAAATCTCATGGGTTCTAAATTTATCTCTATAAATTGGAATCTTAGTGGGGAATATTATAAGGGAATATTTGTTGGTTTGGGAATATCTTAGGAATATGCACTCATTTGTATGGAAACTTGGCAAAACCCTAAGTTTTTTTACTGGAAAGGAAAATGGGGAAAATAGTTTCAAAAGATGCTTAACACTAATGGAAAAACCTACCACAACACCATGAACCCTATCTAAAATCCTATTGCTACCTAAGTAATTAAAACCCTATTTTCAACTAGATTCATAATAGAACATAGGAAAATGGAAATCAAGTTTGATTACAAAAAAAAATATCTTAAAAAACATAGGGGATCAATCGAAATGATTTACAGGGGGATCAATGGAGTTATGGCTTAATTTCATGGTGGTGAGGCTCAACTACATGATGATGAATGTCTGGCTCATAGTTTGAGGTTACTTATTAAGGTTGCAGATTGAGGCATGAATCTCCAAAATATAAATTAACAAAATTAAATAATGAATTATGAAAATTCCTAATTAGGTTTATAAATTCCTATACAATAAATGATCTTAGGATGGTGGTTGGTGGAAGGCATAAAAATCCAAATTCTGGGAGCAACTTTGAAATTTTTTAAACTTAGAATTTTCATTTTGACTCTAGATTTTGTAGGACTATTTGGCTCTTTGAAAATGGGAAGGCAGAACTCGAATTGTAATTTGCAACTTTGTAAGTTGTACATTACAACCGGAGTTCTAGTTTTTATTTAGAGTGTTGCATGAGAGTTGGAGGTTGGGAAGTAATTTTAAATTTGAAAGTTGAAATTTTCACCCCAATCTTTAATTTATATAGAGTATTTGGTTTTTGAGTAGTGAAACTCTTATTGTAATTTGCAACTTTACAAGTTGCAAATTGTGAGCGAGGTTCATTTTTTGTTGGCTTTGTGTTTTGTGGTAGGTGGAGGTCTAGATGCATTTTGCAAGTTTTCAAGTTGAAAATTTAATCTATATCTCTAATTTTTTCTAATCTAATGTATTATGGGAAGTGGAAGTTGGGAAGTAATTTGAAATTTTGTAAGTTATAAGTTGCAATCCAATATTTGGTTTCCACAATCTTAGGGAAATGAATGGTTTTATTAATTTTAAGTAATCTTTCCAAAAAATTAATGGGTATTCATTAAAATACTTGAAATTTTGACATTTTTAGGATAAAATATCAATAGAAGATTTATCCATATTTTTGAAGTCAATGCAAAATCTGATCTTGCCATTCTTTTTCCTAACTAGAACAAAATTGGCCACACTAGTCAAATGTATAATAGGGAAAATAATCATAGCACTCAGTAGCTTCTCAACTTCCTTATGAATCAGTGGTTCCAAGATAATATTAATTGACATTTCCCTTTACATAAATTTTTTATGATTAGGCTTGAGTGGAATTGTATGGTTCATGATTCTAGGATTGAAAATGCTTAAGACCTCATAATTCCATGCAATTATGTCTTTATACATAATAATTAATTCTCTAACACTTTATATTTCTTTAGGCATGTAACTTAAGCCAATATTTAAAAATTTTGCATTATTTTCATCACCAACATTTTATGAACTAAATTTAGATTCATTTATCTTCATCTACCTCTATGATTGAACCCAGGGCTCTGTGTCAAAGATCCTTTCTAGGGTGACCATTCCCAATGGGAGTCAATTCTCTTTCAATTGGATAATATCTTTTTCATCTAATTCTTCATGGTACCTATGGTTTCTTTCTTTATCATCTATTATCTAAGATTTAAACTTCTTTGAATTTGTCAAAAATTGGATAATATGTTGATCATAATCAAACACAAAAAATTTCAACATTATCTGGTACTGATGGACATGATATCAATTCAGTGAATAACTTCTAGATTTTTTACTCCTATTAGGGTACTAAATTTACTATTGAATAAACTAGTGAATCAGTGGTTCCATTTTTTTTCCTAGGGATAAACATTATATTGAAAGCTTTAAAAGATTCTATTAAGTCCCAAGCTCTATGCTTGTATTTATTCCTTACCTATTTTACCATGATCTCATAATCTTTGTATACCAACAATTCCTTGACATTATTCTTGAGGGTACATTTCAATCATAAAAGTAAGGCCTCATATTCCAATCTATTATTGGTGCATGGGAATTGGATCTTGTATGCTACCAAAAGCTTCTTTCCTTGCAGATTGATTAATTCAATACCAACACCTGATCCTCGCTTAGATTTAGCTCCATCAAAATCAAGGGTCCATAATTGGGAAGGGCCTATAATTTATTCTAGTGCTTCATGCTTTGTGGAAAATGTATAAATTCTAATACTAAGAGATTTAAAACCTACCTCCTCATTGGAAGTATTGTATTCCATAATATGATGTTTCATTCTTGGCTCTTAATTGATTCTAATCTGATTGGCTACACCTCTCCATGGTAGTCAAATATGTGAAAAGTCCATGAAAAGATATCCATTTAATATTTAGACCAATATTTGCTTAATAATAATCCATAACCTTCAAGAATTTCCACTACTAAGATGTCTATATTCATCTACACTCTTGGTTCTAATGCAACCTAAATTCTCACATCGTTTATCTCTCCCAACATAGGCACCACTATTTTATCAAGCTATGATATAGTCCTCTTAGATGGATTTGGTGTTAAACCAAGATTATAACAAATAGAATTTGGTATCATGGTTGATAAAACTCCTAAATCTACCATGTTATTATGTATATTCTTTCCAAATGCTAAAATATTTAGGAAGGAAGGGGGAACTTCTAGCTTGCTTTTATATATGACATTCATGTTGGCTGACTCAGATGTTTTTACAACAGATTTAGTTGTGATGGATTTACATTAGACCTACTTCTACTCTATGATTTGCACTAGTTTATGAAGAGTAATTTTAGCTTTGATTTTATTCATATCATCAAAAATATTTTATTCTCTTTTATTTTATTCCTCTTTGTGTTGAGACTAGTCATTTACTTTAGCAGGAGAAGGATTATTATTAGCCTTAGGATTTGGAGGGATAACCATATTATTAGGCCAATTGGAAATAGTGAATAGATTCATATTACTTATATTTTAATTATTCTTATTGGATTGATGGAATGCCTACACTTAATCAAAATTATCTTTTGGAATGTTGTCATCTTCACTAGAAAAGGGATACTCAAAAGTATCAAATACCATAGTTGAACTGGAAGGACCAGAGTCATGAGGAAAATATAGAGGATTCATCATTTGATATTGTTTTATCATCTTCCTTTGGCATATTTTGAAGGATACATAGAATTCTATATAATCTATCTCTTCATGTTGGGATGAATTATGGATCCTACACCTATTGGGCAAAGCTATTTCCATGATATTGATCTCTCACAGCTTATTTGATTGTTGTTAGTCTACATTATTAGTGGGCCTAATGAAAGGCTTGTTGTATCTTGGAAATGCCAAATTTTGATTGTAATTTTGAATATTATTTTTCCCATCCTCTTCTACATATTCAAAAAGTCATTGCTCAATTTTTGAACCATTCTTTGTATATAATTTAATGAAGATTTGTTAAAGTCTAAAACCTAAGTGACTATTGCATCAGTATGATCTTGATGTTGATTTTGATGATGATCATTTGGTTGTGCATGATTATTTAATAAATTTTAGTTCTAATTCATTATCATCTATGTCATGGATAGTAGAGTGTATAGTTGAATTTGATTGAATGCAAGAGCATTCTAGTTTACACATGGAATTATATTCAAAGATAGAATTTCATTATTGAATGCTTGACCTCTTGAATTGTGTATAATAAGTTTGGATTGAGCTATTTATTTATGTTGATATCTTCTTTGAATACCAAAGCTAACATAGTGGTAGATTCAACTATTTGTAATAACACAACAATAATAAGATCTAATGCATTCTTGTATATTTTGAGCAATATAGTCTCATTTGGCTTATAGGTAGAATTCAATTAGGTGTGCATCTTATATAAGATTGCATTGAAGGATTGGATGGACTCATTGGGTTCCATTTTCATGTTATTAAAGAGTTGATATACCAAACTTGGATTAGTCACCTATCTGAATTGCACAAGGAAAGTTCCTTGATACTCTTCTCGTGAGGTGATGGAATTTTCCTACAAATTAAGATACCAATCATAAGAAGCATCTTGGAGAGTAAATGGGAAAATATTACATTTAACATCCTCATGGATAACATTCATTAATATAAAGGACACCTTGAAATATTTGATATGTTCTTCTATCCTTCTCTCATTTGAAGGGGATAAAGTAAGTATATACTTTTCTAGATTCCTAGGTAGATCATGTTGGTCCCTAGAGATAGCAATAACATATCTGATTAACCAAGGTTAGGCAATAAGAATATTGAAAGGTGGGACATTCCTTACAGGGGAAGATGTTTAAACTCTATGCACCTTAGGTATGATAGGTATAGGTCTAGGCCTTATAGAGTGTGATAATGGTGAAACTAAAAGACTGGCTTGGGCCCTAGACCTTGTTAGCCTTCCATGTGTCTTCATAATGATGGGTTCTTTATTATAAAAGCACACAATTCACCCTATTTATAGCACCAAATGTTTATCTTATTTTGATGTGGGTTTTATGCACACCTTGAAGAGTTTTAAATGAGGTAATATTTGATGTTTTGGGATCTCTATGTAACTAAGTTCCACTTCAGGGCAAGATTTGTAGGTATGTGGTTAGAACAACCAAGTGGTGGAATAGTAGGTTAACCCTATGAATTTTTCAACTAATTGTCGGTGGATGTATGGTTTTTAATAAAAGGGTAGATCACTAGGTGGGTTGGATGAGTGAAAGACTAAACTATGGTGGGAAGATGTCAAAGAAACTTCAAAAGAGGGAAGGAAGGCAGAAAGAAGGATTCTATGCTGTCTAAATATGAGATTTTCAATCTATCTCTTTAATGGAAAAGCTTCTCAAGGACCAGTGTTTTCTATTTGTAGCTTTTACACACTCATGAAAAAACATGAATGGGAGTCAAGGTATTCAGATATATGGTGATATTAATTTCAACTGAAGGTTGATCCTTTTATGGCTAATATTTCATACCTTTATATAGGAGACTATAGCTTAGACCAAGAAGTTATTTAAGGCAACTATTGCTCACACCTAGAATACTATATCAGATGAGACACTTCTACATACTTTAAAGTATTTCTTCCACCTATACTAATTATATAAATCAATGAAACATATCAATATTTAATAGCTATAGTACATCTAGGATTAACTTTCATAAATATATAATAGTTAGATTTATTCATAACATTGGCACACATTATAATTATTAAATCAATTACAAAGTAAAGAAACTTAAAATTCATGAACATGGAAAGGAAAGAAAATTAAAAAAACATAGTTTCATGACAATCAAGATCCTTAATTTCTTCTTGTTTTTCATTCAAAAAATTTGACCTTTTAAAGAGGGTTATAGTTTGTATATATAGACTTTGGGAAATGGTCATTGCATCCTCCAAGATTAGAACATTTTGTTTACATCAAAAAATATTGTAAGATAAGTTCAAGTTACATATTGATGCATTACAAATAGCCTATCCATGTGATGTATGTATTATTCTAAAAAATTAGTTAACTATAATATATATATATATATATATATATATATATATATATATATATATATATATATATAACTATTCAGTTATGTCAATTACATGCAAAATTTACAAAATTAGCCAATCTAAATTGGCTCTTGTTTGACTTGTCTCAAAATTGTTGTAGGAAATGTAGTGGTACTAGAAGTTGATGTCATAATAGCTAGAGTTTCACTGGAAGATGTATCAGCTATTTGAACTATAGTTACCATGGGAATACTAGTCTAAAGTGGCATCAACATGGCATTAATTATCATTATTAGAGTTGGCATAGTGGAACTAGTAGGTGGCATTTATTGAATAGCTTTTTTCTTCACATATAAGTCATAATAGTGTTTGTAGGCCTTAGAATTTTGTGCTCTAATTAGACTCATATCTAGGAGAAATGGTCTATCTACCCTACTAGTTTGGATTAATAGCTTCTTGTGTTTCACCTTGGTTGCTTTGAATCTAACCCTAAATACTTCCACCTCTTTAGCATTTTTCCTTCTTGTGTTTAATTTGGCCTCTATGTCTTCCAGGCTCAAACCTTGCAGGATATTTTAAAAAATTTTAGAGGCTTGTTTAATCATCTTATCAAAAACATCCTGAGCCATTAGTCTACCTCAATTATCCTAAATGGTATCTAGCTTCAGTCCTAACATAATCTATTTAATGATTTACTCTTGATCAACCAACTTATTGAGTAATGACTCCAAAGATAGTGAAACATCTCAGGCCTCTTGTGTCCTTATCAATTCTAAGTTTAAATCATTTGATGCCTCTAATGGGGTCATTAAGTCGATATGGCTGAATTCCTTATTAGGGGTATAGAAGACTAAAAAATTAAAATTGTTACCATATTTCTTATGGCTCATGAATAATTTGGTTATGTTATTAACATGTGGAGCCAAAATGACTCTTAAAGAATAAATGGAATCAATTATTTCAAATAATGTGAGGGAAACATCCTATACATCCTGATCGATGCCATGAGTAACTTGAATCACTTATTGTTGCTCTCTAAGTGTCTTAAAATATTCTTAGAGCTCTTTCTTGGCCAATCGATTCTTTGATGTATGGAAAAGATGGATTTTGTATGTGTCTCCTTATATGAATTCATGTCCTCAATATAAGGGGATTAACCTGTTTGCCTATTCTATATTTTTCTTAGTGAGTAGACTTCCTCCCTCTCATCTATGATTAAGCTTCTTCCCAAGATGTCTTCTATTTTTCTCTTCCTCACCCTCTATACTGATGTAATGTATTTTTCAAATAGGAATCTCACCGTTATTAATTTTTTTATCTTAAAATTAGGTCTCTTAGAGGCTAAGGCTCCTAGTTCTTTTACCCAATCTAGAAGAGTGAAATTTTTAGGGACCCAAGGGTTATGATTTCACTTGAAGAAGTTCTTTAGGTTCTTACTCAGTTTATATGGGAGGATTGGGCATTGTAGGCCAAATAACATTCAATTAGTCTATGTTACCATATTATGGCATTAGATGGACCATAAATATTGGCTACCTCCTAGGTGATCTCTTAGTTATTACCATTATGGTTATTATGGTGGGAGTGGAAAAAGGCAAGGATGCACCCAACTAGGTAGAAGGGGATGTAACTAGAGTGATGGATTGAGAAATAAAAGGAATGGATAGTGTTAGAATAAAAATGACTTGGAGATGAATCAATATTCAAAAACATTCTTTAACAATCTTACTTAAGCAATCATAAATCATTTAAACAAGCATGTACATCCTAACAAGCATAAGAACCAATCCACAAGAGCATGAAACACATGAACATAGAATATATGTGGGAAACCCTCAAAGGGAATAAAAACAATTGATGATGTAAATGGAATACAATCCTATAAGACAAACACCAACTTTAGTGAATCACCCTCTTCATATGGAGCACTAACCCCAACTAGCTAAGCACCATCTTAGTTAGGCTTTAACGGGAACCAACTTATAAGGAGGCACCAACCTCGTAGATGAATAAACACCAAATCAACCACCTAAAACATTTGATCACCTTAAAAAACCCTTATTTCTTATATAATAGATGATATTCTTCATCATCCCTTCACACACTGATATCCCTCTCGAAATGGCCTCTAGCCTTCTTCACTTAACTAGTCCTCTTCTTGACTTGATTAGGTCATATAACCTTGATCCTCATATCCAAAAATCATGTATGATATTATTTAAACCCATATTATGGTCTATAATACCTTACTATACTTACCAATATTTTATCTCATTTGCTTATTCTCCACACTCTATAATCACATGAATAGGCCTAAAACTACCTTGTACTTATACAAGTCACTTGATCATATCTTTCTTAGTCAGCCAAACATTATTATCCTCTTAGGTAAGCCATGTAATGGATTTAAATACATATCATATACATGTATCAAATGTGATTTGAGTCCCTTTATGTTTGACCCACTTTAATTAGGTCGTATCTCTTCTTTTAGGTCTCATGAAGACCTAATCCTATTAGGCCTATTTAACACACATTACCCTTAGATATTATTGGATCACATTAAAAACCTAAAATGGTATAAAAACATCATATTCCAATATAACATACCTTATCCAAATTCACTTTAGTTCCATAATAATTTTTATGTCCAAACACCACTTGAACCCCTTATCAAAACACTGTTAATAAAAGGTCTTAAACAACTAAAGCATAAACACAATTTTAATAAACAACCATGGAAAAAAATCACATATTTATAAACCTCATGCTTCATGGTCATCACAAACTTCATCATATGTTTCAACTCAAGGTATACAGGCTCAAACTCTTTTATGCGAGTAGCCCACCTAGAAATGCCAACTAAATTCAAAACACAATCAAGGAAACATGAAATTATGACACCTAATTGGACATAATAAAGGGATTCAAATTCATAAAAATTATATTATAACATCATTATTAAAATCTCAAACAAATATATCTTAATCTCTAATGGAAATTATTGGTCTTGCAGACCAATCTGCTAACTTTCTCTCTGATAGACTTCACTCAATCATACAAGCCATTTTGGTTTCAATGTTCCAACCTCTTACAATAATTTATAATATTTTGAAAATAATGGATATATAATTCAATTACCAAACAACAAAATAATATTCCTTTAATACTTTAGCTCAAGTCAAAGAGCCTACAACTCATCACTATAACTTTCTTACTCAATTTTGATAGTTTACCTTCAAACACATTCATGGAATGATCTTCAACATATGTGTATAGATTTTAAAATACTTAAAATTCATGTTTATGGTCTTATAATATCATTATACCAGTATAAAAGAGATATATAACATGGTCCTATGGCAATATTGGCCTTCTAGACCAATCTCACAACCTCACACCTTCACTGTCTCATCTGCACTAGACAGGTCAACTTATGAGCAACTTTTTCAACATATAAATTGACCTATAAAACATTTATGCAACATGAACATGACTTATAGGTATTTAAAAATATTTTTTTTTTACTTTTATTAATCCCTAATCCATGATAGTACATCCCTAATAATCTTCTCACTTATGCCTTATTTTCTCACTATTTGCACCATTAGGTTTGTTAGCTATAGGTCAACTTGTATGACTGATTGATCAAACCTAAGGTATATATTCTTCTTAAAAAACACCATGTACATATAATAAAAGTCTCAATATTTAATCTCCATGCATTTATAAACTTTTACTTGGTTAACTCTAACTATTATAAAAAATCTCTAAGAAATAAACACTTTCGTATAGGATTTGCTCACTCACCTATCAAACCAATCACACCTGGAGGTGCCTAGGAGAGTTAAATACAACCTATAATTACTTTTATATCCATATGAGAACATTTTGGTCACATTTTATCAACTTATTTCATATTGGGTCACTATTAGAGATCTTTGAGGGATTAAACCATCTTACAGTCTTAACAATCATTCCTAAAGCTTAACCCCTTATTCCAAAAACCAATGCTTGGAACATTGATTTAGGACCTTACCCATCTTCCATGAACATCTTAGTTACTCAATTATATTCTACATGTGCCAATGATCACTTGAAAAACCTTCTCAAGTAAATAATTATTCATCATGTGTACTTGAGAGACCTTAAAACACTTTTTAAAGACTTTTTTTGCAAACCATGACCTAAAACTTCATGCACATCCTTAAAAAACATGAATCACATTTTTCAATGCTCAATTTCTCACCCATGCCTTGGAAACTGATCCTAATACCCCATCTATCCACCATATTAGATTTTACTTTCTAGGCCTTGACCTCCAAGTCTCATTAGGCCTTGAAACTAACCTTCTAGCCATTGTCCAAGCTCTTAGCACCTCATGTTCATGCCATGAAACTCTATAAATTAAATATTCTTTGGAATTACATATAAGATCTTCATGGCTCACTTGAAGCATTTTCAAATCTACTAATGCAGATCTTTAGAGTTTGATTAAGAATATTTGTATCTCACTTGAAGTATCTTTGAAGCTGATTATAGAGATCTTCAAAGCTTAACTAAGGATATTTGTAGCTTACTCAGAGTATCTTCAGAGCTTCTTGTATAAATATTTGAATCTAAACTATCTTTTTAGCTCACTCAAATCATCTTCAGAGCTACTTACATAGATCTTCAGAGCTTGACCAAGGATATTCCTAGCTTACTCATCTCATCATACTACCTGTATATACCTTATCACAAGATATAGACAAGGATTTGAAAGATAATTGACACTTGACACACTTACTTTTACTCATTCATGCTAATCTCAATGATATCACTAACACTCTTCAAATATAAATCTCATATCATTGCTCTCATAAAACAACAAAACTCACTATGCTAGCATAAGAACTCACCATAAACATACCTCAAAGATTACTTGACCATGCACCTCCACAATAACATTTGACATCAATGACAACATCAATGCCAAAACTCAAAAATTAATTACAATGCTCAATAATCTCCCCCTTTGTCATTTATGGCAAACATACTTAGAAAACTATGGCAACCATCTCTTGATGACAACCATCTTCTAGATTTGGATCTTGCCTTTTCTCACCCTTTCTAATCTTTCTCCACCTTTGACATAAATGACAAAGGGTCACTTTCAACTACTATAATCACACTTTCTCCCCTTGAGCTAATACTATATTTTAAAGATACTATATGGTACACAATCTTTAAAAAATATAACAACCACTCATAGAAACCATTCTCAAAAACTTCTCTCAATCGGGTTACTTCACCCTCATTCTAAACTATCTTCCCTTTTCAGATCATTCTCCCAGTTGGTCTAATAAAAAATCAACAAAGATAATCTATCCAACATCTCAAACATATGCTCCCCTTAACTCTATGTATACCTCTAAAAATCAACCACTTTCTTGACAAAGAACTTAGAGCTACCAAGTTCCCCCTTAGACCAGGAATTTCTTCTTTAAATGAACAAGAAACTCAAGGTCACTTACCTTCCCTGACATGATTGAATAAAATCAAACTCTTGATCACACACTAGGCTATCCTATTCTTGACACTAACTATAAAATTAGGGACCCCTTTTGTCTTCACATTTCAAGCTCAACTATTCACAAAAATAGATACCAAAAATCTTACCTCTCATATACCAAATGACTACATTTTGACCTCAGATCTAAAAATACAAGATTGGATAACATCCAACTTCATATTCTTGCTTGCAACATAGACAACCTAGAATATTCTCAAGATAAAACCTTTGATTGCAACCTCATGCTTATTATGATTGAATAATGTCTATATGAAGCCTAATGAATCCACCCCTTTTCATAGGGTACTTAAACACCATGAACTCATGATGCTCCCATATATTCATGCTCTTACAAGATTGAATGTTCTTCAATATCCTTTTGGCCTTGATTGTAACTATAGGTTTGATCTCATCATCAACCATTTGATCATCAATTTGAGATGACAACAAACATTCCTGACTTGATTTCACACTGGAGGCATGATCTATCATAGAAAGTAGTCCACTTTATCTTATAGACTGATCATGAATTATCTTTACTACCTTCGGTTTCCATACATTCATTTTCCTTCTTTCTTTCATTCTAGGGACTTCAAACTTCTTGTTTTGACTTGATGACCTTCTAACACTATTGGTATATAATCTTGTAATGTGTCATCCATTATGATAGCTATAACAAACCACCTTATACATACCATATAAATTGTGATTCCTTCCATATTTCCATGAGCACTCATTCTTGGAGGATCTTATACATTCTCTTGTTGTATGACTAAATTGACTACATACAAAATAGTAACCATTGAAATAACTAGTATACCTTATAGCATTAGGCAATTTGATAGGTATTTTTTGTTGAGTTTATTATCTTAAATAGTCTTCTCCTTGACTAGAGGTGTCTCTTTTTGGCCTACTTTTAAACCAAAACCTATCTTGTCACTTGTAAACATTTGACTACTCAAGATATCATCTAGAGCCTCAGTATTCTTTTTAAACTTCACAAAGCTCTTCACTTTTCTATATGCTTGATCTAACTCAAATTTTAGGTATTCTATTTTATTTTCATACTTAATGCATTATTCCTTTTTAGCCTTTAGGCTTGAATTGATTACGTCCATCTATGCCTCAACTTGACTGATGATCTCATCATACTCCTTGGAAGTGTTACTTAGCCTTTCCTCAAATAATCCAATCTGATCCTCATATTCCTTAACTAATGATCTTAGTTTTTTATTCTTTCTCCTTTGGAACTTCAACTCCTCTAAGGAACTTACCAATTCCACCTCAATATTCACATCTTATTCATCAACTAGAAGGCCTTTCCCATTTGAACAACCCTCATTGTCTAATTCTATGGCAATGAACAAGGTTCACTATTGTCATGTTCAGTTTCACTGCTACCACCATCACTATCAAATTCACTTGAGTCGCTTACATAAAAAGAGTTATCTTCTTTAGTGTAGAAGCTTATCTTATTTTTGAAAGTTTATATCCTACCTTCATACTTTTTGAAATACTTTTTGTTCATATCAGGCTTATAGGTCTTCTTATTATGTTCACCATGTTCTTCATCATGCTTAGATTTATCCTTGTTGGGACACTTGGATGAAAAGTGACCAATATTGACACAGTTGAAACATATGAAGGGAAATTTACCTTTTTACTTACCAAATCCAAACCTCAACTTCTTTGCAAACATGGCCATCAGTTGATCACCATCAATATCTAAGAATTCACCATCCTTGACCTTCTTAGCTTTAAAATTTTTTATCAACTTTGAAATTTGATTCCTTCCTGGGAGGTATTATTTCATTAGTGATCATCTTATAGGCATTCAAAATACCATGAAGCCCACTCATCTCTAGCTTGTCCAAATCTTACATCTTTTCTACTACAGACACCTTAGAGTTAGACTTAAGTTTTAGTGATCTTAACACCTTTTGATCAAAATTAGATTCTTTCATTTCTTCTCCCAATCATTTGATGATATTGACAACTTCATCAACCCTTAATAGGTAAGATGAAATGGTTTCATCTTCAAGATTCCAAACTCTATTTGGTGGGTCTAAAACTTGGCCATATTCACCTTGGTTTCTCCTTCATATATAGTATTCAACTTGTGACATATCTCTTTAGTTGATTCATAGTTCATTACCTTCACAATCTCTACCTATGATAGGCTGCAAAGAATGGAATTCATTGCCTTGAAGTTGTTTTCACTAGATTTCTTACTTGTTACATTATTTGGTGGAATAGGAGAACTATATCCATCCACTACTGACTACCAAATATCATGACCTTAATACATAAAATATATCTTCATCCTAACATCACAAAAGCCATAGTTTGATCTATTGAAAAATGAAGCCTTATTGGTAGAGAAACCACCTTGAGTGTGCTCACTAGCCATACTTGCTTCTAGGATCTCTTTTAGGCTTTTAGACTAGCTTCAAAGGACTAAGATTTGATACCAATTGTTGGAATAAAAATGAATGAGAAGAGTGGTGAATCAATCTTATATTTTTCTTAAACAATATTACTTGAGAAATTATATATCATTTAAACAAGCATGTACATTTTAGCAAACATAATCACCAATAGACAAGAGCATGAAACATATGAATATAGTATATATGTAGGAAACCCTCAATGTGAAGAAAAAACACTAATTATGCTAATGTAATATAGTATTATAAGATAAACACTAAATTTAGTGAAGCACCCACTTCACATGGAGCACCAACCCCAACTCCCCTTTGATGGTATAAAATACCTTATTATACTTACCAATATTTTATTTCATTCACTTATTCTACACACTCTCTAAGCACACAAATAGGCCTAAAACTATCTTGTACTTATATAAATCACTTGATCATATCCTTCTTATTCAGCCAAACATTCTTATATTCTTAAGTTAGCCATGGATTGGATATTAATAAATATAATAGACATGGGTTAAATGTTATTTTGGTATTTTTCTATTTGACCCACTTCAATTAGGCCTTATCTCTTCTTTTAGGTCTCATGAAGATATAATCCTATTAGGCCTATTTAGCACACATTACCCTTTGATCTTCTTGGAGCATATTAAACACATATCATGGGAGAAACACATAATATTCCAGTCCAATATACCTTATCCAACTTAAATTTATGTCCATAACACTTTTTATGTCCAAACACCACTTAAACCCCTTCTCAAAACATTGTTCACAAAGGGTATGTGCATAAATAGAAAATATATCTTGAACAACTAAAGCATAAACACACTTTTGTTTAAAAATATGGAAAATAAATAAAATATTAAAAAAAATAATGAATTTATAGCTATAAAAAACTTCATAAAATGCTTCAACTCAAGGTATACAGGCTCAAACTCTTCTCTACAAGTAGCCCACTTAGAACCGCCAACTAGATTCAAAACACAATCAAGGAAACATGAACTTCTAAAACATGATTGAACATAATAGATGGATTTTAATGTATTAAAATTATATTATAACATCATTAAAATAATATAAAACAAAATATCATAAGATCTAATAGAAACTATTGGTCTTGCAAACTAATTTACTACCTTTCTCTCTCAGAGACTTCACTTAGTAAAACAAGCCATTCTGGCTTCAATGCTCCAACATCTTACACTAATTTCAAAGATTATTAAAAACATGTATATATCATTCAAGTCCAAAAAAAAATCATATTCTTTGTATAATTTAACTCAGGTCAAAGAGCCTCCAACTCATCATTGTAACTTGCTTACTCAGTTCTGCCAATTTACCTTCAAACATAGTCATAGTGATAATGATCTTCAACACCTACGCAGAGATTTTTAGATAATTAAAATCCATTTGTATTATATTATAATATATTTATACCAATATAAAATATATAGATAACATGTTCATATGGAAATATTGATTTTGAAGACCAATCTTACAACCTCACACCTTCACAGTCTCATCTGCACTACATAGGTCAACTTATGAACAACTTTTTCAACATATCCACTAACCTCCAAAACATATATCCAAAATGAACATGAATTAAATGTATTTAATATTATATTCATTCACTTTTATTCATCCCTAATCCATGATAACACATCCATAATCATTTTCTCACTATCTGCACCATTAGGTTTGTTAGTGATAGGTCTAATTATATGATCAATTTAGCACACTTAAGGTTTGAATACTGATAAAAAACCACCATGGACATATAATACAAGTCTCAATATTAAATCTTTGAAAAATAAGCACTTTCCTATAGGATTTTCTCACTCTCCTGTCAAACCAATCACACCTGGGCATGCCTTGGAGAGTTGAATATAACATAAAAATAATTTTATATACATAAAAAAAAATTGGTCACATTTTATAAAATTATTTCATATCAGGTAACTATTAGAGTTATTTGAGGGTTTAAACCATCTTGCAATCTTAACAACCTTTCATAAAGCTTAGCCCCCTATTCCAAAAAATAATGCTTAGGAATTTGAGATTGGACATTTACCCATCCTCCATGAATATATTAGTTCCTCTTGTAGATTTAATATGTGCCAATGAGCACTTGAAAAGCCTTCTCAAGTAGACATCTCTTCATATTGTGTATTTGAGAGACCTTAAAACACGTTTTTAAGCATTTTCTTGCAAACCATGACCTGAAACATCATGCACATGATTAAAAAAAATGAGTCACCATTTTCAATTCTCACATGCTCACCCATGCCTTAAAAAATAATCTTGATATCATATATATCCACCATATTTCTCTTTTCTTTCTAGGCCTTGAAATTGACCTTTTAACCATTGTCCAAGCTCTTAGCACCTCAAGTTCATGCCAGGTAACTTTTTATAGTCATTCTTCTTCATAGATTCAATAGAACATATTTATGGCTCACTTGAAGCATTTTTGGAGTTGCTTATGTAAATCTTTAGAGCTTGATTAAAAATCTTTGTAACTCACTCAAATCATATTTAGATCTGCTTATACATATCTTCGAAGCAACTATGGATCTTTGTAGCTCACTCGGAGCATTTTTGGATCTACTTATACAAATATTCAAAGTTTAACTAAGTATCTTTATAGCTAAATTAGGTCATATTTATATCTTCTTACATATATCTTTAGAGCTCAACTAAGGATCTTAGTAGCTTACTCATTTCATCATGCTACATGCACATACCTTCTCACAAGGTCTATACAAGGATTTGAAATATATTTGACACTTGACACACTGACCTATACTCACTCATGATGATCTTAAATAAATCACTAACAATCTTAAAAAAAACTCCAGATCATTTCTCTCATACAACAATAACACTCACCATCTTGGTATAAGAACTCACCATACACATACCTCAAATCTTACTTGACCACAGACCTCCACAAGAACCTTTGACATCAATGACAACATCAATGTTAAAACTCAATAATCAATGATAATTTTCAACAAATAGAACTAATGTTAATGGAGTGGACATCAATGGAAGGGAAATAGAAGGGATGGACACAACAGGGGTAGAAGTTATAGTAGTGGAAGGTGAAATAGGAGCAGTGGTGGATGGTAGACTCATGGTTGGGTGAAGAAATAGTAAACTTGTAGGATACTATCCATTAGGTAATGAATGTGGAAACCACATAACTAGGGGTAATTGAAACCACATGTAAATACATCCAAGGGGAATAACTCAAAGGAGTTATGAGATAGGGGCCCTTACCAGATGATTCACATGTGATAAGTACTTTGGCCCTGAATGCCTATAAGCTTAGAACTTTTACCTTCTACATCTCCTTTTCTACCTCCTAGGTTGGATGGGTTTATGGTCTATCCTTGGGCTTATTTTGACATGTCTTTATTTTTCTCCCTACTCATGGGCCTATGAACTATGATAAAAGAGAATATAGAATAGTGATTGGCATTAGGGATGAAGTATCCATTGTTTCCTCTTCATCTGAGGAATCCAAGCATATAATCCTATCTTCTACCTATATATTATGTCATGCTATAGTTAGATCCTCAACTAATTATTGCTTGACCTTAGTTAGCTCAACTATTGAAGGTTGAATTGGGATCACGTGTGCTTTCTATTGTGTTGAAGTAGGTAGTTGTTCTTCCTTATCTTGTTCTTCCTCTTTTTCAATAAGTGGTACATCAACTACCAATTATTATTGGTCTTGAAGCTAGATTTGAGATAATTGGGGATTAGGCCCATATCTTTCTAGTTGTTATGATTACCTCACACTCTATAAATTTTAGGATCTCCATCATTCAAAAGGTGGAATTATGAATTTTTATTTACCTAGTGTTAAATATGGTTATATTTGGATCACTCTAAACAAGTCTACGCTTAACCTTGCAGTAGTGGCCCTTTCTCTAACCTCCTTTGTTGGGGGATCAAACCAACAATAGATTACACTTGTGAAAGCAATAAACGCGGAAATAAATCAGATAGATAAGTAACTAAAATGATAAATAGCACAGAACAAGATATACAAGAAAACACCCTGAAAACTTGTATTGAAACTCTTTACAATAGGAATACAATGAAGAAGCTTCGTTCTTCCACACCTCTCTCAGATGCACACAAGATCTCTCACTAGATCTCTATTCCTCAAGATCTCACTCTCAAGTACACTCAAATCCAACAACCTGGATTGATGCAACTCTGTACTGTCCTTCAAACATTCACAATGTTCTACTCTTACAGTTCTACACACAACACTTACACACTACAATTCTAAGCTAAGAAGATCTTCCTACATATAGAAATAGGAAACTTGAGCATGCTCTTACAACAAACAGTTAAGCCTCTTGAACAAGGACTCTAAAAATAATATTGCTAATAATAGAGACGCAAGCTTGAGTCCACGACTCAAACTTATCATGCAAACACTCGCTGCTGTCCATAGAAATAGATTTCTAGACACGCAGGTAACCGACGTCAGTTCCTGCTCTTCGCCTGTGACCATCACCGGCCGACCCTATCACCGACGTCGGTGCCTCTGCAACTGCTACTAACCGACATCGGTCGCTCCTAACTGACGCTGGCATCTGTGTAGACCCGAACCTATTTAAGTATGCTCCTTGGTGAAGCTTTTAGCTCCACACCCTAACAATCTCCCACTTGGAGATAAACCAGCTGCACTAACCTGTACAGCATCATCTTCTAGCTCCTCCATCTTCAACTCAATCATGAAGACCAATAGAAGTTGAATGAAGATTCAACTTCTCCATCGTAACCGGCTTTGTTAGCATATCAGCAGGATTCTTGTCTGTATGAATTTTCTCCAGCTTCAACTCACCATCTTCCAATACCTGCCATATGAAGTGGTACCTTAGCTGTATGTGCTTGGTTCTAGAATGAAAGGCTGAGTTCTTGGCCAAATGGATTGCACTCTGACTGTCACTGTACAATCTGCAACTCCCATGCTCCCTTCCAAGCTCTTCCATGAACTGTGTCATCCATATCATCTCCTTGCTAGCTTCTATAGCTGCAATATACTCTGCTTCTATAGTTGACAAGGCTACAACCTTCTGCAACTTAGATATCCAACTAACCGTTGTTCCACCTACAGTAAAAACATAACCTGTGGTGCTCCTCCTGCCATCCAAATCCCCTGCCATATCTGAATCTACATAGCCATGTAGAGAAGTATCTGAACCTCCATAGCACAAATGCTTGCTGCTGGTTCCTCTCAGATATCTAAGGATCCATTGAACCACTTTCCAATGTTCCTTACCTGGATTGGCCATATACTTACTTACTACTCCCACTGCTTGGGCAATATCTGGTCTAGTACATACCATTGCATACATCAAACTCCCTACTGCGGAAGAATATGGAACCATACTCATGTACTCTACCTCATCATGTGAATTGGGACATTGTTCTTTGCTTAACTTAAAATGTCCAGCCATAGGTGTACTTACCGGTTTTGCATCCTGCATATTAAACCTCTCCAACACCTTGTTCACATAATCTTCTTGAGACAATATCAACCTGTGATTTTTCCTGTCTCTCCTAATGCTCATGCCAAGGATCTTCTTAGCTGCTCCCAAATCCTTCATGGCAAACTTTTGAGCTAACTTCTCCTTAAGCTCAGAGATATCCTACATGTGAGACCCTGTAACCAGCATGTCATCTACATACAACAATAGAATAATATATCTACCGTTATCAAATCTCTTGAAATATACACAATGGTCTGATTGACACCTACTGTAGCCATGCTCAGTCATAAACCTATCAAATTTCAAGTACCATTGCCTTGGAGCTTGCTTGAGGCCATACAAGCTTTTCTTTAACCTGCACACAAACTTCTCCTTACCCTTGACCTCAAAACCTTCTGGCTGTTCCATATAGATTTCCTCATCCAAATCTCCATGAAGAAACGCTGTCTTAACATCTAGCTACTCGAGATGCAAATCCTCAAAAGCAACCAAAGACAATACAACCCTTATAGAAGTCATCTTAACAACCGAAGAAAAAATTTCACCAAAGTCAATACCTGGCTTTTGTGCAAATCCTTTTACCACTAATCTGGCCTTATATCGCATCTGTCCATCCTCACTTTCCTTCAACCTGTAGGTCCATCTGTTCTTCAGTGTTCTCTTACCAGCTGGCAATTCAACCAAATCCCATGTTTGGTTCTCTCTTAAGGACTCCATCTCCTCAACCATGCCACGCTCCCACTTACTCCTGGACTCCACCTGTAATGCTTCTTCAAAACTCTCTGGTTCTCCACCATCAGTTAGCAATAAATAATATAAGGAAGGAGAATATCTAATTGGAGGCTTACTTACCCTTTCAGACCTCCTGGTGGGTGTCTTGGACTTGTTTTCAACAATCTATCCACCCAAATTTTCTGACAGTGACCGACCTCAGCCACCTGTAGACCTGTCACTCGCCGTCATCGATTCTACCTGACCGACCTCGGTGCCTGGTCTGCCGACGTTGGTCTCTGTATGACCGACATCGGTTTCTATACTGCCGACGCCGGTTCCAAACCTGCCGACGTCGGTCTCTGTGTTTTCCTGCAAGTGATTATTTCTTTTTCCCGCGAGCTCATTTTGGACCATAACTTCGTCCAATTCACTATTGCTCTGCCCAGATTGATCCAGCTTCCTTATCTGATCACTGTACATCACTCTTTCATTGAAAACAACATCACAGCTCCTAATTACCTTGTTAGTTCCTAGATTCCAAAATCTGAAACCAAAATCATCTGAGCCATAGCCTATAAACGTGCACCTCATAGACTTAGGATCAAGCTTCTTTCTATTTTCCTTATCTATATGCATAAAGGCTTCACTACCAAAAACTTTGAGATATGAGAGATCTACCTTTTTACCTGTCCATGCCTCTTCTGGAATTCCACCATCCAGAGCTGTAGAGGGTCCTCTGTTAATCAGGTACACTGCGGTGTCAACTGCTTCTGCCCAAAACTCTAAGGGCAACCCTGTATGCAATCTCATACATCTTGCACGCTCCATGATAGTTTTGTTCATCCTTTCAGCAATACCATTCTGCTGAGGTGTCCTTGGAACTGTCCTTTGCTTGTGGATTCCTTGTGTATAACAATACAATTTGAACTTAAGACTGCAGAACTCACCGCCATTGTCAGATCTCAGGCACTTTAACTTTCTGCCTGTTTCATTCTCAACCATAGCCTTCCAAAACTTAAAAGTCTCAAAAACATCAGATTTCTTTTTAATACAGTAGATCCATACCTTTCTTGTGGCGCCATCTATGAATGTAACATAGTACCGTGATCCGCCAATAGAGGCTACCTGAGCCGGTCCCCACACGTCTGTGTGAACAAGCTGCAACTTCTGCCTTTTCTTAGTAGACCCGGTCTTGAGAAAACTAACCCTTTTCTGTTTTCCAAATACACAATGCTCACAAAATTCCAGATCCATACTTTTCAAATCTGAAAGCATACCTTTAGACTTAAGTATTGACATCCCCTTCTCACTCATGTGGCCAAGCCTTGAGTGCCACAATTTATAATCCACACCTGAAGTAGATAAAACTGAAGGAGACTTGTTAGTAACACAATTACACAAATAGAGAGTACCTTCTCTCTTACCTCTGGCCATAACTAGTGCACCCTTGGTCACCTTCCAAGAATCTGCTGTGAGAGTTACTGTACAACCCTCATCACCTAGCTTACCTGTAGAAATCAAATTTCTCTTCAAACTAGGAACATGCATCACTTCTCTCAACACCCATGTGTTGCCATTCTACATCTTCAGCTGCACTTTACCTTTGCCAATTATTTTACAAGGCTCGTCATCCCCTAAGTACACTATTCCAAAATCTCCATGGATATAGTCACTGAAATACTCTCTGTTAGGGGTAGCATGAAAAGATGCACCAGAATCTAATACCCAAGATTCTATGTTATTATGCAAAGAGAAAATTAAAGCATCCTGTGCAATACCTGCAACCTTGGCTTCTTCCTTTCCTTCGTGTTGGTTGTCCTCCTTGGGCTTTGACCAATAATCTCTGCTTATGTGCCCCATCTTTCCACAGTTCCAGCATTGTGGCTTCCTGCCATTCCTGGATTTCGATCTTCCTCTCACCTTAGACTTAGATCTTGATCTCCTCTTGCTCTTTTCTTTTTGCCTTCCCCTGCTCTCAAAATTTAAAGTGTTCCCAGATGTCTCTTCTGTGCTTTTCCTGCGTATTTCCTCATTCAAGATAACACTAACCACATCCTCTACTTTCAAAATATTTGATGCAGATGCAGTATTAGAAACTGCCATTACTAAGCCATGCCAGCTTTCAGGCAAAGAACATAATATCAAAAGAGCTTTTATTTCATCTTCAAATACAATATTGACAGAACTTAACTGATTAACAATTCCATTGAAATCATTCAGATGAGTAGAAACAGATCCACCTTCATTCATATGCAAATTAAATAATTGCTTCATAAGATATACCTTATTTGAAGCTGAGGGTTTTTCATACATATTTGCTAACGTGGTCATCAACTCTACCGTAGTTTTTGCCTGTGACAAATTAGATATCACAGTGGAGGCCAGACTCAGTCTTATAGACCCAAGAGCCTTTCTGTCAAGAACTTCCCATTCTTCATCCTCCATGTCCTTGGGCTTCTTTGCTATCCCACCTAACGGTAAGTAGAGATATTTCTGATACAGATAGTCCTCTATCTGCATTCTCCAATGTTGGTAGTTCTTGCCATTAAACTTTTCCATTCTCAGCTTACTTTCTTCTGCCATTGCTTCTCCCACTCAAACAGAAATTCCTGCAGAAACCCTGTGAGCAACTTGTAATCTGTAACCTGTAACCTGTAACTAAGGCTCTGATACCACTTGTTGGGGGATCAAACCAATAATAGATTACACTTGTGAAAGCAATAAATGCGGAAATAAATCAGATAGATAAGTAACTGAAATGATAAATAGCACAGAACAAGATATACAAGAAAACACCCTGAAAACTTGTATTGAAACTCTTTACAATAGGAATACAATGAAGAAGCTTCGTTCTTCCACACCTCTCTCAGATGCACACAAGATCTCTCACTAGATCTCTATTCCTCAAGAGCTCACTCTCAAGTACACTCAAATCCAACAACCTAGATTGATGCAACTCTGTACTGTCCTTCAAACATTCACAATGTTCTACTCTTACAGTTCTACACACAACACTTACACACTACAATTCTAAGCTAAGAAGATCTTCCTACATATAGAAATAGGAAACTTGAGCATGCTCTTACAACAAACAGTTAAGCCTCTTGAACAAGGGCTCTAAAAATAATATTGCTAATAATAGAGACGCAAGCTTGAGTCCACGACTCAAACTTATCATGCAAACACTCGCTGTTGTCCACGGAAATAGATTTCTGGACACGCAGGTAACCGACGTCGGTTCCTACTCTTCGCCTGTGACTGTCGCCGGCCGACCCTATCACCGACGTCGGTGCCTCTGCAACTGCTACTAACCGACGTCGGCCGCTCCTGACCGACGCCGGCGTCTGTGTAGACCCGAACCTGTTTAAGTATGCTCCTTGGTGAAGCTTTTAGCTCCACACCCTAACATCCTTGTCATCTTCAAAATTAAATAATATAAATTCATGATCAATTGGCTCATGATTGTAGTCAAGGTTGAGGGTGTGAATTTTATTTTAGACCTTATCATGAGGGTTACAGTCTCTACAAAGAAGGGTGGGTAATCCTTAAGCCTTCATGGCATTATCAGTCTCCCAAAATTATCTATGAATTATGTACTACATTAACCAAAATTGACATGAGGTCTATGATTATAGGAATTTTATGTAGAGAGGAAGTTAGCATTATGTTAAAACATAAAATAATGAAATAAACACACTAACATGTTAACATCTCTAGCCTAGATCATAGGGGAGCATAATAAATTAAAAAAATGAAAATCACAACTAGAATGTAAATAAAAATAAGATCCTTACCTTTCTTAAATGCTCTAAATGATTTGTTATTTGGCTTGCTTGGTTATCTCCTTCTCTCCTTGGCACCATTGTGGCTTGTGTCTTATGTTTGCTTGATGACTTGACTTATGATTTTGGAATTACAACACTATAGATTTGAATCTTCATATAAAACCAACATTATAACTTTACTCTATCCAAGCTCTCATAAATTCAATAGGCAATGGCTTGTATTTATAGGTTTAGACACTAACCCCAACTCAAGCTGAGTTAAAGTGTAGTTTAAACATGGAATGGATTTTATTTTATTTTTTGTTTTTGAGAATAATGGAGTTTTATTCCTATTTAATAGACAAGTTTGAGTAGGATAAATTAGTAAATAATATTCCTAATTAAATCTACTAATTTGTGAAATTAGATTGCAATTAGATCTTTTCTAAAAATAGTAATAATAGAGAGAAGATCAACTTAGCTTATTTTGAGCTATCTAGGCTAAGATAGGGCCTAAGAATTTAGGTACAATACTAGGATAGTGTCATAAATAGGTTCTTAAACTTCTTTTTCTGATTAGACAAGAGCATTGAAAGTAGGACACCCTATTGTTCAGTATTGTACTCCTTTTTTGGTGTTGTTGTCTAGGTGACTTGAGTTTTTTAGGTTCTGCTCGATGGGTCTATGTTATCCTATCATAGAAAAATTAAATTCCTAAAATATGTAGAGATTTCTATGCATCTATTTTAATCTTCAAAAACACTAGGAAATTTATGCTTAAACTTGAAAGGAAGTTTGGAAAAAGAGAGAGAAGGGGTTATGTTTAAATGAACACTAGACACACTTCACATCCCATATGTGGGCACACTACCTACATATCAATACTCTAAGGAGGGATCAAGATAATGTAGTTCTCCCATTGAAGTGTTTGGTATAATTATGTATGAAAATATAACTAGATGCAAAACTAGGTGTACTTCAGATGGCTAGGGACTAGTACAAGGATTTGAATAACCTTGGAATAGTATTGGAAGGCTATATGTAGAGAATAAGGAAAAGTGCTTGAGTGTACTTGTTTGTATTCCTGCTTCTCTCTTATAAATGAGTGCTAACCCTTCTAAATAGACTTTTAATGGAATTTTATAGTGATCCTAATGATCATGGGTTAAATGAATTCACATTAGACCAACATGAATTAAGACAAGGATTTGGAAAAATATGACCATTTGAACCAAATTTGCACTTGGACAACAGTGCTAGAAATAAGACACCCTAGATTTGAGCACTCCTATCCAATTTAGGCACTATTGTTTATAGAGTATGAGACCTAGGGGGATAGATCTGAGCCTCAAACTATTGCTTGGGTCTATAAAGGTTAAGTCCAAAATGATGTGGATGATTGGGAATTAGTGAAATAAAATCCTATGAGGTTTATGCAAATAAGTAAGAGGACCTATGATTGGGTGTCATTAGCCACACTCAAGTAACCAAATTTCACATTTTACATGACTAAATTTTCCCTCACTTTATTCTAGTGATGTAGAAAATAAAAATACTAGGATAAAAGAAAAAAATAGAAAGTGTACTTGAACTTACCTATAATGGTGAAACCCATAAAGCTTGTGTGATGTTGAGTAATGTTAGATAGTGCATAGAGAGCACATTATATAAGTGTGAATCTATGAAATGAATAAAGATTAGTTCAATTTTTATTATATGTGATATAAAATAAGAACATACAAAATTTGAGTAAAAGAAAAAGGAAGAGAAAGAAATGAATACACCTCACCAGGTATGTGAACCAATACAAAACTTGTTATGATCTTGAGTAATGTTGGATGATGTTGTACCAAAAGTTATATCACAAATGAAGCTAAGTGCTCAATTCTTGAGAAAGTGGCTCAAAAATAAAAAGGCTAGCCCTTTAAATCCATCATCACCTATTGAGTGAAGCTTACATGATCATGTGTATGATAATTTATGTCTGGACTATGTGTTCAATCCCTCTGAATAGGTGGCTCAAGAATATAAAGGCTAGCCCTTTGGCTCCATCATTTCCCCATGAATTGAAGATATTAGTGATATTGTTATAGAATAGATATCATATGAGATGTATTATGGAGCCCATGGATTCTCTAAAAATATGACAATGTGTTATGGATAGCCAAATGTATGCTAGAAACTAGGCCACTCTTGGCCATTTGGAAAGATGGAGGTTAGGTTTGTATAAAAGCCAATCCAAAACTGATGTAATATGCTTATGTGAAATCCAACTCAGGAACTTGAGTACTCAAAAAGCTAAAATTGTATGAAATTTCAACTTGAGAATGATTTCAACCACCTACAGATGGAGTAAGGCACATAACTATTGAGAATGCCTGGGTAATAAATTAAACTCAAAAATAAAAGAAGACTAATATGCCATGAACATTGCCCCCAATCACTGGTGTCTAGAAGATGGATTTTCATCTAGAAGTTATGTCTACTGACTAATCTAAAATTGGAAGTGATAGCCATCGTGTTGTGTATGATACCCCTATATTTGGATCCCTTAAGAAAACTGTACTAAAACTATTGATTCTAACTAAACTGGATGTGCAAAAATTATAGCTGAGCTAAATTTTTTGCCTATTACTAGAAAACTTGGGTGTTTTTATGCCTAAAAAAGAGCACAAAAATAAATAAACCCTTGAATTTTGTGTTGTTGTCCATTTTTGGCATTGTTGTCCTATGTTAAAAATAGTTGTTGATCTGAAATTATCACTATTTTGTTATTCTATTCTGACTGGTTTGACATCTAGATTCTAAATTAGGTGATCTAAATGCTAGTGTTTTAAATGCTAGGAGCTTTGATATTAATGATAAAGACCTTGTTTATTTCCCCCTCTTCTAAGGGTATGAATTATGAACTTGTAATGACTGCCCTCATAATAAAAGAGTCCTATAAGTGTGTTATGCTATGTAGATACATGATATAACAATGATGTCTGACAAGATATCTTTAGATATAGAAATGTTTGTATTGAGAGATTTTTTAGATAAATATAGGTATGCCTAGATAGATATAACAATGTAAAATCATGTGTAATGTACTAAACTAGAGCTAAAGATGTTAGATGTTAATTTTTAGTTGTTAGTTGTCAAGGAGTGATGAAGCACGATGTCCATCATGGTCTGAGAAATCAAGGTAAATGCATGATATGTATCATGACATTGCAAACAAGGAAAAGCAACCAATCAAGAATCATACTAAGTAATAAGCAAGAAGCAATAGGCATATAAGGTTGGAAAATGGGCCATGTAAACAATGGACATGGGCACATGTCACTCAAACTAGAAATCAAGAATACAAGGCATGTTCAAATGCCACATAAACATACAATTTGAAACAAGCAAAAATTGGCATGAGGGCCACAAACACATAGAAGAGTACAAGAAAGGGACATTCGTAAATGTTCAAAGGTACACACACACAAATAAAAGCAAAGGGTATTGGTAGATGTCCCAAGGCACACATAAGAAACAAAATTGAAACTAAAAATGCAGTCTTAACAAGCTACATAAAGTAATAAAGGAAAACATGTAAAAAAGAGAAAGGTAAAATCACATCTAACTACTCAAAGAAAGAGTGAAAGTATGCAAGACACATTTAGTACAAGACTAGATATATGTTAAGAGATACACAAGTGTTATATACTAGTGAAATATTTATATAGTAATCTATGTAATTTGGTAAGTAATGTATATCAATATGATAACTCAGAGTGTGTAGTGTAAGATTGGCATAACCTAGATGGTGTTGTCATGTAGATGATGGCCCTAATGGGTATGTATATCAATGTGTATCTCAAATGTAGTAGGAATACCCTCTCAATTGGTAGAGTGAAGCAATCAAGTAGCTAGATGTCACTTCACACACTCAAAGAAGATCAAGTGAAGCATGGTAATGTAGATAAATTGACATATAATACCATGAAATAGAAAATCTAAGTCCTATCATGATATTAGTAATGTAAAGCATGGATTGTGCATACAATCAAAATGTTTTTGGTATTTTTGAATTATTTGAATGTTTTTATTTTGAAATTTTGTGAATGTTTTTATATTTTTATATAAGTTATGTACAATCAAGCAAAAGAGATTATGTACAAGTAGGCTGGGATAGGATGATACTAACCAATGTGTCTCATGGGAGACTCCCTATCATGGTGTCCTATATCAAGGAGTGTAATTATTTGTGAATGTGAAGCATGATGAAAATGTTGATATTATGGCTCTAAAAGTTGTATATGTTGTAGATGCTCTAAAATCTATGAAGTATAAACTAATTATGGGGTCTCACTATATTCTAAGAAGTGGATGTAACTATAGGGATCTTAGGGACCCATATGGAAGTAGGAGATGATTTTTGAACATGTGCTTTATGTGTAGACCCATGAGATCTCAATGAAACTACTTTGGGTGTGAAAACTATAGTTGGAAGCTGTCTAGAATCCCAAATCTATGGTGGTGTATGCACCCCCTATACTAGTGATGGAGGGTCAAATGGTGTCTAAATCTGTACTAGAGAAAAAAATGTAATTGGTGGGGAAACTAAAACTGGTGGAGAATCTAGAAATGGTGATTGAAAAGTAGATGGCTTTGAAGTGGTAAATCGTATGGAACTCCACCAATTGTAATAACCTAATTAACATGAATTAATTTCATGAATTTGTGAATTGTAGATGGTACTACTCAAGTTTTTTGAATCCATGGGTGACCAAGTAACATATCAAAAACTGCTACACTAGGAACTATAATGAAATGTGTGGTCACATCTGTTAGACCATTCTATAAAGGAATTACAATCTCACCCAATAAACTCTGTATGTGCCCACTAAATCCACTAGTAATTATATCTATTAGAGTGATATCTTGCTTTGAAAAGCCCAAATGTTATAATAATGTAATGGTGCACATTTTGACATTGGAACCATTATCGATGAGAACATTGTGAATGGGCTGATTACGAATATGTGCTTTGATAAAGAGTGCATTATAATATGAATTATCCTCCATAATCTCCTAATTTGAGAAGGGTATTGTAGGTCTCACTAGAACTCTGGACTCATATACATTGATCATACAACTCAAAGGATGTGACTTAACTGAAGGTGCTTGGTATGTAATTGGTGGTGGATGTGCATGATATGCATGGTAAACCCTTGATATGTCCCCTATATCCTATTTTGAATGTTGTGGAAATAGATTTCAAAATATTTTCAAATATTTATCTTGTGTTGGTTTTACCTATGGAGGCTTAACTAAAGTATCAAGATCAAGTAAGTTGTCATCTATCAAGTCCTATAGCTTATGTTTCAAACTGATGCATCTATTTGTAGTGTGGCCTAGAACCCTATGGTAATCACAAAATTTCTATTGATCATATGCCTTGGGAAAAGGTTTGGTTGGATCAAGTTCACAAATAGGAGGGAAAGATATGATATTACAATCTAAGAGCTATTATAAAACCCTAGTTGGAGGAATTAGAATATGTAAGAAAGTATAGTGAGGGGGTGATGATAAAATTATATGTTGAGGAGGATCTAAAGTTGTATTTAATATAGGTTTATTTTTCCCTTTTGTATCATTAAACTTGACCTTATATTGGACATTGTTGTTACTCTTATTAGTTGTGTCTAGAATGCTTGTATACTTGAGTTTACCCATTAAAATGAGTTTCACTTCTCTTTCCTTTAGTGTGTGACATAACTTAGTGAAGGAAGAAAATCACTTGAACATAATGGATTCATGAAGTGATGGTAGAAGAATCTATTTTAAGAGGTCCTATAACTCCTGATCTACCATGGGACTAGTCATCTTAACGAAGATGGTCTTATACCGAAGAACATAATCCATGATATCCTCATTTGGTCATTGTTTCTATTGAGCATATGAAACCTTATCACCAATGTTAATACTAAAGTGTGTTAAGAACATGTTAGTTAAAGGATTAAATGCATGAGCTAACTAATTTAGTAGACTATAGAACCATTGTAAAGCATAATCCTTTAGGCTCTATAGAAATAGCTTGGTAAGTAGCTAGTCATTGGGTACATAGTCCAAGCATGATGCACAAAATTCTCTCAAGTGTGTCTCTATATCACCCTTTCCATGATAAAGAGTAAGTTTGGGTTGAACAAGACCTTGTGGCAAGGGTGTAGAAGTAATGTGGCATGATAATGGTGTATGAAGTAAATTAAAATAATCTAATGCTTTTGTAGGTCTAGTGGTACCCTACTAAAGATGTAGCACTAGGGATTTGAGAGATCTTATCTCTTACACAAGGGTTGCCACATTAGGAGAGAGGGATGTACTAGTTGTAACTAGTTGCATATAGGCAAGTTGGGCTGTTATAGGGGGTAGTTGAGACATAATTAACCTCATAGTGTCAATTTAAATTGGTTGCTATGTGGTTTGAGAAGATTGACCATTGTTCACTTTTTTTATTCCTCTTGTATAATTCTAATAATGTCATCTTGTATATCTGGATGTTTTGTTGAGAGTTCTTGAAGTTCATTTTTATCAGTTTCATCAAAATTGGTATATTGGGCCATTGTGAAAGTAAAAAAACAACTTATAATGTGTTTAAATTTTTTCTAATAATTTCTAATAGGCAATGTGATATAAAAGGAAAGTATTGAATATAAGAAATGAAAAGTCCTAAGATAGCTAATTAGCATTTGTGCAAAAAGGATATAGAGCTCCCAAATATGTAAGGTGATACCACAAGATGCAAATAGGTGCTAATATATGCAACTAAGGATTTTTCAAAAATACTTATGTAAAATACTATGAATTTTTGAATTTAAAATTGATATTCTAAATTTGATATGCAACTAAAAATTCAAAAAATGATTGGAAAAGTACTAGAAAAGAACTAGGAGCAAATTGATGCAACTATGGTTTTGGAATAAATTTTTAAAACTAGTATGATAATTTTAAAAATTTGATATGAATTTATAAAAAAAAAATAGAATTTTTGTTGAAAAATTTAGGAAAAAAAAATCTAAAATTAGGAATATATTTTTCCTAGTATTTCGCATGTGTTTGTATGCAAAAAGGACCTAGTATGTGTAAACTAGAGTTAATAGAATATATGATAATTTTGAAATTAATTTATAGATTTATAATTTTTAGATATAGGAAAAATCAATAAACTATGGAAAAAAGTCAAAAATAATTTACCCTAGGGTTTTTAGGGTCTTGTGTAAAAATTCAAAGTCAAGTTCACCAAATATTTTTTTTGGGAATGATAGAGTTTTATTCCTATTTAATAAAAAAGTATGAGTAGGATAAATCAGTAGATAATATTCATAATTAAAACTACTAATCTGTGAAATTATATTACAATTAGATCTTTTCTAAAAATAGTAATAATAGAGAGAAAATCAACTTATCTTATTCTAAGTTATCCGGTCTAAGACAAGGCCTAAGAATTCAGGTATAAGATTAGGATAGTGTCAAAAATACGTTCTTGAACATCATTTTTTATTAGATAGGAGCACTAAAAGTGGGACACCCTATTTTTTTGATATTGCAGTCCTTTTTTCATGTTATTTTCCAAGTGATCTAAGTTTTTTGGGTTCTTCTTGGCAAGTTTGTGCTACCTTGTTAGTGAAATATCAAAGCCTGGAAGTCTATAGAGCTCGTTGTGCATCTATTTTAATTTTCAAAACCCCTAGGAGCTCTTTGTGCTTGAACTTAAAAATAAATTTGGGAAAAGAGAGAGAAATTGTTAGTGTGTAAAGGATACACTAGACACAGTTCACACCCCATGTGTGGGAATGTTGCCTACATACCAATACTCTGAGGAGGGATCAAGCGAATGTAGTTCTCCCATTAAAGTGCTTGGTGTTATTAGGTATGAAAATATAAATAGATACAAAATTAGGTGTACTTCAAAGGGCTAGGTACTGGTGAAAGGGTTTGAATAAGCTTGGAATAATACGTGAAGGCTATATCCAGAGAATAAGGAAAAGTGTTTGACCATAATTGCTTGTATTCCTACTTCTCTCTTGTAAATGAGTGTCAACCCTTCTAAAAGGACTTTGAATGGCCTTTTATAGGGAACCTAATGATAATGGGTTAAATGAATTCATCTTATAATGACATGAATTAAGATAAGGTTTTATAAAAATATGATCATTTAAACCAAATTTGTACTTGGACAATAGCATTAGAAACAAGACACCCTAGGTTTCAACACTCGTGTCCAAGTTGGGCATTGTTGTCTAGAGGGAATGAGACCTAGGGGGATGGATATGGGCCCTAAATATTAGCTTGGGTCTATAAGGGTTAAGTCCAAAAGTCTTTGGATGACTAGGAATGAGTGAAAGAAAAGCCTATGAGGGTTGTGCAAACAAGTAGGAGGACCTATGGATTGGGTGTCATTAGCCACACTCAAGTAACCAAATTTCACATTTTACATGACTACAAGTTCAAACCTAACCTAAGTGAGTTAATTAACCCTAATAGAGTTAAAAGGTGTCAAAACCTCATGATTTTTAATGAATAGGCATGGGTGAGATATTTTAAGATATTTACAGAGGCTTGACAACTCACAAAAGGTAATTATGAAAACCTAGGATATTCTTGATTTTTGAATTTCCTTTGTTTAGAATTTCATTAATTATTCATAGATAATTCAATTAGATATTTAATTTGGTTTATAATTTTAATTAATTTTGATTAGGATTTTAACATTTCCTAGATTTGATTTAATTTCATGTGTGCATTTGCCCCATTTAATAGGTTTATAGGCTAAATTACTTGTTGTAATGTTGTATGATGCTTAGAGATGAATCCATGAGAGGTTTTTGTTTTTTACAATAGGATACCCCAATTAGGGATGTCTAAATTATATTTTGAGCTTTGAATAATAATGCAGAATCAAATTTTAGATTTTTAATGATTCTTAGACTTAATTTGTAAAGGTTGGTAAGAATCGATCTGAAGTCCGGTATGAAGCCATTGGTGGTCAATTTTAGGTGTCTACAATTTGTCTCTATTTGGGAAGATGTTTTAAGTTATAATCATAATAACATCTTCTCAAAGAATGAAAAGGTCATGTATAATCATGAATTCAATGGTAATGGATTAATTTTAGTTACCCCCTCGAGGGAATATTTAAAAAAAGGGTTGATAATCAGTCCCTCAAAAGGAAGAAATGATTGGACTAAATAGATTAATTGGGGTGGAAGATATTGATTTGCCCAAAGGCAATTATAATCAGTAGCATATTGATCTTCCCTAGTTAGGGAAGAAAAACAAGATGAATTTCCCATAGGTGGTTATAATCATTGACATAGGTGGAATAAAAAAAGTTGATGATTTACCCAAAGGTAGTTATAATCATCAAAAAAGGCTTAGGGTAATAAGAGACTAATTTTCCCAAAGGTGGTTATAAATAGTAAAAGGGAAAATAATGTTTTGACCATAGGTGATTATAATCATTGGGAGGATAAAAACATGCCCTAGTTGGGAGAATAGAGATAATGGTTTTCCCGAAGGTAGTTATAAGCATTATCACAATGAAAACATGCCCTAATTGGGAAAAAGAAAGAGAATGATTTGCCCATAGACTGTTATAATCATTAACTTTTAAACTGATGGAAACATAATAATTTGCCCAAAGGTGGTTATAATCATTGGTAATATAAGTGGGATGGTATATAATGAATTGCCGAAAGGTGGTTATAATCATTATACCCCAATTATGGAAAAAATGATATGGAAGATGATGGAAAATTGGAATAGAGGAGAAAGATGAATTTTGGAAACCTATGAGTAGGGAGATGCTCATTCGAACTAGTAAAGGTTAAAATTATTTCATCATTTAATTACTCTATGTTAGGTATGATCGATAATGTTGTTGGTGCTAAGGAGATATATTGTGGTTGTATTGTCATGTAGTCTCCCTGAGCTGATTTTTTTTATAGCACATGATGGTAGGCATCATGATGGAACACCATGATAACTTGGATGAAATATGTGTAAGTACTAACACATGACCTAATACTCAATATAAAAAATATATAATAATGATAAAGACCATGATGACAATGTTGATGTATGAATATGGATGGATTCAAGAATAATGTGTAAGGAATCATCTAATTAATGCACATAAAATGAATCAAGGCACAACATAAAAGCTAACAAACAAAGAAACAAATAAAACACCAAGAAAATAAAGAAACAAAAAAAAATAAAGAGAAATAAAATGAAACACCAAAAAATAATAGTTAATCACAATGTTAGTACAAATAACACGAGACAAATAAAATGATAAACACTACCCCTAGACTAGAGGAGATAATGAAACAAACAAATAGAATGGGGGAATAGAAGAAAAGGAAGTGGGTGGCCAAGCTATCCCTAGATTCATTAGGTAAGTCGACATTGCCTATATAGTACTATGGATGAAAGATCTAACAAAACATCATGCCAAATATATTTCTCCCAAGAAATGGGTTAGAAGAAAATGATGACAAGAAAAACATGATGGATGTGATATAAGAATATGAGAATGAACTCATAAAATGGCAAGAACATGCGATATAAGGCCAAAAGGGATGGGGAAACTAAATGATAAGTGGTTTATTATGACTTAGTGAGGATTCCAAGAATCCAGAAGACAATGAAGTGGTCAATGTTTTTGTATTTTCTAAATCATTTTTACAATTTTTTTTTGAATTTTAGAGCATCTCAACTCAATGGAGAATAATGAGATACTAAATGGTCCAAGCTCATAAAATGATGATAGCATTAAAACTTACATGAGCTTATAAAATGGTGAGAATGTGGAAAAGGGTGACTAAGCTAACCTCAAAAAGTATCAAGAACTACATACATAGTCCTAGGATGAGACCTCAAGTCACTATAGTTCTATCCTACAATGATGAAATCTAACTAGTGTAGTAGCCAATTTAAAAAAAATAGGCAAAGTTTAGAAAATGGTATAGTACAACATAGGCATAACAAGGTGGTGATTCAAGGCATGATAAATAAGTATTAACCCTAATTTTCCCACAAGTGGTTATAACTAGGAAATAACAACATAGGTCAATGATACTAATTTGCCCATAGGCAATTATAATTAGTATCAAGATAGTGGGACACTAATTTTCCTAAATAAGGTTATAATGAGGCCCATGTGGTATAGAATGGAACAAGAAATGAAGGATGTAATTGCCAAACCACTATCATAATGCTCCAAAATATGGCCTCTATTTAGAATACTTGAAATAAATGTTGAAACTTGATTTGAATCTTCATGCTGAAAGTGGTTATGGAACTAATAGAATAGAACCAAGGTCAAATGGGCTTAGTAGGGAGTGTCAAAATAACTCGTTCGATAGAAAAGGTATGGTAGAATGGAATGGTGGAATAGTAAAGTTATATAATGGTAAAATGTTATGGTAAAAAGAATAAAGTTGATATTATGGTATATCTTGAAATGGTATTCATAGACAATACACCAAGTCACTCAAGTAAAGTAATGTTTGAAGTATATAATGTTCATCGACTCATCAAATTCATCTATGTATAGTTATGTTTGAACTTGCCTTTATGTTTCTTCTTGGTCATGATATTCTTTTGGTTTTCTTTAAGGAAAAGATCACCAGACTTAAATTCTCTATGTTTCACGCACTGATTGTAGTGGCCACAGAGTTGGTTTTGGTATGCTTGTAGATTGTTTATTGCATCCAAGCATTTCTCATCAAGTAACTCTAGATCTTGTAGGTAAGATAATTGATGGTCTTAATTGTCTATAACATGCTTTAAAGAGATGTACAAAGAAGGTAACTTAACCTCAATAAGAAGAATGGCCTCAATGCTATAAATAAGTAAATATGGAGTGGTTCTTATTGGAGTGCAGTGATTGGTGTCATATGCCCAGAAGGCATGGACTATTTGAAGGTGCTAATCATGGCCAACATTATTTATAATATTTATAAGGATGTTGATAATGGTTTTGTTAGATGCTTCAATTTGACCATTACCTTATGGGTAATATGCCATGGAAAAATGTTGTTTAATATTGTACTCAACACAACAATTCAACATCTTTATTCTTGAATGATCTTCCAGTATAAAATATAATGTTGGATGGGATACCATAGTGATAACTAATATGATTAAATATGAATTTGGAAATTTTCTTTCTAGTCATGTAAGTGAGGGGTATAACTTCAACCCACTTAGTGAAATATTCTATGGTGGTAAGGATATATTTATGGTAGTTGAATGAGGTGGAGTTTATATTCCCAATGAGATAAAATCCCAATGTATAAAATGGCCATGGTGTAATCATTAGTTTCAAAGTATTGGTCAAGGTATGAATCAGATTGGCATGTCATTGACATTTATCACATCTTTTAACATATGCATCTACATTTGCATCCATCATTGGCTAAGAGCATTCGGTATGCAATATATTCTTAGATAGGAATACCCCTCTAGTGTGATATACACATACTCCTTCATGAACTTCCCATAACACTAATGTAGATTCTACCAAAGTTAAATTATGAACCTGAGTTCTATCAAAACTGTAGTGGTATAGGGTTGGTTTGAGTAACGTATAATGTGCAACATGGTGATAAATGCTTTGGATTATTTGTGGGATAGGTATGGTGGCATTATTTGGTCATGGAGAAATGTGTAAAGGTTTGAATACTAAGTAGAGATGGGACCAATAATATCACAAATCATTGTGACAGTTGAAGGTTCATGAGCTAGCACTAGTATATTTTCAAAGAGAAATTGGTATTCCTTAGCTCTATCTATTTGTCAAATCAATAATCCAATAGTGGCCATGGCATATGATGTTCTATTATTGGCCCTTTGTATATGTTCAAACTACTATTTGAGAGTCTCAACCATGGCCTTGTATGGTACTAACTTATCATCCTTGACCTGAAAATGGTCTATAACTTGATCGATAATTAACTAGGAATTACCATAAACCTTTAGATGATGTATGTTCCATTGTAATACCTATCAAATCCCTAAAATGAGTTATTCATATTTGGCCATGTTATTGGTACAAGGAAAACTAATATTGATTAACTTAGGGATTAAATCCCCTTATGGTGTAATGAATAAAAGGCCTACCCCTAATCCATGTGTAGTGAATGATCCATCAAAACATAGCTTCTAGTGTTGCTCCTCAAGAGGTGATTAAATTATGGTCATAATGGATTCATCTAAGAATTGGAATTTTAAAAGCTATATATCAACAAGTGGTGATTCAACAAGTTGATTTTCAATAACTTGCCTCTTGATGGCTTTTTGGTTTACATAATCTATCTCAAACTCACTAAGAAGCATGATCTATTTGGCCATGAAACCTTGTAAAGTTGTTTTATATGGTAGATACTTTAGAGGATCTACTTTTGAAATAACCATGGTCTTATTGTTTAAAATGTAATGGCATAGTTTCTAAGTTTTGAAGACCATAGATTGATAGGCTTTTTTAATAAGCATATAATTGTGCTTATACATGATAGTTGTATGGCTTAAATAATACATGGCATGCTCCTTTCCATTATCATCATGTTGAGCTTGAAATTCCCCTTAGACTTATTAGTAGCTGATAGGTATAGGAGGAATGACTTTCTTGGCATTGGTGGTAATAAAATAGGCAAATTTGATAAATAGTCCTTCAAATGTTGAAAATATTTTTGGTATCCATCATCTCAATGTAATTCTACCCATTTCTTTAACAAGTGTGTGAAGAGATGGTGCTTGTTATCTAGTTAAGAAATGAAGCATCTAATAGATTGTATTGTACCCTATAAACTATGGAGCTGCCTTAAATTGGTCAATGGTGGCATGTTTGTTATGACTTGTACTTTGGTTGGATCAACTTCAATGCCTTAACAAGACATCATTAAACCAAGTAATTTTCCTACAGTAAATCCAAAAACACATTTCTTAGGGTTGATCCTGACTTTGTATTCACGCAATCACTTAACTATCCTCCTCAATGTTGTTGGATGATCGACCTTAGTTTTGGATTTACATAATTATTTTATTGACATAGTATTCAATAATATCATGCAATAATATCATGAGATATGATGGTCATGGATATTTCATAGGTGGCTCCTACATTTTTGAGACCAAATGGCATAACTTGATAATACAATGTTCCCCATAGAGTGGTCAATGCTATTTTGTGTTGGTCTTCTAGTGTGATATAGATTTGATTGTAGCCTAAAAATGCATGCATCAATGAAAGCATTTCATAACCCATTGTGGAGTCAACAATCATATCAATATTAAGCAAAGTAAAGTCATCCTTAGGGAAGTCTTTATTTTTGTCTCTTAAATTGGTGTATATTCTAATTCCTTCTAGATTTTTGCTCACTGGTACAACATTAGATATCCACTCTGAGTAGTCAATCAGTCGAATACATCTCACTTCTAAGAGTTTCTCCAACTCTTTCTTGACTAATATAAAAATGCAAGGATGCATCTTTCATAATTTTTGTTTAGCTATTTTGCCATTAGGATGTACCACAAGATGGTGTATGACCAAGGTGTAGTCTAAACCAAGCATGACAAAGTAGGCCCAGGCAAATATATCAATAAATTCTCTCAAAAGTGTTGTAAATACTTCACATTCCTCCTCAGTGAGGTATGCACCTAATTTGATCCATTTTGGGTCATATAGAGTCCTGATGTTAACCTCAGTCATGTCTTCTAATAGAAGGGTTGAACCATCTTCTAGAATCGTTGGTAAAGATTTAAACTATCCTACACTAGCAGAATCCTTTATTAGGACTATCTCCCCAAATTTTCCTATGCATGATGAATCAGAATCCCCCAATTGTAGGAATGGTCATGTGACAAATATAATTATAAACTCTTAGATGATTAGATCAAAAGATTGTTGTTATTCAAGACTAAACTTAGACCCATAGGCAAGTTCATCATTGGTGGTCTCCTAAGCTATGTTTGAGGAAGGTTGAACACCCCTGTATAATGGTGCCTAAAATAGGTTTTCACCACTAGACTGGCCTTTTTCTTTACTATTTCCCTAGTCCAAAATCACCTCAAATAGGTTTTCACTTTGATACCTCAATGTTTTATCTTTTTTTTTTGGATAAGTGTGTTCACCCATTCTCCAAAATAGGCCACAAGATCTAACTTGATTAAGAACCCTTGTTTTTGGTCTCGTAATGGAACATTATCCCTAAGGCCTAAATTTTTTCAAAAGGATTCATCATTTTGAAACTCATCAATTGGCACTATTGATGCTCATTGGCCCTAATATATCAACTAGGGATAGTATAATGGAAGTGTATTATGGAAAATAGCATTTGAAGGATATAAATGGCATTAGTGTCAAATAAATTAATATGGTCTAGGTCATAGAAAGGGTTATGATTGGACTCTACTTTGTTGTCAACAACATTATCACTAGTCATTGGCATTGGAACATGAATTAGATATGTGGGGTCACCCCCAGGTAGTTAAATCCAAAACCATATGTTCTTTATATCAAGTGGTATAAATTGGCTCAAGTAGACCTTGTTGATTCAAACCAATGCATCCTCCTTCATAGGCATGCTTCTCCATGATTCTATTTGAAATGGGATACTTAGCATTGATATAATAATTGACCAATTTATCATTATATAACCATGATTCATCATCTTAGAGTGGGTCCTTTTCTTGGCTAGTGGTCATTATGAAAGTAATAGGTGCTGAATTATGTAGTTTGTATTTTCCCTTTCATTACAATTCTATGCAAGGTGGTTTGGATTTTGGTCTTCCAAAGGAATTGGGGTTTTGTGGAATCTTGGAAATGTGTAAGGTATCATGGGTCAAGTTTTTATTTTCCTTTGTCCTTCTTGGAAACCATATTCAATCCAAAATGGTAGTTATAGTTTTGGTACTCATCCTCTAAATGTTTATAATGATCATATGGTTACAAATATCCATGGATAATGACCTCCATACCTGACTGGGGGAGCTTGATACACTGGTGCAATGTTGATGCAAAGTCATAAATCTCATATATCCAAGGTCTTCCCAAAATAATATTATATGATAATTTAAGGTCTAACACATGTCATAATGTATCATGGGTCAAAATCCCAATGATAATTGGCAAGTTGATGGTGCCTTGTGATTCTCATTCTTCATTGTCAAATGATTTGATTGTGGTCATCTCTAGATACAAGTCAATTATCATGTACCTAAGAAGCTTGATGAGATTTAGAGACACAATATTTAGGCATGATCCATTGTCTATGAGGACATGTTTCACTTTGTGCCATAGTATAATAACTTTGATATATAATAGATTATTATGTAGAAGGCCAAGGGATGACATATCACTTTATTCAAAGTATAATTACTAGCCTGGAGCTAGGTGTCCAACCAAATCTTGGGATTTATCTAGAGATATGTCACTAGGAACTTGGGATTAGATAATAAATTTTGTTAAGATGTTATTTTGGATTGTAGATGTACGCACCAAATCTAAAATGGAGATTTGTGTAGGCATCTTTTATAATTATTACACAATATCAAACAAATTTTCTTAGATAGTAGTAAATGGTTTGTTCTTAGCTATAATGATTGGTTGTATGGGTGAAGTGGTAGATGGATATGGGCCTAGTATGATAATCTTAGACCATCAAATTATGATTACATAATTGGGATTATATACAGGATCATTATTGCTAACAAATGATGGTGGAGGGGGACCATATAGGATAAGTTTGGATTGTTGGTGTACTTGTGTGTGTTCATGGGATAATGATGAGTTGATATAAGGTCCAAAAGTGGGAATCCTTGCTTGTTGATTCATGTGTATATGGTCTCAGGTCAAGGAAGGATCATTGGCATGGTTTGGTTGATTTGGAATGATTAACAATGATCTTGTTTGATTGGTACATGGTCTTGGATTAATGGATATGGTGTTAATGACAATATGGCCCACAACCCTATTATAGTCATGTATAACTTCATGGTAGGTCTATTGGTTATTATCCTTGTTCTATCCTTGGTTCCATCCATTAATTTGATATTATTGGTTATGATAATGATTTTGCTAGTTTTGTTGGTTCTTCCTTAGTTGTTGACACTACTGTTATTATTGTCCTAACCACTATTGATTACTATGTTATGGAAAGGGGTTCTAATAGATACTAAGGTTTTGATTAGATGTGCAAGCTCCATGATCTAATGTAATCTCCCCATTTTATAACATATCTTAAATCAAATGTTTAATTTGCACACAATGGCACAAATTATGTCCATTAACTCTGTGATACTCACATAATTAATTTTACCTATACTAGTCTAGATAGTTAATGCCCTATGGATAGTATTTTAGAATAGGATTATTAATTAGATTAGTTTGAGTAAGCTTGCAAAAATAGATTCAATGGGATCTCTAAGGTCACTAAAGATGTGACGAGTAGGCATAGTTCTCCTTGGAGGGTTTTACAAAGGAATAGGTTGTTATGTTTGTTGCACCATTTTAGGCTACTATGCTTATTGTATTTATTGAAGAGGTTGTTGGGTGGGAGTAATGTGCATATACAACATAGGCTAAGTAGATGGTATTTTCACCATTTGGACATGTCATGACTTAGTTACTCTATTTCCCACAACATTCTTGTTGTGATTGAACTGCTTGGGGTTATCATAGTTATTAGCCTAGGTTGGTTGTGATGCTTATGCTTGGACTTCATTATAATTCTAGGAAATGTTTTGGCTCTAATTTTGGCTTGGATTTGACAAGGTAATTTTAATGATCCATTTTTTAGTAATGTCTCTTTCAATCAACAAAACTTTTTAAATTATTTATTAAAGGTATGTGCATGTTGTAGCTCTAAATGGTAAAATATCTCACTTTGTAGATTCTTAGTAAACATAATGACTAGTTGCTTATCTGGTAGACTATGGGTGAATTGACTTTTAAGGGATCTCCATCACTATAAATAACTTGAGAATATTTCTCTAACATTTTGTTTTACTTTCATCAAATCTACCAATGAAATATCATGTTTGAGATTGTAAAAGAAGTGCTACACAAACCTGTCCAAAAGATCATTGAAATTAGAAACTAAATTCATGGGCAATTTCAGGAACCATTCCAATGCTTGTCCTACTAGACTTCTTGGAAATAATAGTAAAAGGTATATGTCATTATAGGCCACTAGTTGGTAGGTAAAAAATAATTCCATTAAATGGGCCTTCGGGTCTTCTTTCCCCTTGTATTTGTTGAACTTTGGTGGTTTATACCCTAGAGGAAATGGTATTTGTAGATACTCCATGTTGAAATGGTGGGAACACACATCATCCAACTTAAAAATTTCCTAACTTGGATGGTGGAAATTGCATCCTTCATTTACTATAGTTCTTGTGCTAGGAAACTAGTGGGAACTTTGATTTGAGGTGGAGGCTGGATGGTTAAAATTGGTTTATTTTGATCAGAGTATAGTGGATTTAGGGAGTGTTGGTTGGTTTAGTTTGAGAATGGACCAAAAAGATTCATATGTGGATTAAGGTGTGATTATTGAAATTTCACACACTGTTATGAGATATTATGGTTAGGATTTGGTATATGGGCCTAGATTTGGAGAAATTATGGTTGAGATGGAGGGATATGGCCATATTGTGCCTATTGAGGTTGAATAAGTACATGTTTCCAACTATTCAAAACTTGTTGATTGAGGGGAACCAAGGCCCTATCATTGAGATTGTGGCACATTTAGCACTAAAGGCAAGTATTGCCTAATTAGTACTTATGGAACATTGGAACCTCTTAGTTGTGCAAATCCCTATTGGGAAGTATATGTATATTAGAGATTAGACATTTATTTCTAACCAATAATTATATGTTATTTATTATATATCATTTTGTTTTGTATTGGCATATTGTTATATGATTGAAAAGGTATGTTCATCACTACCTGGTGAGGTAGAACATTAGTTGCCCCTATTGAGGTGGAAATATGTTTTTCATCTATTGTGTGGGTATGTTGGAATGAGCCTATTATTGTGGAATGTTACTCATCACATATTGTGGTAGAGTAATATTCATTAAATTTTATTAAGGCATGACACTAGTCATTATTTGACTACTTAATCCTAGAGGTTGGGTGCTTGAAGAAGTAGTCGATTGAAGATTAAAGGTAGTTATTTGAAGTTGGGAGGAAAAGTTTCTTACCCCCTAAGTTTGTGAACCAATCATGGTGTTGAATAAATCTATATTTTATTTTTGACTAATAATTTATGTGTTTCCACCACTTTGGTCTAGATTGGATGTTGCTTGTATATTATCTGCTATTTTTGGCTTTGTGTTTTGCATAGCAAAAAAAGACACTTCTTCGATAATTGGGGTATTGAACATGTTTTCTACCAAATTTCTTTGCATAAATGGGTCTATACCCTAATTTTATTGACCTATCAACTTAATAAAAACTCCTATTGAAGGAGCTATCTTGATAAGAGGAGAATTTGACATGGTCATATTATTGAAGTTGTGTACTAGATTTATGTATGTTTGGTATGTTGTCTGTATCTAAATAAAATGATCCTCTATGAGTCCTTTTTCCAATGACAATTATATGAGGGTCATGATATGGCATTGGCATAATGGTAAGAGGGTTTATAGAAGATGCATGTTCAATGTTCTGATTATAAGGCATGTTGTAAGGCCCTCTTACTAAACTTGACAATTTTTCATGGGGAAAGTTTTCCAAAAACATAGCCCCTACCTCTATGGCACTAATTAAGACTTCATCCTTGTTCACAAGAAAGTGATGATCAAACCATATGGGTTATAAGTTGATGTCATTATAACCTAATAAGGTTATTATTGAACTTGTTTTGCAACTATAGATCCATTAGCGAGGTATTGGGCCATTTATTTTTGGTCTTACTCTGAGTATGGAGGAGTGTTGATGAAATAATGGGCCAAAGTTTCTTGACTCTATTCCCTTGATTGAGTGTTGTAAGGTGGATAAGGATCCATATCATAAATGACATCATCTCTATAAGGGTATTGAATAAAGTCTTATTGCATGACAACATTCCCATATCTTGGATTGTAAATGACACCACTATGTGTATAATGAGATATGGTTAAATTAATAGTGAATGTTTCTTAATAAATGGGATTACAATTCTACAAACTCTAAAAAGATAATGTCTAAAAAGACAAGGTTCAAGCTAGGTCTAGCTTGGTTAAAGGCATGGAGTTGTATCTCGAAAATGGTTTGTGAAAAAAACTTAGTATAAAATAGTATAACATAAAATGTCTCACACAAACAAGGTCAAGTGGATTAAATAAAAAACAAAATGCCAAACTCTAGGTCCAAAATGTTCCAAATAGGTCTAATATAAGAAAATAAAAGTTTCTAGGTCTTTTGGCCAAATGTGGAATCAAAATCTAAGCTCAAACCATGTATGTGCTAAGAAGTTTACCCAAACATGACATCAAAATCTAGACTTTAAAAAAAAGGATGATTTAATCTAACAAACTTGAAACACTTTGGCATAGACTAGGCACTTGCTTTTAGACATAAACTTGATCAAATTGGTATGAGGCACAAAACAAAAGGCACTTAGAGATAGACTATTTTCTCCCAAATGATGGTATAAACAAATAATTTTTGAATTTGGGTAATAATTCACTTAAGTTATGCAACCTAAAAGAGAAATATTGGTATTTAAGACCCAATTAGACAAGGCCTAAATAAAAATCAATCAATGTATGGATCTGAACTTGTCAAAGTTAATTAAAAACTCAAATATGGAAAACCTAGGATTTTTGAATAAACAAGCTAGACAAAATTGAACAAAATAACAACACTAAACAAAGACCACAAAGGCATACAAGGTTTGGCTCAAATGCAAAACTTGAGCATAATACAAGACAAGTCTATGAAATAATTTGAGCAGCATAACAATGCTATCACTCTATAAAGATATAAATAATGGTTTGTTTTAGAGACTTATAAGGCACAAAATTCAAATTGTTTGGGTAGCATAATGTTACCCATTTCAATCAAATGACACACAAAATTTTTGACACAAATTTTTAAGGCAAAAAGCATGGTGTCAAATAGATAGAATAATGCCTCCTCAAATAAAGGACACAACACTCATTTTTGACATGATACAAACTAACAAAGTTTTAGACTCAAAATACCAAACAATAAAGGAAAAATACCAAATACAACTAAGTAAATTAACCTAAGCCCTAAAATGATAAGGTATGGTCAATGGGGTTGACTAAAACTATAGTTTTTGAATGTCTAGATTGATCCAAAGTGTGATTAACACTAGAGAAGCATCACGTCAATTGATTTCATACTAATTAACTTACTATGCAAGGGTTTATTCATTTGTATAATGATTCCATCCATGGACTACTTAGTGGAATCCTCTAGTTAATCAAATTTGAGTTGGGCCTTCATTACAAAATGAGAAGTTAGCTACTCAACCCCCTAGTTCTCATAGTATACATACCCTAATTTGTATACCCCACCCTAGAGTGGGGTTAAAATACTATCGAGAGATAAAACCTTGGGTTAATGCTTCCCTAAAGAATTAGTGAAGAAGTAATAAACTCCCCTTCATAAGCCAAAGTGCATGAAAGAGTGGAAAGACCTTTATATGTTGTTTTTAGATCACCCAAACCATATGAGTTTTGTGGAGAGCCTAGACAACATTCTTTTCATGCCTTGGACTAGGCATAAAGCAAGTGAAAAGGCACTTTTGGTCACTCGAGTTTCCTAAACGGGATGGGAGAGAGCATACACACACTCTTCATTTTTCAAAAATAAATAAACAAGTAATAAACACTTTCAAGAATCTAAAATCTAAATGAATGTCAATTCAGTGCACCAAATGAAATATTGAATTAGGTTTTTCGTCCCCTTGGCTTAATTATAAAAGATTGAAAGAAATTATACAAAATAGCTTAGGCAAAACCACCTATGTTCATTTTAAGCACCAAAAGCAAATATTAAAGACTTAACAAATTCATTTTAGGCACAAGATCAAATGTTCAAGATTTAACCATTCCTCTTAGCACCAAAATGAAGTGTTCAAAACTTAGCCATTCTAGGTTCCTTTTAAACACTAAAATCAAATGTTCAAGATTTAACAATTTTAGGTTCTTTTTAAACACTAAAATCAAATGTTTAAGACTTAGCCATTATTTTTAGCACCAAAATGAAGTTTGCAAGAGTTATCTAAATTAATTTTAAACACCCAAAATGAAATGTTTATGAGTCTAAACTTGAAAATTCATGATCCATTCCCACCTTGGACTTTCAAGGCTTAGAGATTTTCCCCTTGCTTTGAAGCACTTTTAATGATGAGAAAACAATGTTTGGAAATATAAATCTTAAGTTTCCTATTTTAAATTTATAGAGATTGATATTAGTCACCTATGATTGATATCAATTACCATAGAAATGATTCTGATTGGTAATAACTGATATCAATCGATAAGGACCAAGATTGATTGTCTGTGAACTTGAAGGCAAAACCAAAATGAGTTAAACACATTAGCTCAATTTAATAATTAAAAATCAACAAAACCTGCAATGAGATGATTAGATAAAGATTTTAAATGTCAAAAAAACTAATAAATAATGATTATGAGGGCTAAAAATATTCAAAATGCAAGTTTTGTAAACCTTGTTTTCCCCTGCACCCTAACCAATGATGATCACCCAAAACTGAGATCGATTAGGTAGAACTGATGATGGTTAGGCATAAATAATTTCGGTTATGCCTAATCGATTTCGGTCTCTATGTAGATATAAGTTAGCATAAAAATAAAATATATGACAAAAATAAGGTTAAAAATGCAATTTTGAAGATATTCAAGCATTAATTCAAAGATTTATGAGTTGCATCTTGGTCTCCTTGGTATGTAGGGTGTTTAGATTCCCATCGGGCATGTCATTTTTGATCATAGAAGTTTGACGTAGAGGAGGTTAGTATTGTGTTAAAACATAAAACAATGAAATGAACACACTAACATGCTAATATCTCTAGCCTAGATCATGGGGGAGCATAATAAATAGAAACAAATAAAAATCACAATTAAAATGAAAAGAATAATAAGATCCTTACATTCCTTGAATGATCTAAATGATTTTTGTGTGTCTTGTTCGGCTTGTGCTCAAAGAGTCTTTGGCAATGAAGTTTGGATATCTCTTTCTCTCATTGGCACCACTGTGTCTTGTGGTTTATGTTTACTTGATGTCATGGCTTATGATTTTGGCATTATAACACTATAAATTACAATATTGTTATAAGACCATAATTATAACTTTACTCTATCCAAGCTCTTATAAATTCAATAGGTAATGGATTGTATTTATAGGTTTGGACACTAACCCCAACTCAAGGTGAGTTAAAGTGTAGTTTAAATATTGAATGAGTTCAAACCTAACCTAAGTGAGTTAATTAACCCCAATAGAGTTAAAAGGTGTCAAAACTTAATGATTTACAATGAATAGGCATGGGTGAGATATTTGTAGATGTTTTCGAAGGCTTGAAAACTCACAAAAGGTAATAATGAAAACCAAGGATATTCTTGATTTTTAAATTCCCTTTTTTAATATTTCATTAATTGCTCATGGACAATTCAACTAGGCATTTAATTTGGTTTAACATTTTAATTGATTTCGATTAAGATTTTAGCATTTCCAAGAATTTATTTAATTTTATGTGTGTATTTGCCCCATTTAATAGGTCTATAGGCCAAATTGCATGTTGTGATATTGTATGATGCTTAGAGATGAATCCATGAGAGTTTTTTTGTGCTTACGATAGGATATCCCAATTAGGGATGTCTCAATGGGATTCTAAGCTTTGATGAATGACACATAAGAAAATTTGGGACATTTAGTGATTTTTAAACTAAATTTACAAAGGTTGGGAAGAATCACTCTGAAGTTCGATATGAAGCCATTGGTGGCCAATTTTAGGTGTCTACAAGATCCATGGAAGGTTGCCTTATTTATATCTTCATTAATGTTATTCCAAATTTGTTAGGTGATTTTTTGTTTGACTACCTTGTTTAGAATGAACTTCAAGAGTTGGAGATGATCTACCTTGTTCCCTGCCACCATGATCACTATGTAATTCAGATATAGCCATTAGTTTCCTATGTTATTAGCCAATTTCTAGGCTATGATTTGGGAAATTATTGGCAATGGCTCATTATGGATAGACATTCCATACCTAAGGGTAAATTTCCTCAAGAATTTTGATTATGTTTCTTGCTTATGAATATATATGCATAAAGTTTTAGTAGTCACAAATCCTATTTGTTATGACTTCAATGTTTGGCTCCCACAAGACTCTGTTATGTCTATACACAGTGCCCATGACTACTTCTAGCATATAGGACATTCAATATAAATTTCCACATAGTGGCCACTTATCCTTCTATATAATCTACTCTTAGAGGTGTGTGATGATTATTTCCCCCAAGGCAAAGGTGTGCTCTAAGGTAGTCAAAAGATCCATAAGGGGAACCTATTTTAGGAGCATGAAGTAGATAATAGCATGACCGAAGAGCCTATTTATCATTTCAATCCTTACATGGATTTCCATTCTAAAAATGGTAATGGGGATAGGGATCTTATCATGTTATTTCAAAGTGAAACTCTCCCTAAGTAGTAACCATTTTGAAAGAGCTCATTTTGTATGGTAGGCCTTCTTCTATGTGACAAAAGTATGTAAATCATAAGTGACATATTCAATAGGCAAGCTTAAATAATTATTGAATGTTTTCCTAGTTATACAAGTGATAATAGTGTCATTCTCTACATAATGAAGATATCCTCCATCCATGATTCTTCCTTTGAAGAATAGACCCCTTAGCAAATCGATGTATGGCAACACTTCTAGTTTTTTAGTGGCATAGTGTAGGGTTTGGTTCTTGAATAGGATAAGATATTTTATTATCTACTTATCTTTAGCTTCAACGTCTTCCTCAAGTGCAAATGCATCCATGTTCTCCACTGCTTCCCACAATGCTAAATAATTTGAATAATGCCCCTCAAATGCAATAGGTTTGAACACAGTATCAAGGTATTCTATAGAATCTTTAATTAAGAACCTATATGGTGTCAAGGCTTCCCTATAAGACCTAGATGATGATGCTATGGAAACTTTATCAGGTATTGGTATGTTTGAAGCTTTTGATAATGGTATTTCTTCACTTAGCCAAAATTTTCAAGTCTCAACTTGTTTTGATAGTAGCTAGGGCTTTTAGGATTGCTTGAAGTTGAAGTCTACTCAAGTTCAAATATTGAATTGCATGAAATATACTAGGGAATTGATGTAAATATAGCTCCTACATTAATTTCCAATTCATTTTCCATTACTTATTAATGTATATGAGCTCATCGCCTTCATTCAATTCAAATTTGACCACCATGTCCTAGTGTGCATGCCATGTAGGATGCCTTGTCATCTAGGGTGCCATGGTGTAAACTTTCACTATTTTCCATGTGCCATTATATATCCTAGTCAGTAAAATTCAAACTTTGATTTTGGGCCAAAATACTCCAAAGTGTAGAATGCATTTCAAAAAGAATTGATCCCAAAGTTTTTGAAACAAAAGTTTTTGATGAATAAGCTTATGATATAAAGTCTCTGACACAAAAGTCTTCGATAAGAATATTTCTAAAGAAAATGTTTTTGAAATGAAACTATCGATGACAAACTTGTCAAAAGGAATCCTTTTAGTGAAAAGTCTCCGAAATTAAAGCTTCTGATACAAATTTTCCAATGTGTAAATGCCCACCATAAAAGTCTCTGATAAGAATCTTTCTGAAATAAAAGTTCCCAAAGACTAAGGTTTTGATGAATAAGCTTCCAAAACAAAAGTTTCTAATGAATAAACTCCTAAAGACTAAGACTACTAAAGTAAAGCTTTTGTGGATCAAAGTTGTTAATGTGAAACTTTCTGAAATAATTCCTGTGAAGTAATTGTGGCTGATGCGAATGTTTAGAAAGCAAAAGTTTCCAATGAGAAATTTTTTTAGAAAGTTAACAAAGGAATTGTTCCAATTAAAAGTCTCTAAAATGAATTTTTTAAAGAGTAAACATTCCAAAATGATTTTTTTGAATACCTATCATGAAAAGTTATTTTTAACTTCTTTTCCTTAATAGGTTAGCCTAATTAAATGCTTTTCAAAGGTATATCATAACATGATTAAACATTTAAAACAACAATTTTGTACAAGTATCACAAGTATTATAACCCTTAGAACTCATAATTACCCCTCTTAAGATATTCATTTTTTTATAAAATAAAGGGGTTCCCCATTTTCAAAGAAAAATATAGAGTGGGGTGTGTTGAATAAAATAATACTTACATGCCATACACTATACATTTTCCCCTATTTTTTTGGGTTCATCTCATTTTCTATTTTTCCTAAAAATCTATCTAAAATTATAAAAAATATATATCAAATATGGTGAAATTATTATATCCTTATCATATCATAATCGATTACTCCATATTATTTGTAAGACTTTCTTATCCTATTCTCATATCAATTTTTAGAACATTTAAAATAGATACAAATGAGCCTATTATTCCTCCTAACCCTGAGGAGGGTGATATATCTCATCTCTTTATCTAGGTTTAGGCTATCACTTATCCAAAGGGTAAGGTTGCCAACCCTATAGATTCAAATGAAGTTTATCAATATCAAATACCTAGGGTTTTTGTTTGTGAATCCCTCAGGTAAAAAATCAATACTATGACCAAGTTAATGCATGAGTTATAAAAGAAAAATTAGTCTCTAAATTCAAAGTTCACTTTATTGCAAAATTAGATTTCATATACAATTAACCAATATTACATTACTATGGACCATGTGTTTACATCTTTGCATACCTATTATGTGCCTAATAAAAATCAATATTAGAAGCCAAAACCAAATTCACCTAATGACAATGATTATACAAGTGAATAAAATACTACTAAGAGGTCAAGTGACATTATAATGGATATTATTAAAAATAATTTAATAAATCTACCTTTTTTACGTCCCTCACAAAGATCCAAATATTAAAATTCATATCATATAATGCATGGTCACCATATATATTATTGTTTTGCATTAAAAGTAAAGATACAAAATATAAATTCTCCCAAAGCAAAGATGTACAATGAACAAAAATGGGTACCAAAATAGATTCAAACACAAAATGAGGTACCTTTGCCATATCCACCTCAAGATTCAAATGATATATCATTAAAGGTGGATGAGCCTTCACATGATATGCATTTTTTAAATGCTCCAAATTATCCAAAAGACATACCAAATATTCAAATTAATTATCCAAAGTAAGAAATTTTGAAAGAATGATCTAATGATACATTTCTGCCCTTAGACTCTGAAAGAATCAACTCTTGCTCAGAACACTTGAATAGTGTCTGTGTCTTATTCATGAGTCCTTGGGATGTCATGATAGTATAGGAGAGGGCTAGTTTTCATTAGCTTCATAGGCAACATGTTTATGGTGGGATAATGTACAAAATTGTTGTGGTAGTCATCATCTCATCTTATTTTAGACTTGTGTCAAGGTTACATCTTATGTTGCTCATATCTAAGAATCTACACCAAGTCATAGTGTGACCTTCATTGTTTAAAATCATACATAGTAGGATGACATTTGATGTTGCATCCCATGGTCAGTCATGTGTTCACTAAAACATGCTAAAAACCTATAGAATGAGGTAAAATCAAGGGGATTGGAATTAATAATAGGGAAGAATGGTAACTTTGTTTGAAGCCTTTAACATCTTTTAAGATTTTTTAAAGCTAAATATTTCAATTGTTATTACATTTGATATCATGTATGTATTACCTTCAAGGGGTGATCAAACCATGTTAATAGTGTTAATATGTCCCCTAAGACATCATTCATCCACTACCAATGTTAAAATGTCCATAAAAGGTCTCATATCCATTGCAAATCATTATAAGGTGGTCATAAGTGTAAATGGGGTCTTTTTAGGGGTCAAACATCCTTCATTCACCATAAAAGGTCCCCACACACTTGAAAAGTGAGTTTTTAGCTTCCCTCCATCCATACCCTTCGATTTAAAAGTGTATTTGACCTCTCATTTCCCTCTTATTATTTAATGGCTTTTCAAGATCTCAAACATGAAAAAATGTAGAGAAAAGATGTTTTACAGGTGCTTTCAAGACTTGTATGATTAGGTTAGGGTCATAAGAGTTAGACTTCTCATAAAGGATACATTTTAGGCACCATTGAGGAGATTCCATGTTCATAAAGCTAAATAAAGGCAAAAAATGTATCATAATCTCCATTGAGCTCTTGGCAAGCTTAAAAGAGCCAATTTGAGGTAAATACTATGGTTAGTATAAGGAGAGTCAGAGTCCAAGATCTTGGCTAGAGGTAAAACGCCTAGTGAAATTAAAATTAGTGGAAATAGTTTGTATATCAAAGCCATGGGATTAATGAACAATAATTAAGGCCCCTAAGTGGTCTTAAATCCTTTAAAAACTCCACAAGATTGGTTACATGTAAATTTAAGAGAAGTGTAAGACTGTTATGAAAAATTGAGCATGGGGAAGGTCTATAAAGGTCTTATGAGTGTCCCAAAATCCTCTAAGTGTGCTCTCATAGAACTTTCAAGGCTAGATCAACATCAAATATTTTAAGGTTCACAGGTTACATGTTTATGTGTTAGAATTTATTTATTTCATGGAGAAATAAAGCAAAATTATGACCAGTGAAGAATTTATATGATACCCTCATGCTCCTCACATACTCCACATGGTCACCAATAGGTCATAAAATACCTCATTCAAGGTTCCTCAATTCCCACCATGTAAAAGTAGGATAAAAGAATCAGTCATAACTTAGCTTGTTCTCATGACAACCAATCTCAAGATTACATGTCTATGGGTGATTCAAGAATATGGAGGAATTCCTCTTTAAAAATAAACAAACTTCCACATATCCCTCAATACCAACACCTATAAACTAGCTCTAAAGGAATTCATGGTCCATTTAGCATAGTTTAATTTTTCTTTGCCTTGTTTAAGGTTTTTGAGGATTCTTAGTTTTAATTTTCTCCATTAAGATGCTTGATTTAACTAGTTAAATGTAATACCTTATTGTATACCCCTAGGTGGAGGATGTTTACGTCTAAATAGGTGGTATTGAGTAGAGAGAAGTAGTCCATATGAGGTCTCTCAAAAAACCATCTGATTCATAATGACTATACCAGGCTATTTTCACCTTATAGTGAACCTTGTCTCCCAAACTTAGAACTTCAAAATATTGCATAATACACCTATAGGTAGATAGTCAGCGCTTAAACCATTTCAATCTTGAGATAGTATAAAAGACATCTAATAATACATATGAGAGACCTAAAAATAGAGAATATTTATTCAACTAGATCTAAATTTTCACATTGCACTCATATGGTGATTAAGCACATTGAAGAGGTGAACCCAAATTGACCTGCAAGTAGGCTAAGGTTGTTTATCATGAACATTACAATAATTGGGATGTCAATATACTTGTTGATGTCCAATTTTGTTATGAAATAATACTCATGAAGATCAAGTGTGTATCAAAGGTCAATATCTCAATTGAAAGAGTAGGTTTCAAAGCTTAAAACTCGTAAATTCCAAGTCACACCTATAGGACTACCCAGTAGCTCATTGGGCCTATAAACTAGAGAGAGAAGAGCATGATTAGTTTGAATACAAAGAAGACCAAAATCTCCATATTGTAATATATATACTTGAATTCTCATATTTTTGTATATAAATCTAGATCCTATACACAGTCAAGTCTCAAAAGTGACCACCTACAGGTTGGTCTAAGATAGCTACTATTAGTCTAAACATTTGAGAAGTAAATGTAATGAATTATAGTAGAGTTGAAGTGTGTATATATAATCAAGTATCAAGTCCACTTGAGATGAATGAGGGAGTCTAAAATAATAATCAAAGAGATTGGTTAAGATAAACCTACCTTACCCTGCATATACACAGCCCTATAGGCATGTTTACCTACATGATAGGTGCTTTTATGATTTGAAGAAAAAAAGCCATAAAGTGGAATTTAATAATATTTTAATGATTATATAATGTTATTATAGCCTTTATGAAGTATCCAAAGTCAGTAAGATGGGGTGGAAAAGTTGATAATCATGTCTAGGCCTACTAAACCTAAAAGCTAACACATAAGATCTATGTGTATAGTTATAAGAGCATGTTTTTTGCAATAAGGATAGATACATAAGTCCAAGAATGTTTTGATAGACTCAATGGGATATTCCATGAGGGTTAAAACCCACTTGGTGGTGAGAAAAGGGGGAAACATAGACTACTAAGGTCATTTACACCAACTAGTTTGAGAACCCTAGTGTGAAATTATAATGGTCATAACAAGTTTAATGAGGAATGGTAGAGATAGATATATAATACCACCATAATCACCTATATTTGGTATTGTGCCTTGAAGATCAGTCTAGTTCTATAAGGCCTAAAACCTTGAATAAGCCCTTAAATCTCTAACTCATCTCTTCTAACAAGTAGAGTTCTTAAGGTAGATGTGTAGTACTAGGAGGTTATATAGAGATAGTAAAATTATTAAAAAAAAGTGTCCTAAGTAGTGATAAATAGGAAAAGGTGCCTTTTTGGGATAATAGACCTCCTTGAGCTCTCCCATGATAGTCTACCAACTCAAGTTATAAATTTAGATGCTCATATATTTTATGAAAAAGTGCATGGGGCCTATTTCTCTTAGGGAAAGTTGAGGAATCATATTCAATTTCCATCCATCGTAGAGATATGGATTTATGGAGACATATTTATGGATGATCCTTACAAATGCAAGCATGCCCAAACTATATAATAAGCCTGAGAGGTAACAACCTTTAATCAAATCTCATCAAAAAGGATGCATGGAGATAATAAATATATGGAATTTTTAGGGGTTTTATGCACTCACGATTCATGGCCTTAAGTTTCTAATCCATGGTCTATGATTTATGAACCATCATTAAGATGGTAGGCCACTGCAAACCCTTCAAAACCCTCATAAAGAACTTGATGGCTAAAATGATGCTCCTAATAAATCATATGGCCGTAAACACTTTGAAAACATGAAGAGGACACCTAAAAGTCCTATGTTCCCATTTTGGACCAATAATTTGGCCTGTGTGGGAAAAAATATGTAGGGAAATAGCTTATAATGTCTTATTTTAGGACTATTTTCATGGTTTATATGCATGTTTGAGCTCCTAAGTGAGTTTGAAGGCCTCTAGGACCTATACAAAGATGAAATGGTCTCCAAAAAATCACTCTTGAATCCCTAAAATGGCATAAACAAGCCTGATGAGCAGACTTGGAGTCAAGAAGAGAGGTAACCTCATTTTCATTAAGAGAGGAATGTTGTAGATTTGCTCACATGGTGAAAAGGATTTCTAGGGAAAAAACCCCTCTATATCAGCATCTCCAGGATAATATCAATCTCAAAATGCAATTTAAAATGTCTAAGTCTCAAGTCTATTGCTGACTAAAGTGATAAATTCATTATATGGATTGTAAATGGCATAAATGGTGGTAACTAAGTGAGTAATGGCCAAGTTCAAACATGTAACTACCTTCCCAAAATAGGTGCATGATCTATATTACATATCAAGGATTAATAGACTAGTTTCAAGGATCATGGTGTATTCATGGAGTCAACTATGATAAATAATAGAGCATCTACAACACCTCTATGCCTAAAATGCTCATTAAAGACATCAATCATGCTACCAAATCAATGCATGGGGAGAATTATGGGACTATTTTCTTAATCTCATTCATGTTTTTAACTATTTTTAGATGAATTATGGTCATTATGGCCTTTCCACATCATCTCTACTCCATTTTATCCCCCTCTCTCTTTCATGTTCTATAAATTGGGCTTAGAAAGCCATTGTAAACATCCCTCTACTGGGTTTAGAAAAACTCTACCCATTTGTAACTTGTAGCCTTTGAGATAATACAAGGATTGATTCAACCTTATCTATACTAGTATCTAGTGTTTAATGCTTATTGATTTGTGTTAGTGGTTGGACTCTTTCTCCCTTTGCGAGTTTTTGGTTCTCACCTAGATGTTAGTGGATTGGTCTTATGTAGGTCACATGGTGTGTGAAAGTGTTAATGATTATGATTTTAATGGAAACTATTTGATAGTGTCATGAATCAGACCTCTCATTCATCACTCTTAGGTTAAATTCATTTGGCATGTCCTCAATGTGAAGTATTGTGTAAGACTTGTTTTAGAGAGTGTGTGTTAGTAACTAGTCCTTGTTTTATCCATAAATGTTGTTGAAGGATCATGTATAGGATACTTAACATATTTTTATATCACCTCCTATAGTTTAGAGTTAGTTTTCAAGTATTTTATATCCCTTTTACTTGGAAAAATAAGTAGGATTAGTAGTTTAAGCATAGATGATGCATCAGGGGAGCTAGCCCTAAATCTAGAGACCCACCTCACTCATTAGGATACCCACACCTAGAAGTGATTCTATTTTATTATATAGATGAGGTGGGTTTACTAAAGGGTGTAATATAAACTGATAACACAATCCCAAATGGTAATGTTATAGAATTATCAAAATGAATATTTTTATGAGTAAGAAAAGATGTGCAATTTTTTTCCACTTTATATCCCATAGGTTTCTAATGATGAAAACAAAAAAGAAAAATATTTTTCCAAAAAATAAGCTCCAACTTATGGTGTGGTTTGTTTTTCATGCACAAATACTCAAATTGTCAAAACATTTGTTTAGAATCCATTTATTCAAGACAAACAAAAGGTCTTCAAGTTATCCTTTAATATAAATTATATATATGATCCTAATGATAATAAAACTTAGTATGACATGTTTAGGCCTTGATGTAATCACATTATTCTATGTGATTTAATGTTATATCTACCTACACATGTTCCTTAGATATGATACATGGTTACATTCATAGGATATTTAGTTGTCTTATCCTTTATACATGAGGTAACTAATGTTTTTAATTATTCCCTCACCTAAAAGTGGGGGCATGTCATAGAGACATGTTCTTCACATTTGGAACATTCTTAGAATCAATGGGGGCATTATTCCAACACTAGGTTAAAAGTATGAATGGGATACATGGTTGAGTTAATATTAACTACTAGGTGAAAACTCACCTTTACTCCAAGGTTAGGGCATTCACCTTCCAATATCTCTCTTTCCCTCCCTCTCCCTCCCTCCCTTTGTCTCTCTCTTAAGATAAATGTGCTTTCTAGATTTATTTATATTTTTCCTTATCTTGGTTTTAGAGATTTATAATGATACATCATTTTCAAATCAACTTATCAATAGGTAAGGTGGTTACATCAACACATGTGTACTCCTAAACCTTCCTCTTTCAATGCCAATCTATTTAAATTAATTTAAATTTTACATCATAAGCATTGATTATATACTATAACATGATATTGGTTTCAAGCCAGTCACTAGCAAAGCACTCAAGTTAGGCACATGAATATATAAGGTGTGTTATGCACACCCATGTATGCATTCCTTTATTTTAAACTAACAATTTCATTACTATATTAAAGGGGGCATAAATTTATATGATATTAATGGATTATATAGCACCTCAATCTTGTATACTTGGTAAAATTAGACATTGGTTGTTCCTATTAGCTGTAGACCTTTACTACATTTACAAGTCTTATGTATGATCCATCTTATACCCCTTATCATATCTCTTAGTCTGAATAGAATTATGTTGATGACCCATGCCTTCTACCTCTCCCATAATGTTTAAAATGTACTTATTTTCCATCTTTACAAGTTTTGAGCCTATACCTAATTTTGTGCTCCTTAGACACTAGCATCGACATTAGTGTCTTAACCTAATGCAAATATTTAGTTCCCTAAAGTCATCTATTTTGTAAATGAAACATATCCTAATAGTTGGCCTAATTTATTTAGTGTGAGTTACTTATCCAAATGGATTGATATAAATAAAATATCAACCCTCATTCACTCCTCACCTATGAAAACTAACATTCATACCAAAGATCCTTCAAAAGAGAATTTAATTGAGAAAAGCTTCCTTAGTTTTTCCTATTTACATATCAGTCATAGGCACATCACATTTATAGTTTTGAATTACTAAAGGAATAGCACAAAAAACCAATTTGCCAAGTTACAAGCTAGGTTAATATTGTACTTGCTTTGCACATATTTCAAGATTTATACATAAGCCAATACATAGTGGAGAATTAAATTACCCTAATGCCCTCTATAGAGTATTGGATATGTAGGTGTTGACTGTTCAAGTCACCTTGATCTCTTGACACATGATATGCATGGGATAGAGCATTTCTCTTGATAGAACTAGCTGAGTTTGGTCTTAGAAGCACCTTCATGATTATTGTGTTAGCCTAATAAAGGGTATGTTAGTATTTATTGAGGTTACCTAAATAATTTCTTCATTAGATGATATCTAATAGTCATTTTATGGGGTCATGGGTTGGTATTAGTCTTTTAGTAGGCATATTAGGGTGGTTTTCAAGTTAAATGGGTATCAAGAGTCTTGTATAATGTCTTCTTATTCTTATCAAGTCTAATTTTTATGACCAAAAATATTAAAACTACCCCTCAATTCCAATTTCTACCAAAAGTTCTAATAATAATTCTTAAGTCCTAGGGTCACAATAGCCTAATGAAATCATATTTGATAAATGGAGATATGAAATACTTTTCAAGGGTAAAATGCATCAAAATAATCTTAAAGTCATTCATTAGTGTCATGTTAAGCCTTGTAAATCTCTCTTCAATTAATCTTCAATGTGAAATAGAATAAAAGGTTTTAAAAGGCATTCATGAGGTCCTATTAAGGTCAAAAGGTCATAAATCACTCATTAGAGTCATTTTAGAGGGGTGAAACATTCTATAAAGGTTGCATAAAGTCACTTTGAAAATTGAAAACTCTTTATAAGCTCTCAAGTTCGTACAAATTATTAAAGAATGCATTTGACGTAGTGGTTTTTACTTCATTCATGCTTCTTAGTGGAATTTTCCATTCCCCCAATGTGGAAGAAGTGAATTCAAGCCATGAAAAAGATTTTACTTAGGTTTAATCCCTTATTCATGGCAGTCTTCATTTTCCCAAGAGCATTTTTCACATGTCTGTTAGAGAAACTCTCAATATCATGTCACTAAGGACAAGGTTTCACCATGGTTTCATGTTCTTTTAAGGCCTAGAGCTTCAAATCATGAGGTTGTAATTCTAGTGCCATAGGTTTCAATCATTTTTCATGGGTATAAAGAGGTTATGACTACAAGAGAGATTTATTAAATAAAAAAATCATGAATAGTTGAAGTCCTTCTAAGAAGAGGCCTTCAAGGGATTGAAAGAAGGTCTATATCCTTTGAAAATAGGCTTAAGACTATGATTGTATGTATTCTATAAGTCTACATGTCCATTTTAAGAGAACAAGATATAAAATAATAAGGTTTTATTAAAGATCTAATTATATTATTTAGGTTTTCAATGAGGAGATGTTGTTTTACAAGATAAAAGTACCCAATTGTAGGTTTTGGTGATACCTTCATTATTTTCAAAGTTGTAGGATATACATATCTTCATACCATACCTTTAAATTAGTTCTATAACATTTTCATGGTTGTATTGTCATGATATATATATTATCATGCATATTCTAAAAACCTTCATTAGACGATAAATATAAAATTCATGGACTTCAAGCTCATTGTCAAAAGTTGTAGGCTTCTTCATCATGTCCTAGTATTGTTATACAAGTGCATGGTTCCTGAAGATTTTGATAAGATATTTTGAGTGTATTAAGTCATTTCATTATGGTTTTTAGATTCATCAAAGATCAAAAAATCATGTGGACTCAACCTACAAGATTACAAACCTAAGTGCATGAAAGTTTCAAGGTTTTCAAGTAAATAATCTTGTCATTTTCTTGTTCCCTTAATACATGTTCTTTGCAGGGTTTTGGTGAAGCTTCAGAATGTATTGAATCATATTTTTATGTTTTATATTAGCTATGAGAATATTAGAATCACATGCATTTGCTTGATGGGCCATGTAAATAACTAAAACCCATATTAAACCCTAAATTGAGTGCACATCTTGGTGATTTTCTAGGTTTCTAAGGGCCAAAAACAAGCCCACAAACCCTTCCCTTGAATTCAAAATTCTTTATCATGGAATTTGAAATCAAATTTGGTAATATTTCAAAGTTATAAGCTTATAAATGAGGTTTACAAAAAAAATGTAAATCCATATATTATGTATATAGGTCTATATTTTATAAAAGGATTTATTGAGGATTCAAGAGATAACAAGATATAACATTTATTTAATAGGCTCCCTTGAATATAAATGTGATGAGAATAAATTCAAGGGTAGGGAGTTGAAGGCCTATGTAGCATTTTTACAACATTTCAATGCTTGTCAATGATTGATTGTAAGCCTGCAATATTGTATAGGAGATTCATGTAGGCTATTTGGACTATTATGAATCATTTATACTGGTTGATATCCTCTAAGAAGAATAAATAAGACTATAGACAAGAGATATTCCCAAAAGAGGAAAATGTGACCTTCATGGATGAGGACATTTATAGACTCTTTTAAAAGGATCAAAAAACACAATGTAGGCTTATATGATTCAAGAGTGAGCAACCTGAAACATATTTCTAAAGTCTCAAGACTTTTATGCAAAGTTGTAAACACTTTAAATATTACCAAGAATCTTTCTTAAAATTTTCAAAATCCCTCCAATAAAGGCAAGGTCTTACAAGGTAGGTTTATTATATTATAATGCTAAGATATAGGATTTGGAGCTTGTGAAATAAAGAGTTCTAAGTCCATGTAAGAAGACAAGGTTTTTCAAGTATGATCAAGAGCACTTGTAAAGCCATTCATGAGGGTTTTAATCTTAAGAAGACCCTCTCAAGTTTTTTAGACATTGGATAGGTTTTTAGCATGCTTCAATAATATTGTAGGATCTTTTAATAACTATTGTAGGCCTGCAAAATGTCTTCAAATGAAATAATGAGGTTTTCAAAGGGTTTTCAACATGTTTTCAAGGGATTTTATGGTTTTAAGGATTTATATGCAGGTTTGTGAAGACATTCAAACATGATCATGATGATACATGTCTATCAATGAAAATGATGAGTTCCAAGCATGGTGAAGATACATGTAGGCTTGTTAGTGTATCATTTAGGGTTATAGTATGATAATATGAGCCTATAGACCATCCCACGAGGTTCTATAAGAATATAGGTCTTATAAAAAATCTTAAAATACACTTTTAAGTACCCTCCAATACCACATAAAAATTACAAACTAAAATAATGAAGGTTACATGCATAGTTAGTAGTGTCCCATACAAAAGACAGGTCTACAATTCTATCAAATGCTTTTAATTAAGTTAAAGAAGAGGATGGGGGTTATTAAGTATCCATACAAGCCTCAATATAATATAAATAAGTTCTATGACCTATAGGAAACAATAAAACATGAAAAGTGTAGGAAATCTAGACAAGGTTATAGATTTAACTTTGGAGCAATATTCAAACCATTAAGAGAGTCTCAAGCTTAAGAAAGATCATAGAGGTCTACTGGTTTCACTTTCCAAGTATCTTAGGGTTTAGTCAAGCTTTAAATGTTTCAAGTATATTCTAGGAGAGACAAGTCTCAAATTAGGGTTTTAATGTTTTTTATGACATTTAATTAAGTTTTATAGGTTCAAAACATAGTTTTAGGTTTGAAAAATCTTTTTATTCAAAGATATAATACTAGGACATGTAGGTTTTATTCCAAAAGATTCACTTGTATGCCTAAAACCTTTAGTCAAGGATCCATAACTATATTAATAAGTGAATGAAGAATCATGAAGGATTGCATGAAGATTTAAATATCCCTAAAACTATCAACATTTTGGTTTCAATGTTGTAGGCCTAGATGATAGATTTGAATGCGTTTAAAGGTTTGTGAAAATCTTTGAAGGCCTTCATGATGAAATAGGTCAACCACATATTCACATATCTCCTCAAACCTATTTCAAATTCTTGAGATAGCCATCCAAGACTAATATGATGGTTGTTGCTTGTGAATTTCAATGTTTTCAGACCTTTCTTGACACCTACAGGTCTTCCAATGAAAATAATGAGACTTCAAGCATGTTACAAGAGTTAAATATAAATACAAGCATGTATAAAGAATTTTCAAGGTTCTTGTTAGGTTTTGGAATACTTTATGAAGAAGTGTGGAGATAAAGGATGTTAAAGCCTAGAAATAATCTATGAGGCTTGCAAATTGAAGATATGGAGGCTTTATGACCTCAATACCTATCTTATAGGCCTACTATATGTCTCCAAGAGTCTTTTGAGGATTTTAAAGAGTTGATTAAAAGTATTTAGGGTAAAATATGGAGACATCAAGCATGAAAAAACATGTTTATTAAGATTGTCAAGGATTTCTCATGGTTAAAGATGAAGATCAGCCAGCTTCTCAACTCCTACAAGAGGCCTTTACCTAAAATTCAACACAAAATTTAGTCATTTCATGATTTTATATATATATATAACTCCCTTCATGGAGTGGTAGTCATGGCAAGTCAATGCCAAAGATTCAAATGGGCATTTGAAATCCATTTTCAAGTCAAAAATTCAACAAGCATGATAGTCATGGAAAGTCAACTTGAGCTAGATCCTATCTAGCACGCATGCATAAGGAGATGGGTGACTTAAATTAGTTAAGGTAGGAGTTTTTCAAGAATATAGTATCCTTGAATGAGTACATCCATCATCCACAAGGTCCCAAAAGGATTAAAATAGCAAATAATAAGGTCTCTTCTTGCACCACTATGACAACCTTGATTTGATATCTTCATGGAGGAGGCCTAATGCATTAAACAGAGCTTAATGACCTCATTTTCCCATGTATCTTCTCTTATATAGGCTAGATTGATGGAGTAATAATAACATTTATGAGGTCTTATAGTGATATCTTCTTTTATCTCATATCATTTCCTTATATATAGGACTAAAAATGATTTGTCCATAATCCCTCCTCTTGTGTATAATAAAAACTCTACTCTTTTTGAGACTTGTAATACTAGCTTGATGCCTTGAATCTAATAAAATTTGATATTCACCTCTTTTACATTGTCAATTTTCTTGAGTATTGTTTAAATTTGAACTATTTATATTCATTTATGAAAATTTCCTTCCCCTGTGATGTTGTCCTATCACTTTTACACCCTTATTTGTAGGTTGTATATTGTGTAGATCACTACCTTCATACAAATTACTAATACAAAGGTTGATAAAGTTACAGGGTTTGTAGAATTTTTGTGAGTTACTATCAATTTTGAGGATTTATTGTGTTATTAGAGTGAGTGGAGATCTCTAAGCTTGGTGCATCACCTCTTTTATATTTTTAATTTATTTTATTCCCTTTTCCATTACCAAAACACATAGTATTAGCTTTAAATAGGTATTTTAAGCATCATTTTAGGCTTGAAATTCATCTAAAATTAGGTTCACATAGTTTGGGAATGAATTTGACCTTCTGTAGAGGGTCATCCCAAGGATCCAAGGTCCCACACCTTGGGGATGATCCTATTGTTTGACTATATGAATTGATTGATCAAATGGTTACAAGATCCAAGAGACAGCAATTTTTGGCACACCCAATGGGATAAATTTCCATATAATTCAAGAGTTCAAATGAGTACTTGGTGATTTTATTATCATTTTACAAATTGAAGACCCTTCAAAGGCATCTGATGACTCCAAAAATCTCTGGGTCTAGATCAGTCCTACACTTTCATGCCAAAGGAAACAAGGGTTTCCATAATAGGTAATGGTTTTGAATTATAAATATATCTTAGAAGAATAATAAACACATTTTCAAGTTTTCCTAAGAGAATATAAATATGTTCTAGATATCCCTATCCAACATATCAATTCATACCTCTTTTTATTTCCTAGACCAAGAGAGGTTGAATCAAGTCATTCATATAGTAGCCCAAATAAATCAGTTGTTTGCTACCTTCAATGGAGGCATCCCATTGGACCTTCAACAAAATTATGATATTCTATTTTCATTTCTAAATATCATACATTATTTCATTAGATATAATTATACCAATTTAATAGAGCACATACAAGATATTGCCAACTATGTTCAGTCCACAATCTCACTCAAGACAATGTGGTCATTAGATTTATTTCTACATACTTCAAAGTAAAGGATCTAAAATGGTATACGGGATGAAACATGTCATAATTAATATCTAGGATGAGCTAGGAGAGAGACTTTTACAATAATTTAAAGATAAAAGTGATCATCTTTCTCTTACAGAGCATCTCACTACCATCAAGAGAGTTCTTCATGAATATATGGTGTACTTTAAAATTTAGGTTCCAAAACACTTGGGATATAATCTCACCTTTGTTTAAAACTACTCTAAATACTACATTATTTAACTAATTTAGATCTTTTAATATTGACATTATTTTCATGATATAGTCCGGGGAGGTATTTTCTTACCAACTGCATATGACATTGTTATAAGGGTTAAAAATAGCCTAATTCAAATGACCAACTACATATGACATTATTCTAAGGTATGAAAATAGCCTTATTAAAGAGTTAAATATTGCCACTAGACCTCCAATTCCCTTATGTCCTTAACCTCTACCCATTTAGCCTAATTTTTTAGCCATTACTATAGTAACCAGTCAACCAATTAAATATGCTTCCCCTTCTAATGAGCTACATGGAGTTAAGACATTGTTATAGAGATTTGGGAATGAATTAGTAGACCTAAAAAGATAGAAACAAGTTCATCATGTCAGAACATGCCATCATTTATATATACCACATTAAAATTACAATCAGTTATACCAACTTAACATGTATCCGTATCAAGCAATTCACAAGATCAACATGTTAAACCTTTCAATAGTCAAAATCCTAATGTTTTTATCACTTAAAAATCCATTATACCTATACAAAATAACTTGTTTCAATATTATGAGTGGTTTTATCCATTTAATCATCCTCATAACCAAACCACATGTGTAAATGGGGTGCTCAATAAATCCTTGATGATCCAAAGTGTGTCAGTTTCCCAAGGGAAATTAAGTGAACCAACTTTATAAGGAGAATAAGTGCATGAACAAGTATAAATGAAAGGTTATTACAATCTTTTTAATTTTAAATAGAGTGACTTTTCCATGAATTATAATGATCTCTTAATCAAAGGAAACACTCTAGTATCCCGCAACATAAGGTTTAAGAAAAGAGCAATGGAGGTATAACCATCTTCCTCATTTCATCAAGATCATATTACCCAAGCCCCTCATGAGGATACCAAGGAGAAATTAATTATTGGGACACCTAAATCACAATTAAATTAGGTTTTTCAAAAGGAAACTCAGCCTTAAACTAGAAAACATCAAGGAGAAGAGGTTGATATTCCAAAGTTTCAACCAAAAGGAGGACAAATTCCCTTTAACATAGTTGAGCAAATGAAGAGAACAAATATAAATGTTAATATGTGGGAGACTCTCTCCATTCATTCTCAAATAGACTTATGTTAGAGGTATAACCATTGAGAGGGGGGTGAATCAGTGATGCAATAAATTCAACTTAAATTACAATCCTTCAAGCTCTTAACCATTCAACATAAGCATTCATGAAGCATATAAACCATTCATTGCAATGAATAAAGAAAACAATGTAAGATCAAAGCACATAACACATGAATTATAAGGGAAACCATCATGGGGTATAAAACACACTCTCAATCCTAAAAAAACATGGACTATATTCCTATAAGAGATCACAAACAAGAGACTTTAGTTAAGTACCCACTTCACAAGGAGCACCAACCCCTAAGCATGGAAAAGCACCAACTTGCCATTAGAGGTTTAGCACCCACACAACACCTCTAAAATCAATACCTCCATAACCCTTATTTCCTTCCAATATAATGGATAAATAGTGAATAAAAAATCTATTCAACCCCTCACACATAAGTAATGCATCCAAAACAACCTTTTGGATCACTTTATACCTCTTCACTCATACTTAACCATCAACCCTATAAAACACTATTAGCATATTAAAAAATGACCAATAGGTCACACACATGTCCCTCAAACTTATCTAATAATCAATTCATCCACCAAGCTTTCTCACACTTCTCTTTTCTTTGCCCATACTCTCTAGAAACCTTCATCTTTGTTTTTGCTCTTTATAGAGTATTCATGATCACCATCTTCTTAATCAGCCACAAGACATTCCTTAAACCTTAAGTATTCTATCCCAATTATAAAAATATCAACACCACCTACATAGATTGAACATATAATTTATATATCACCCTTAAGCAACAACACCTTTCAAATAGGCCTAAATAGCCCTTTTAGGTCCATGGAGACCTATTCATCAATTTAACACCTCAACGACAAAAAATAAAAACACAAGACCATTGAAAAGGACATAGGTATATGATAAATTACCCCTAAGATACCCTCAAGTTATTACAAACATCACTACATACCTATGCATATGCAAAACCTTTCAATCATTTGCCTTGAACATGAAAACACCATGAATGAACAAAAAGTCAACTTCCAAACAATGGTTCATATTGAAGATGGACTGTTAAAACATCAAAAATCCATACATATTATACTCATGGAGTATAAAACACTCTCAAATAGATAAATCATCATGAAACATCTAAACATCATCAATAAAAACACAAACATCCTTCTCGGGTCACTTGTAGAAAAAAGTTAAACCCTCAGTCAACTTTGAATCTCCATAAATGCAATATAAGACTAGTCAAATCTCATAATCAATTTTAATGGATTTAATTTTAATTTATTTACCACTTTTATTTTTACTCCATTATCAGATTCATCCATAATTAAAATAGTATAGACTGGTTTTCCTTTGTAAAATTCAAATATTTGAAGTCCAACTGTCACTTAAAATGCAAATTTGGCTATGAAAAATAGTGAAATTTGCTAGGGAGAGAAAATTTGTACATCATAAATTTTTATAAACATCATGTCAAGGCATGAATTTTTTTTTTAAAAATCTATAGGCACAAAATTGAGTAGACCCATGTGACCACTTTCTTCTGACACCTTCACACATGTGAATTCTGACATCATCAATTTGCTTACTCAAGAAATTCTACCGAGATGACTAGGATAACCTATACCTTCACAAGACTACTCAAATGGATATTTTTTATTTCAAAAATTATACCAAACACTTATTACACCCCATAAGACCCCTCAAACATGGTCAACATATCATCAACATCCATCATCTTGCCTAACCAAGCAAACACTGCAAAATCCATTCATGATCACTAAGGCACACTTTGTCATTGACCTAATAGCTTACTTGACACCTCATTAACACTATTTGTCACCTTTGATACATAATTTAAAATACCTCAACAATCCCCCCCCTTTGTCATTGATTTTAACACTTATAAACATCAACACAAAGTTATGCACATACTCTTTCTCCCACTACAAGCACTTTCTCTCCCTTTAACACAATGACAAAGGGGGATTACCTATTGATCCTAAGGACCTATAAATGTTTTCAAATCCAACATAAATAAGGAACCTCCTTTGAGATATGATATAAACTCCCCCTATCATTGTGCATACCATTTATTACCATGATTGTGTCAAACATGTTAATTGACAACACTTATTCTTTGACCATGCACTTCTATATGAAAAATTAACACATAAGAGTACCATAAAATATTTACAAACACATTAATAATACTAATAGGGACAACCCCTTAGTCACATGAGCTTAGGCACCCCTTGAGCACCTTCAAACCATTTCCAACCATGAGGAAACTTCGTATATATCTTCAAATTCTCTCTCACAAGCCACTCATAGAATGAATAATGGGAATTCAATCTCTTTTTCAAACACACATGATGTATAAATACAATTTAGAGACATATTCAGGGACAACCATACATTTTTGTTTTGAATAAAATGACCAAGAAGTCCATTTTTAATCACCTAGCCTTGTCTAGAGACATAGTAGCCCTACCTTAACATTGTAAAGCCCATAACTTCCTATATATGAACCTTCATGACTTGAAACTCCATATCTAAAGAAAACTCATATTCCCCCTCATTCATGCCAAGAATCATAATTCAACTCTTCATCTGCACTATTGTTCCTTCACAAACTATCTTGTTAATTAACTCTCTATTTGCATAAATTCTCAACCATAGAACAAAATATACACTTAAAAATGACTATAAAGCACTTTTTGATCACTCATTTGGCCATTTTAACTTATTAAGTGACCTCAAACCTTAACTCCTTTGGGAAGGACACTAACCCACATGGACTAAAACATTATGGCATCAATAAGAGACATGGTCAACTTACCATCTTCCATTAAATTCTATCTCTTAAAACTTCTCTCACACATGGAGGTTACCAACTCACACCATTGGATCAATTCTCAAGGTCTGACTCCTTAGGGAACCTATAGAACCATAAAATGGTTTTTAGACTACTAGCCCTTAAGCAAACACTATCATAGCTAAGATCCATAAAAAATCTTTGACTTGCCTTAAAAATGCCTTCAAATCCTAAAAACACCTGGATCACACTTGTATGAGGTCAACACACCTTTTTATACCACAAATTCATCTTGACCACTCACCAATGTTGATTTAACACTTTGAACCAATCATAATGTGCCTCAAAACCCTATGTATACACCTGTCACTATGCCAAAACACCTTCAAAAGGTCATGAGATCATTTTTACATTTCAAAGGTACCTTATACACACTATCCAATCAAACTTAATTGGTCTCAACTCTCTCTTGACTTTAAATACCCCAAATGCACCAATTTTGTATAATGAACACACATTCATCAAAATGGTTGAAAAGAAAAAATGATCATTAAAGTTTCATCTGACCAATCCAATGCATGAAACCCCATGGATTTCACTTAGACACATCCTCTTCACACTCCATATCAACCTTAATTTTATTCTTCATGATTAGGCCTCCTAAACTAGGCTTCAAAGATTGACAAAAACATACTTTTAGGACCAATGTCCCTAAATAGATCTCTTGAAGCTTTTCATCACAAACCCTTGGAGTAAGCTCATGAGATTATTGTTCCCCCTTAATAAATAACTTTATATTAGTTATGGCATCTTGTACATCACCTAGATCACACACACTTGCTTCTACATATGAAAGATGTCTCCTAAGAAGCATAAGTAGAGACACCTATTTGTCAAAGAGAGATTATAAGTCCCAAAACTCAAGAGACTCCCATATCTCCATACTCTCATTTGATTTTCAATCCTACCTCATCATCAAATTGAATTTTAATGGTTCCTTAACTTCATTATTTCCTTTAGACTTCAAATCTTTCTTGATTCTTTTATCCACTTGGGCAGATAAGACATGTTCTTAACTACTTGAACCTGTACCTTATTTTGTTATGACAAACAATCCATTTTAAACTTGATTTTCATTCACTTCCTTGGGTATCCATTCATTATGGCTCATTTTATTCATGTTAAGATTGATATTATTTGAACTACAATTTTGACCATTCTTGTAGAACCTTTTTATATGACCTCTCTCTTGACACTTGAAACAAATTAAGTTTATTTGATTGTGCATACCTTGTGTATGGGCTACATGATGACTCCTTGAAGTTTAATTATACCATTCATGCCCCTGATCATTTTATTTTTGTATGAAGGAATTGCAATATGTTGAAATATGACCAATCCCTTGACACCTATAGAATAAGACGTCATGTTTTGTTTATGAACCGATTGATTGTCTTGAGTGATGATATTCTTTATGATTTTCATTATCTTGGTCATAATTCTATGCAAATCTCTTACTAGGAGATTTAATTTTGAAGTCAATGATCCTATGACAAAACTAATGACAATAATGATAGTGAAAATTAAATAAATTGTGTACCTTATAGCATTAGGTTGTCTAATCTAATTTTCCCTCTTATTAGCTTGAAAGATGATTCCTTTGTTTATTCCTTGATTCTCAAAGAAACCAAGTCTAAACTTGTCACTTAAAGACCTTTGATTATTCATAATATTATTCAACAAACATGTGCTAGTCATAGCATCTAATTTTACTTGATTATTATTGAACTAAGACAAATCCTACCTTTAAGCACTCTCTAATTGTTAAGCATATCACCAAGGGTATTAGTGCTTATATCAAACTTTTGATATGTTTCAAGCTTGTTCATAGCTTGATCTACTTTCATCTTCAAAGACTCTATCTCTGATTTATACTTGACACATTCTTCATCCTTAATCTTTACCTCTTTAGAAATGTTATAAACCTTAGTTTCAAGATGTTGAGTGATCTCATCATGCTCTTTGACTTCATTTCTCATTCTTTCTTCAAAGAAGCCAATTTGCTCCTCATAGGTCTTGATCAAGGATACTTGCTTTATGTTCTTACCTTGTAGAAGTTTTAACTCTTCTAAGGTGTTCAAATATTTTTATTCAAGAGTGACTTACTCATATTCTTATTCCGATCTATCTCCACTAAAGACATATCTACCTAAATAACATTCACCATCATCATCCTCAAGAGCCATAAATAGTGTTTGATTATTCTCATCATGAGATGCATCATCATTGTCTAACGTGTTTATTTTATCTTTAGTAAATGAGTTACCATATTCTTCATGATAGGGAATCTTATTTCCTTTATATGACTCCTTATTTCATTTCTCATGTTGAATAACTTTTTTCACTTGCTAGGACCCTCATATTTCTTGTGCTTATCCTCATGAGATTCCTTATGATCTTCTTTGTATTTAGATTTGCCTCTATCTAGGCACTTAGCTACAAAATTACCAACTTTATCACATGAAAATAATTTAAAAGGAATATTCCCTTCATATTTACCTAATCTTACGTTCAATTTTACTACAATCATGGCTTTAAATTGATATTTATTAAGATCAAAGTCTTCAAGACTTAACTTGTTCTTCTTACCTTTTGTCTCATTGATCACCTTGAAGGTTGTTTTCTTATTTGGTGGTTTGTCCTCATTTAATCTCATCTCATAATAAGTAAGGATGCCATGAAATTCATCCATCTTCATCTTGGTGAGATCATGAATTTATTCTATAGCAGATACTTTTGAATCAAACTTGAGGGTGAGGGACCTTAATACTTTTTTTACTACAGTATCTTCTTCAATCTCCTCTCTAAGACCTATGATCATGTTTACCACCTCATCAACCCTTATAAAATAGAATTCCATGGTATCTTCTTCCTTCATTTTGAGGCCCTTAAATTGCCTTTGATAACTCTATAATTTAGCCAACTTAACCTTTGAATCCCCTTCATAAATGGTCTATAATTTGACCCAAATTTACTTGGTAGATTATAAATGGATCACCTTGGTGAAATTAGCCTCTAATAGGCCACAAATTATAGTATTAATTTATTTATAATTATTCTCACTCAACTTCTTATCAACTGCACTAGTTGGAGGAGTAGGGGTTATGAAATAACCATCCATAATAGATTGCCAAATGTCAAACCTTAGAGACATGATGTAGGTATTCATCTATGCACTCCAAATAGTGTATTTGGATCCATTAAATAGTAGTGCATTCTTAGTATATAAACCAACTTAAATTTAATGACTACCCATTGTACCCTTGATCACCTTCAAATGGCTAAACTTGAAAAGAAGGTGTGGTTCTAATACCGATTATTAAAGGTACAATCACTAATGGGGGTGGGGGGGTGAATCAGTTATGTCAGAAAATCAACTTCAATTTGAATCCTTCAAACTCTTAACCATTCAACATAAGCATTCATGAAGCATATAAACCATTCATTGTAATAAATAAAGAAAATAATTCAAGATCAAAGACCATAACACATGAATTATGTGGGAAACCCTCATGGGGGATAAATCTCACTCTTAATATTTCAAACACATGGACTAAAATCCTATAATATGTCACAAATAAGATACTTTAGTGAATCACCCACTTCACAAGGAGTACCAACCCCTAAGCATGGACAAGCACCCTCTTTCCTTTAGATGTTGAGTACCCACAAAACACCTTTGATATCAAAAAATATATAACTCTAATTGCCTTAAAATTTGATGGATAAATAATTAAGAACATCTTTCTTCAACCCTTCACATTTTCTCAAGCCTTAACACACAAGCAATGCATCCAAAATAACTTTTTAGATCACTCTACACCTCTTTGCTCATCCTTAACCATCAAACATATAAAACATTATTACCATATCAAAAACATGACCACTAGGTCACAAAAATTTCCCTCACACTACTCTACTCTTCAATTCATCCACCAAGATTACTCACACTTCTCTTTTCTTCACCCATACTTTCTAGAAATCTTCATCTTTGTTTTTTCTCTTTATAGAGTATTCATGATCACCATCTTCTTGGTCAACCACAAGATATTCCTTAAATAATAAGGATTATATCCCACTTGAAAAAATATCAACACCAATTATATAGGCTAACCATATCATTTATAGATCACCCTTAAGCAACAACACCTTTTAAATAGGCTTAAGTATCCCTTTTAGGTCCATGAAGACCTATTTATCCCTTTAACACTTCATCAAGAAAAAATAGAAACATAAGACCACTTAAAATGACATATTTCCATGACACATGACCCTTAAGAGACCTTAAAGTTATTTAAAACATCACTACATACCTCTGCATATGCAAAACCTTTCAATCATTTGCCTTGTACATGATAACCCCATGAACGAACAAAAAGTCAACTTCCAAGCAATGGTTCATACTGAAGATGGATTGGTTAAACATAAAAAATATATACAGATAATCCTCATGGATTCTAAAACACTCTTAAATAGATAAATTATAATGAAACATCCAAACACCATCAAGAAAAACATAAATATCCTTTTTGGGTCACTTGTAGAAAAAAGTCAAACCCTCAGTCAACTTTAAAGCTCCATAAATGTAATTATACAACTATTAAAATGTCTTAATCAATTTTAGTGTATTTCCATTGAATCTATTTAAAACTTTTATTTTTACTACATCATCAAATTCATATATCATCAAAATTTATAATCAAAACACTATAGACTAGTTTTCCTTTGTAAAATTTAAATATTTAAATTCCAACTATCACTAAAAATGCAAATTTGGCTAGTATGGAAAATAATGAAATATGCTTGGGAGAGAAAATTTTCACCATCATAAATTTTTATATACATAATTTAAAGGCATGAAATTTGAAACATATCTTTAGGTGCAAAACTAAGCAAACCCATGTGTCCACTTTCTTCTGACACCTTCACACATGTGAATTCTGATGTCATCAATTTGCTTACTCAAGAAACTCTGCCAAGATGACTAATATAACCTAGACCTTCACAAGACTACTAAAATGGATTATTTTAATTCCCAAAATTATACCAAGCACTTATTATACTCCAATCACCAATGGATTTATCTAGTTAGATGTAAAAATGTCAAAATCATTAGCATAATTAATAAATTGAACATTACCCTACATGCTTTCCCAAGCCTCTCCAACTCCCAAGATGTTTCATTCATAGACCTCCATACCTATTTTTTATATGTCCTTCTATTTATTTGACTAAAAATATGGGTTGGTATATATCTTTAGATAGGTCACACATGTTGCTTAGGACTAGGTGTGGTACCAAAGTAGCTATAAAAGTTGAGCCCATTTACAAAGACCACATTGAACCATATTCCCCTGATCCAACCCCCATGAATTTAACCATGTATGATGAAGAAGAGAGTTTTGTCCTTCATGATACTACCATACATTTGGAGGAGGTTATATCTATCTTACTTGATGAGTGGGTAAATGATCACTATGGTTTTGATCAATATGATCATGTGGAGGATACAAGATTTGGTGCCTATTACATCCTTGAGGAAGACTTAATTCTAACAAATCTTGTGAGGAAACACAAGGATCTTGGAGGTACATGGAAGAAATTTGTTGATGTTCTAAGGAGTACAAATGGTATTGTTATAAGTATTATGTTGATCTCTCCTCAAAAAGATAAGTATTGTTTTCATATAGGATATAATTCAGCTATACTAATAATGTATATGAGTAGGAGGCATTGATACAAGGCCTCTAATTGGCACAAAATAGAGGAATAAATATGTTTCAAGTGTTTAGTGATAGTGAGAAAATTATAAATCAAGTTAGAGGATACAAGATTTGGAACCTATTGCATCCTTGAGGAAGACTAAATTCTAACAAATCTGGTGAGGACACACAAGGATCTTGGAGGTACGTGGAAGCAATTTTTTGGTGGTCCAATAAGTATAAATGGTGTTGGTATAGGTATTGTGTTGATCTTACCTCAAAAGGAGAAGTATTTTTCATATAGGCTATAATTCAAATCTAATAATAATGTATAAGAGCATGAGGTATAGATCCAAGGACTCTAGTTGGCACAAAAAAGAGGAATAAATATGTTTCAAGTGTTTAGTGATAGTGATCTAGTTATAAATCAGGTTAGAGGATACAAGATTTGGTACCTATTTCATTTTTGAGGAAGATTAAATTCTTAAAAATCTTGTGAGGACACACAAGGATCTTGGAAGTATGTGGAAGTAATTTTTTGATGGTCTAAGGAGTATAAATGGTGTTGGTGTAGGTATTGTGTTGATCTCCCCTCCAAAGGAGAAGTATTTTTTTCATATAGGCTATAATTTAACTATACTAATAATGTATATGATTATGAGGCATTGATATAAGGCCTCAAATTCAAAAGACAAAGAGTAATATATATGTTTAAAGTTTTTAGTGATAGTGAGCTAGTTTTAAATCAGGTTAGAAGCCAAAATGTAGTCAAGAATAACTTTTTGAAGGCCTATAGACATAGAATGTGGGATATTATTGAAGGCTTTGATTCTTTTAACACTCAAACTATACCAAGAGCAAAAAAATTTGATGTTGATTGGATTGATACTATGGTATATGAATACAACCTTCCCCATGATGCTATGAAGGACTCATAATAGATTTTCAAGTTGGTGGTTAGATTTGCAGTTCCTAATAACAATGTTAGCTGGCAAGTGTTTGAGAATGATGAGAAAATCACCAAGTTTTTACAAAAAGGAGGTAGAATTCTCAGCCAAAAACTATCATAGGCACCAAGATAAATATGCGGTTAGATTATCTAGTATAAAAGTAACAACTTTCCTAAGGGGTTGGTGACTTTATAAAGTATGCTCAATTCAGATGATCAGCTCAAAGGTGAGAAAAAGAACATGACAATAAAGGAGGAGAACTATGAATCAATTGCCCTAACTAATGGTAAAATTGTTAAGGTTGGTAAGGTATGAAATCAATCTAAAAATATAGATTTTACTTGTCTTTGTAAGAGATATGATGACATATTTGCCTAGAGTTACCAAGAACTTAGAGTTTTTGATTCATACTTGGCCCAACACACCATTGAGCTAGACCCCAATGCAAAACTAGTTAGGTAAAAGTAGAGAAAAATAAACCCCAAGATTGAACCTTTGATGAGAAAAGAGATAAATAAACTCATAGAATCCAACATTATCTTTCCTATCAAGCATTCCTCGTTGGTGGCCAACCTAGTCCCAATAGGAAAGAAAAATGGGGAGACTAGACTATGTGTGGATTTTAGGGAATTGAATAGAGAATCTCTTAAAGATCATTACCCCATTCTACCTATGGATTAGATACTTCAAAATATATCAGAGGTTGAGATTTTTTAATATGAGATGGTTATTCAATATATAATAATAATACTTGTATAATAATTTGATCAATTCAAGAAAACGTTTACCACTAAATGGGGTACCTTTGCTTACAATAAGATGACTTTCAAGTTGACCAATGCTGGTGAAACCTTACAAAGGGCCGTGGACATGGGATTTAGGTTCATAATAAATGATATGATATTGGTGTATTTATATTATATAATTTTTTTCTCTAAGCATGTAGTTAATCATTTGGATCACTTGAGGCATATCTTTGACAAGTGTAGAGAGATTGGGGTATAATTGAACCCAAATAAATGTGTGTTTTTTATCCATGAATGCAAGCTATTATGGTTTTTTGTTTCCATATATGGAATTGAAATTGATCTATAAATGGTGGAAGAAATCTTGGATCTTTCTTTTCCAAGTCATAAAAAGGGTCTCCAAAGATTCTTGGGTAAGATAAACTTTGTAAGAAGATTCATCCCAAACTTTGTTACTTTGGTCAAACCTCTCACTATTATGCTCAAGAAGAATTATACCTTTAGTTAGTCAAGATAAGGTAAGGATATTTTTAATTCAATTAAAAGATAAATTTCTCAAGCTCTTACACTCATGAACCCATGCTATGATAACAACTTTATTCTTTATTCTTTTGGGGGGAATGATAATATATCTGACATATTGGTGTAGGATAATATTGATCTAATAGAACATCCCATTGCTTTATTTAGTCAAGAACTTAAATATTATGATTTGAGGTATGGTTTTATGGAAAAAATTCCTTACTTTCATAAGATCCCTTAAAAATTTAGACATACACTCTCTAATTACAAAATACCACTGATGGTTTCAAATTCAAGCATGAAAGAGTTCATGTTCAACAAGGATAGAGGTGAAAATAAATCTAGTTAGATAACTAAAGTCATGGAGTATGACATTAAAATCAAGTTTATCAAGTTTGTGAGAGGAAAAGGGATATATTAGCAATTAGAAATAGACTTAGAAGCTGATTATAGGGCATTTATTATGCTACAAGAAGGACAAAAGGCTAATCATGAGGTTCTTAATAGTTGGAATAGATATATGGTCACCTTCTTATAAATTGGTGAGTATTAAAACGGCCTCAACAAATCCCAAATAAGTTATTTCAAACTTTAATCAGTTCTATATGTCATTATTGATGGTATTATATTCAAAAAGGATGTCGATGGAGTACTCTTGAGATGTATAGAATCCAACTAAGTGGCTAGAGTGCTAGAGGAGTCTCATGATGATCCATTAGGAGGCCATTTATCTCTTAATTATACTAATTTTAAAATTATGGGGGTCAATTATTATTTAACAAATTTATTTATAGATGCACATGCATGGGTTAGAAATTGTAAGAAGTGTGCCTTCTTTATAGGCATGAAAAATCTAGTAGCTCTCCCTCTTCATCAAATCTAGGTAGAGCAGCCCTTCATATAATGGGGTTTGTACTTCATTGGGATTATTAACCCACCTTAAAGAGTTAGTCACAAGTGTGTATTAACTATCACATATTAATTAACACTGTGGAAATAAGCAGTGGCACTTAGAGATGCAAATGAAACCTTAGTATTGGATTTGTTGTTCTAGCTTCTTATTTTATTGAATTTTAGAAACTATAGGGGTTAATTTACTAAATAGTAAAGGGGTCTAGATTAAGGGGGAAATTAGTAAATAAATATGCCTTAATTAACCTACTAATTTATTGAATCTAGAAGTTCTTATTTTATTTCTAAAAATAGCAAATAAGGGGATAAAGAGTAAAAATTAGCTAATTCTGGGCTGAGATGAAGGAGATAGAGGCTACAAATTGTTGATCTAACTAGACAAACTATTAGAAATGGGATCCAAAAGTTTATTTTCTACCTGTACAAGAGTGCTAGAAATGGGACACCTATAGGTCCAATGTTATAGTCCAAGTTTTGGCATGGTAGTCCTTAGTGTCTGAGCTTTCTGAGATTTCTAGGTTTTGTTCATCTGCTCTGAGAGACCCTGTGCCTAAAATATCGAGTCTTAGTTATTTACAAATATTTATGTGAAATTGATTTTGTATTCAAGGAACTTATTTTCTCTTCATGCATGATAGGTGATCTCGAATCTAATTGAAAAAAGGGGTTAGTGTGTAATATGCATTGAATGTGAGATCACACCTCATGTGTGGGCACATTGCCTACATACCAATACTCTAAAGAGGGATCAAGACCAATGTAGTTATCCCAATTTGAATTCATATTGTGTAATCATATATATGTAATGTAAGTGTATGCAAATATGGGCAAGCTTGAGATAACTCATGACTAGTGTGGGAGGTTAGATAGACTATAAATAATAATTGTTGGCTATATGTAGAGAATAAGAAGATTTGCTTGAGTGTGATTTAGTATATTTCTATCGTGTGCCTTTTGAATGATTGCCAACCCTTCTAAATGACCTTTAAATGGGATTTTATAGGGAAAATAATGATCTTGGGTTAGATGAACTCGCATTAGGTTGACAAGAGAAAAGATAAGGATTATACAAAATATGATCATTTGAGGCTATTATAGACTTGGACAATAGTGTTAAAAAGTGGACACCTTGGGTCCCAGTGCTATAGTCCAACCTTTGGTACTATTATCTAGGGAGAAAGGGACCCTAGTAGATAGATATGTGCCTGGGAGAGGATTCTAGGATAGCAGGGGTTGAATTTAGAAGGCTTTAAATGACTGGGAAATAGTGAAAACATGCCTAAGTGGGTTGTGTAAGTGAGTAGGAGAGACCTATGGTTTGGGCATCATAAGTCATGCTCAGTTGTACAAATTACATTTTAGTATGACTACATTCCCCACCCCTTTATTCTAAGTATACAACAAAGCAAAATACTAGGATAAAGGAAGAAAAAAGAGAAGTGTACCTACACTTGCCTTTGAGACTAAGCCCAAGAAGCTATGTGATGTTGGGTTGTGCATAGTGAGAGCACATTTTACTATGTAAGTCTATAAAAATAAAAGCAAAAGTAGATCAGTTTTTAGTAGATACGCTATATCTAAAATAATAATGTACAAAGTTAGGTAAAAAGAGAGGAAGGAAGAGAAAGGAATGAATACACCTCATTAGGTATGTGAACCAATAAAAAACTTGTTATGTTGTTGGGTTATGTTGGGTAATGTTAGAAGTATGCTTAACTAAGAGTTATATTGATTAATGAGCCAAGTGTTCAATCCCCTAGAATTTAGATCAAGAATGCAAAGGTAGGCCCTTTGGCTCCATCATCACCAACTATGTGAAGTTAATGAATCATGCATGTACTAATTAATGTTTATACCATGTGTCCAATCCTTCTAAATAGGTGGCTCAAGAATACAAAGGATAGCTAATCCTTTGGCTCCATCATTTCCCCACGATGTGAAACTAAATGAAAAAATATTGGTATAGATGAATGTCATATGAGATGACTCATAGAGCCCTTTAATGTGTTGTGATTGACAATGTTGGTGTGGATACCCAAATATAAACTAGAAACTAGGCCATTGTTGGCCACTTCAAAATATGGAGATTGGACTTGTATAGAAGCCCCTCCTAAAATTGGAATCAAGGCTTAGGAAGCCACTTGGGAACTTGGGTACATAGGAAGTAAACTTGTATGAATGTTTACTTGAATGTGATGTCAACCACATGTAGATGGAGTAAGGCACACAATTGTTGGGAATGTGTAAAAAAATGCAATAAAATCAAAAATAGAGAAGGCCCATGTGTCACACACATTTCCCTCAATAAATGGTGTTTAGATAGAGTCTAAACTACATGTTGTGTCAACTACCATGTCTAAATTGAAAATGTAAATCCTCATGCCATGCATGATGCCCCTTATATCTAGATTCTCTTAATGAAATAAGTGCTAAAAACTACTATTTTTTTGATTGAACTGTACTGGTAAAATTGTGACTCAACTAACCTCTCTACTTAGTTCTATAAAAATTAAATATTCTACTATTTGGATAATAGTTCTATAAACTAGACACTTTGGTGTCCAATAGTGTACTCACTATTGACTAGAGCCAAAAATGATGATTGATCTAGATTCTTTGATATCTACTTGATCTAGTTTGCCTATGCTAAGTTATGGATTCTAGATTGTACTATTCTAAAATTGTTTTTTCAACTATTAAGAGCTCTGATCTTTGTGACAAAACCCTTGTTTATTTCCCCCTCTTTTGAGGGTAGGAATGGAGACCCTAAAATGACTACCCTCAGAAGAAGAAGCCCTACAAGTGTGTTAAGCTATGAAAACATTTGATATATCATTGATATACATTATCTCAAGATATAGCAAAAATTTTAGAGATAGATTGTTAGATCCATAGGGGTATGCCTAGATAGATATAAGAATGTAATAGCATGTGCATAAGAGTAAACTGGGATTTGAAATGTTAGTTGTTAGTTGTTAGTGACATGGAGGGATGGAACATGATGTCTATCATGGAATCTAAGATGTAAAGTAAATACATGATTAGATTCATGGCATTTTACACAAAGATAAGCAATCAAGCAACAATCATATAAAGCAAGAATTAAGAAACACATAAGGGTAGCCAAGGGGAAAAATAAGCATACGAGGCATACAAAGCATGTTCAAATTACACATACACACATAATGGGAATAATAAAATATTGGCACAATGCTCACAAGCACATTAAAGGCACACACAAAATACATTGGCAAGTGTCCAAAGGCACACACATATAGAAATAAACAAAAGACATTGGCAAAGGTCCTAGAATGCAAGCATAAAGTAAATAGGAATTGAAAAATGCAAACACATCTAGCTAATCAAAGTGAACAGTGGAAGTATGTAAAGTACTATAAATATAAACATGCATCTAACTATGAAAAGCAAGAAGTAAGAGTATACAAAATACGTGATACAAGACTAATGTATATGTTATGAAATACAGAAGTGTGATATACACTAATGGATGTCGATGTGATATCTATGTAATAAAGTAAGGAACATATTAAAAAAGGATGTTTAGAGTATATAGTGTAATAATGACATAACCTTGATGGTTTAGTCATGTAGAGTATGCCCCTAGTGGGTAGATGTATTGATATGTAGTTGCAAAGTAGAAGTAGCAAGCCCCCTCAATGGGTGGAATGAATCAATCAAGGATCTAGAAGCACTACACACACTTAAAGAAGATCAAGTGAAGCCTGGTAATATATATAAATCAACAAATAATAGCATATAATATCATGATGTAAGTCTATAATAATGGTTATCAATATAAAACATAGATGATACATATAATTGACATGTTTTTATATTTTTGAAATATTATATTGTTTTTGTATTTTGAAATTTTTGAGCTATGTGGAATCAAGCAAAGGAAAATATGTAAAATCAAGTAGGAGATATTATGTATAATCAATGGTGGAAATAAGTGATACTAACAAATGAGTCTCAAATGACACTCCCTGTCATGGTGTTGTGTATCGAAGAGTGAAATCATGTATGATCATAGAGCATGATGGAAATGTTGAGACTATGGCTCTAAAAGCTATATATGTTATAAATGTTATAAAATCTTTGAATTAAAAACTATCTATGGGGAGCCTTTATAATTATAAGAAGTGCATGTATTTGTAGGGCTCTTAGGGACCCATCTAGAAGTAGGAAAAACTCATTGAACGCTAGAATGAAAAGTACCAATCATGTGGCTCAATGGATGTCAATTGGTTACTAGTGCCCTATATGTAATTGGTGGAGGATGTGCCTAATATGTATGATGTACACCTAATGTTTCTTATATCCCTGACTTACCATACTATGGAAATGGATTTTAAAATATTTTGAGTAACTTATCCTATGTTGGTTTGGTTAAATGAGGCTCAACTAAATTACCTTGATCAATTTGATTTCCATCAATTAGATCTTGTATCTTATGCTTGAGACTAATGAATCTATTTATAGTATAGTGCCCTATGATAGTCACAAAATGCATTATGGTCATATCCCATGGAAGAGGCTTTGTTGGATAAATTTCTCTGATAGGAGGAAGAGATATGATGTTACATTCTAATAACTACTATAGAACTTTGGCTAGAGGAATTGGTAGATTTGTAAAATGTTGTCAAGGAGGTGATGATAAAGTGACTCTTTGTGAGGGATTTGAAGTTGCATTAACTATCTACTGAGTTGAGCCTTTACTATCATTGAATTTGACCTTATATGGGGCTTTGCTATTACTCTTATTAGTTGTATTTGGTGTACTTGTGTACTTAGGTTTGCCCTCTGAAATGAGTTTGATTTCTTTTTCTTTTAAAGTGTGACATAAGTTAGTGAAAGAAGAGAAAATTTGGAACATGATTGTCTCATGCAAAACTAGTATAAGACTCTATTTAAAGAGGTCATGTAACTCCTGATCTACCATAGGGCTAGTCACTTTATCCAATATGGTCTTGTATCTAAGAACATACTCAGTGAGAGGCTCATTTGATTTTTGTTTTTTTTGTGAAATTTGGGCATATGAAACCTTATCCCTTATATTGATACTGAAATGTGTTAGGAACATGTCGATAAGAGGATTGAATGCATTAACCGACTGATTTAGTAGACTATAAAACTATTTTAATGCATAATCCTTGAGGCTTCTTGGAAATAATTTAGTTAATATCCAATCATTTGGTACATAATCTAAACAAGATACATGAAATTCTCTCAAATGTGTCTCTAGATCACCCTTACCATCATAAAGAGTGAGCTTAGGTTATACAAATCTAGGTGACAAGGATGTAGTAGCTATATGTCATGGCAAAGGTATATGCAATAGGGTGAAGGAGCCAAATGCCTGTGTAGATCTAGTGGTACCTTGTTCAATATGTTTCACCATGGATTGAAGAGATCAAATCTCTTACACAAGGGCTGCCACATCAAGAGATAGGGATGTACTAGTTACAGCTAATGGCATAAAAGAAGGTTGGGTTACTATATGGGGTTGTTGTGATATAGTTTCCCCCATAGTGTCATGTGAAACTAATGGCTCTATAGTTTGAGAACATTGACCATAGGTTACCTTTTTTTGTTCCTCTTGGATGATTATAATCATGTCATCTTGCATATTTAGGTGTTTGGTTAAGAGTTCTTGAAGCTCTCTTTTATCAGTTTCATCAAAGCTAGTATATTGGGCCATTGTTAAAGAAGGAAAATTATTTGAAATATGTTTGAATGTTTTTAAATAAGTTGTAATAGGTAATGTGCTAAAACTAGAAAGTATTAGATATAAGAAATGCAAATTTCTAAAATAGTAGTTTAGAATTTGTGCAAAAAAGGATATGAAGCTGCCAAACATGTAAGGTAATACCATAAAAAAAAGTAGAACTAGTATATGAAACTAGGGATTTTTCATAAATATTATTTGCAAAATATTATGAACTTTTGAATTTGAAATTGATTTTTTGAGCTAAGTATGCAAGATAAAATTTAGAAAATTATGAGAAATTTCATGGTTAAATGGAACCTAGTAGATGCAACTAGGGTTTTGAGACAAATAATTTTTTTGGAATTTACTATGAATTTTTGAAATTTGAAGTGATTTTTTTATTTTAATATTTAATAAAACATTTCATAAAATAAGTGGAATATTACTTGAAAATTACTAGGATTTAGTTGATGCAACTAGGGATTTGAAATGATTTTTTTCAAAATTAATGTAATAATTTGAATTTTTTGTTATAAATTTGTAGAAATGATCTTGAAAAATTTAGGAAAATTTTGAAAATATTCTAAAATTAGCAATATATTTTTCCTAATGGTTTGAAAGTGTTTGTATGCAAATAGGACCTAATGTGTGCAAACTAAGGTTTTAGTGAATTATTGAAAATATTTCAATTATTTTTTTTATTTTTTTGAATTCAATAAAATTTAGGAAAATATTACAAAAAATCAAAAGTAATTATCCCTAGGGTTTTTGTGTAAAAATTTGAAGTCGCATTCACCAAATGTTTTACTGAATTTGGGAAACTATAGGGGTTCGTTTCATAAATAGTAAAGGGGTCTAGATTAATGGGAAAATTAGTAAATAAATGTGCCTTAATTATCCTACTGATTTATTAAATCTAGAAGTACTTAATTGATTTTTAAAAATAGAAAACAAGGGGATAAAGAGTAAAACTTAGTTGATTCTGGGTTGAGATAGAAGAGATAAAGGCTACAAATTATTTATCTGGCTAGGCAAACTGTTAGAAATAGGATCCAAAAGTCTATTTTATTTCTAGATAGGAATGTCAAAAATGGGACACCTAGAGGTTCAGCACTATAGTCCAAGATTTGGTGCTGTAGTCCAAGTTTTGGTGCTATAGTCCTTAGTGTCTGAGCTTTCTAAGCCTTCTAGGTTTTTTTCATCTACTTCAAGAGACCATATGCTTGAAATATCAAGTCTTTGTTGTTCATGAAGCTCCATGTGAAATTGATTTTATCTTCAAGGATCCTAATTCATCTTCATGATTGATATGTGATCTTGAATCTAACTAGAAAAAGGGGTTAGTGTGTAATATGCATTGAATGTGCAACCACACCCCATGTGTGGGAATGTTGCCTACATACTAATACTTCAAAAAGGGGTCAAAGCCAATGTATTTCTCCTAATTTGAATGTGTATTATGCAATCCTATTATGCAATGCAAGTGTATGCAAATTTGAGCAAGCTTGAGATGACTTGTGATTGGTGTGGGAGCTTGGATAGGCTAGAAATAATAGTGGTTAGATGTATGCAAAGAATAGGAAGATTTGCTTGAGTTTGCTTTAGAATATTTATAGCTTATGCCTTTTGAATGATTCCAACCCTTCTAAATGACCTTTGAATGGGATTTTATAGGGAAACTAGTGATCCTAGGTTAGATAAACTTGCATTAGGCTGACAAGGGAAAAGATAAGGATTCAATAAAATCTAACCATTTGAGGCTATTGTGGACTTGGACAAAAACATCGGAAAGTGGACACCTTGGGTCCTAGAATTGTAGTCCACCTATGGTGTTGTTGTTTAGGAGTAAAGGGACCATAGGGGATAGATTTGTGACTAGGAGAGGAGTTCATGATAGTAGGGGTTGAATCTAAAAGGCTTCAAATGATTGGGAAATAGTGAAAACATGCCTAAGAGGGATATGTAATCACTTAAGAGAGGCCTATGGTTTGGGTGTAACAAGTCATGCTCAAGTTGTCCAAATTTCATTTTACTATGACTACACTTTTATTATATTTAATAATGTTATGTATTTTGTGAGAACTCAAATTAGTGAATAGGAAGTCAAATATGGCATCTATTTGAGTACTTATTCCATCTATTACCTCTAAGTTAATGGCTTAGAAAAATGTACTAACAAGAACCTAACAAGGATTACTAAGAGGACTATGGAGGACAACCAAAGAACTTGGAATACCAAGTTAAAAACAACATTATGGGCTAGTAGGATGACACCCAAGAGGGCTATTGGTAACTCCCCTTTAATGCTAGTCTATGGGAGAGAAGTAAGGTTGCCTTTTTCACTTGAATTACTAGATCTTGATCATACTCAATAACTAGAATTAATGTAAAATGATTGCATTATAGTGATAATAGTATATTTGATGGAATTGGAGGAAACTAGGAACCATGCAATGCATAGCATGGAGTTTCATCAAGATCAAATGAATAGGACATTTAATAGTAAGGATGTTGATAGGTGTTTCAAAGAAGGAGATCTAATGCTAAAAAGGAATGAATATAGGTTAAAGGTTAGGAAACACAAGAATTTTTATGCCATATGGAGTGTCCCCTACATCATAACCAGTATTAAGTAAGCCAATGCTTATCAGCTCTCAAAGCTGAAAGAAAAGGAGGTACCTATCCTAGACAATGGGATCCATCTTAAGAAATTTTCTTAAATTCATTTCAATCCTTGTACATAATTAGGTTAGTTATTTTTAATCCCTCCAAGCATTGTTTACACATTATTTTTTGGGTAGTGTATTGGTTTTATCATTCCTTCAAGTGATACTACACATTTATTATTACTCTTTGCTTCTTTGTTGTCTACTTTTAAGGTAATTTTTAGTTCATTCAAAGTTGGTCCAACATGTTGCAACCATGGTCACACTTTTAGAGTGAGTTTTAGTAAAAATTATATGATTCCATGCCCAATGGATGCTTAAGGCTATTTATCCCTAATTAATAGGCAAGTAGCCCACATAAGTCACTAGAATGTTGACTATTCAATTCAACTTGATCTCTTGGCACATGATATGCATGGGATAGAGCATTTATATTTCTATAATTAGTTGAGTTTGGTTTTAAAATCACCTCCATGATTATTGTGATAGCCTATAGACATGTATGTTAGGATTTATTGAGGTTACTTGAATAATTTACTTTATTAGATGAGATATAACAGTCATTTTTTGAGGTCATGGGTTGTTATTAGTCATATAACAGGCCTATTGGGGTGGTTTTTAAGGTAAATATGTATCTAAAGTCTTGTATAATGTCTTTTTAATCTTTTCAAGTCTCATTTTTATGACCAAAATCATTCAAACTACCCCTCAATGCAAAATCTTACGAAAAGGCCTAATAAACATTCTTAAGTCCTCAAGTCACATTAGCATAATGAAAAACTATTTGATAAATGGAGACATTAAATTCTTCTTAAGGGTAAAATACATAATAATAATACTAAATTCAATCATTAGTGTCATGTTAAGCCTTGTGAATCTCTCTTCAATTACTCTTTAATATGAAATAGAGAAAAAGTTCTTAAAAGGCTTTAATGATGTCCTAATAAGGTGAAAAGGTCTTATGTAACTCATTAGTGTCATTTTATATGGGTGAAACATTATATAAAGGTTGCATAAGGTCACTTTGAAATTTTACAACTCCTTATAATCTCTCAAGCTCATAAGAATGCATTTGACTTAGTGTTTTTCCCTCCACTAATGTTTGTTGGTAGACTTTTTCATTCCCCTAACTTGGAATAAGTGGATTAAGTCCATGACTACGATGTTACCTACATTTAATCCTTTATTCATAGTAGTTTTCATTGTCCCAAGAGAATTTTTTATAGGTCTATTAGAAAAAAATCTTAAGATAAAGTCACTAAATATCAGGTTTCATTATGGATTCAAGCTCATTCAAGGCCTAGAGCTTTAAATCATGAGCTTCTAGTCCTAGTGCCATAGGTTTCAATCATTTTCCAAGGGTATATTGAGTTTGTGATGACAAGAGAACTTTATTTAATCAAAAAATCATGAATAAGTGCAGTCCTTCCAAGAAGGGGCCTTCAAGGGATTAAAACAAGGTCTATATCCTTTGAAACCAGGTTGAAGAATATGAATGTAGGTATTATAGAAGTATTTAGGTCCCTTTCAAGAGCAATAAATAGAAATAACAAGGTTTTTTTTAGGTTTTCAATGAGGATATGTTGTTTGACAAGCTAAAAGTACCGAGTTATAGCTTTTGGTGACACCTTCATTATTTTCAAGGTTAAAAGAATTAAATATATTCATACCCAACCTAAAATTTGGTTATAGAAAATTTTCATGGTCATATTGGCATGGTAGATAGTTTTAATATTCTAAAAAACCTTCATGCAAACCATAAATATAGAATGTAGGGAGTTCAAGTTAACTGTCAAAAGTTATAGGTTTCTTCATCATGTCCTAGTCTTGTTCTACAAGTGCATGGTTCTTGAAGAGTTTGAGAAGTGATTTTAAGGGTATTAAATCAATTCATGGTGGTTTTTAAATGCATCAAGGATCAAAAAATCTTGTGGAATTAACCTATAGGATTATGAACTGATGTGCTCGAAAGTTATAGGGTTTTCAAACAAATAATCTTATCATTTTCCTATTCCCTTTACCCATGATATTTGTGAGGTTTTGATAAAGATTTGGCATGTTGTAACTCATATTTTGGTTTTCCCTATCAATTGTGAGAAGATTGGAATCATGTGCATTTACTTGATATACCCTAAAAACAACTAAAAATTATCTTAAACCCTAAGCCTCAGAATGCACATATTGGTGATTTTCTAAACTTTTAAGGGCCATAAAAAATCCCACAAACACTTTCCTTGCATCCAAAATTTCCTAGCATGGAATTTACATGTAGAATTAGTAATATTTCAATTTTTTACGCTTATAAATGAGGTTTTCAAGTAAAAAACATATATACATAGATTTAATATGCAGCCCTAAAGTTTTCAAAAGGATTTCTTGATGATTCAAAATAGAACAAGATCTAACATTTCTTTCATAGGTCCCCTTGAATTAAAATGTAATGAGAAACAAGTCAAAGGTGGGGAGTTATATGCATATGTATCAAGTTTCTAACATTTCAAATCTTTTCAATGATTAATTTCAAGCATGAAACATTATATAGGATATTCATGTAAGCTATTTAGACTGTTAGGAAGCATTTCCACTAGTTGAGAGTTGCACAGAAGAAGCAATAAGACTAAAGATAGAAGATATGCCCAAAAGAGGAAATTATGACTTACATGGATGAGGACATTTTCAAGATATTATAAAAGTATTTGAAGACATAATGTGGGATTATGTGAATCAAGAGTGAGAAAGCCTAAAACATGTTTCTAAAGTCTCAAGACCTTTTATGCAAAGTTGCAAACACTTTTCAATATTCCCAATAATATTTCTTACAAATTCCAATCTCCTTAAAATAAAGGTAAGGTCTTAAAAAGTAGGTTTCTTTTCTTATAATGCTAAGACATAGGGTTTAGAGATTCCAAAATAAAAAGTTGCAGGTTCATAAGAGTAGGCAAGGTTTCTCAAGTATGATTAAGATCAATTGTCAAACCACTCATGAGAGTTTAAAGATTAACAAGACCCTCTATATATCTACAAACATTGGAAAGGTTTTCAACATGTGTCAAGAAGATTTGAGGCTCCTTCAAGAATTATTATAGGCCTATACAATGTCTTAAAGTGAAAAAATAAGGTTTTTAAAGGGTTTTAAACATGTTTTTAGGGGATTTTTTGGTTTCAAAGGTATATATGAAAGTTTATGTAGATGTTCAAACATGATCATGAGGATAAGGCTTGTCAATGAAAATGATTATTTTCAAGCATGGTAAAAATACCTGCAGGCATGCTAGTGTAAGGTTTAGGGATCTAGTATGATAATATGAGTTTGAAGACCTTACTATTTCAATGAATTTTAGCTTATATTTTGAGAAAGGAAGATGAAGAAACTAAATATGCGTATGGTTGAAAAACCTATTTAGTTTTGCACGCATTGAACCAAATGATTGTGAAGAACTCCTCTTTGGCTTGGGAGGATGAACTATTAATAAAATAACAATAAATCAAATGGTTGGTTAGATAGATATTTGGGTGGATTGCCTAGCACTAACTAGATCTTGAAAGCAAGAGCATCCTCAGGGGCTATCAATCCACATGTTTTAAATAATTAAATTTATAAAATAGAACATAGAGTACTTGCATCAATAATCAAAAGCTATTAAAATTGAACACAATAAATGTTTGATAAGAAAAGAGGTTAAAATGACTAATTGTAATAATAAGTAGGTTAATACTAATGTTAAACAACTCGGTTCTATTTCAAAAAATTAGGTAGAGGTTTGTGAATAGGTAGGGACATATAAAATTAGATTAGGTTGGGGGTGAGAGGGTGAAAATAACTTGTTTTTATTTTTTTCCATAGTGACCGTCAGTGGTTGGGATGATAATCGGTGGTTAAGGTGACCTTTAATAGTCAAGGTGATCATCAGTGGTTGGATAGACCATCAGTGTTTAAGATAACCATCGACTGTTACTGTGTGTAGGCTTGGGTTGATAAATTGCTTTCAAGAGATGGGTTAGTGTTGGGTTAATTATAAAATGGAAATAAAGTAAATGAATATAAGAAAATAAGTACTTATCTTGTTAGAGGTTGGTCTAGTGGATGGTTGAGGTGGTTGGTCTATTGGTGGAATTTAGCATAATTCTAATAGAGTAATAGTACCTGATAGTTTGGCAGAGAGATGGTGGTAAGTCATCTCTCTAATGTGGTGGTTAGATTATTAGATTTATAGAGGGATACTTGAAAAATAAGATCTATATATAAAAAATCCCTTGATCATTGTGGATCCCCTTTTCACCTCTTACTCCTTTCTTTTTATAGGCAAGTAAAGAAACATACAAAAAGATGTTAACTGGGCCTTCTAATTATAAATCACACATGCAATGGCTCACATGTAGATTTAAATGAGTTATTTTTAAAATATCAAGGTAGAGTTGATGTGGGTGTTTAGTTTATTAGGTAGTGCAACCTTGACCATCGACAATTGAGGGCCAAGGTAGAAAGTGGGTTTAGTCAGTTGGCCAAACTGACCATGGTTAGGCTTAGTTAGGGGTGAAATTTTCAAATTAATCCCAAGGTGTTCCTAAGGTGGTCCATGGGTTTTTTTACATTCAAAATTATAATGTGCATATTTTTGGTGTCTAAATTTGCTCCCTTTTTGTTATGGGGATTTGAATCAACAAACTGTTAAACAAAAACTGATTACAAGTCAAAGATCAGGTTAACTCAAGTATGGGAGGAGGTGTTTTCCCTCTAACTAAGAGTCAATGAGGTAAAAAATATTAGATGTGGGTTTGATGAGTGGGTGAGTTGATGGTAAAATGGGTGGATGATAGGTTATGCACTAAAGCGCAAACACGTGCATAAAGTGTGACAAAAATGTGATAGCCAAAATCACACATTGACTAAGTTTCTATAGCTGGTAAAAATAAAATTCAGTGTTTAGAAAGACAAGTGACAAGTGGACCATGTGACTGCATTTAGCTATGGTAGTTTGGAATACTCATAAATTTAAGTCTCTTAGGCAATGTTTATTTTTTGGAGGGTATCCAAGGTAGTAAGTACTCTCGATAAAACCACGAATTGGTCAAGTGTCATGGGTATCTAAGGTAAGAAGTGCTCTTAAGAAGACACAAGTGGTTCAAGTATGCATGAGGTATAAATTGGTTTAAAAAAGTGATCAACATGGTAATGTGGTCACTATGGTCAAAGGACCAGGTAAAAATCATCACAAAACATGTGTTAGTTCGGCTAAAATGGACCAATAATGAGGTGACAAAGTGGTTAGGTTGGGTGGAGAAGGTAGTCTCTATGGGTGGGTGATTTTATTTAGGTATACTTTAAAAGGGTTGATTAAGGTAAGAGTATAAGAGGGAGCAACCCAACCATCGATGGTTAGGGTGCTTAAGGGTGATCATCGATGATCACCCTAACCATTGACAGTCAAGGTATAAACCCTAAAAGGTCATAAGTCAAAAAGAAAAAAGTTATTCATTTCACTTATTTATCTTTTGTGATTTCTTAAACTTTGAATTTGGCATATTAGGTGAAAAATATTGTTGATGAGGACTACTAAGGAGTTGATCTATTACTGAGGTGGTTGAATGGACTAAGGGGACCAATAAGGATGTAAGGAGCACATGGATGTAGATGAGGATGTGTAGGGGGTCTATAGATTCCTCCTCAATGATGGCTAATGAATGAAGTAAGGGATGTTATTCAAACTGGTAGATTAGTTTGAATTTTTAGTTGCATTTGGTATTAAGGTTATTTGATTAGATGTGTGCTGTATTTTGGGGCTATTTTACACTAGGTAGGGTTTCATGTGGTTTGGGTAATTTTAGTGGGTAATGGTTAAAATTAGAAGGTGGGGTAAGTTAACTAGGGTGGGTTTAGTTTTTGGGTAATAAATTTGGAGGCATGGGAAGGTTTTTATAGGTGATAGGGTTTAGGTATTCCATTCACAAAACACCCTTAGTGACCATTGGTAATTGGGTTCGACCATTGATGGTCGACATCCATAATGAAATGGATGTCTGACCGTTGGTGGTCACCATGATCATCAGTGGTTACCTAGGTTATAAAATGGTTTTTGAGTTTTTTTAAGGTATTTTATGTGTTATTTGGTGGGTATATGTTGACCTTGTAGGTTAGAGGGTGGATTTGGTAGGTAGGCACAAATTCTAAATGTGATAGATAAAGTAAAGGGGTAATGCATGTATTGGTTAAATGGGTAAAATGGGTAGAGAAATAGGTCATTATGTGAGGTCTAAGGGTAACTAAGATAGTTTAAAAGGTTAAGTGTGTAGTTAAAAAAGCATAGGTGACTAAGTTAATGTTATGATATCAAATATTACATGCCTGGGAAGAGATACAGATGCATGATCAGGTGTTATGCATCTTTGCAAATATTCACCAGGGGATGATCCCAACTGATTGGGCATACATAGATGAGGTCCATTTGGGAGAGATACAACACTAATAACATGTGTCATTGATGTATCCATGATCATGGCCCTCATCAAGAGATGGGATCTAACCACAAAAATGCTCCTTCTGTTGACTGGTGAGATGACTATCTTGCCAAAGGATGTGAACAGGATTACATAGTTGCCCCTATAGGGTGATCCAATTTACCACATAGAGTGGGATAAGCATGATGATCTATAGAGATGATGTAGATATATATATATATATATATATATATATATATATATATATATGATTAGGATCATGTCAAATGACACACTAGGGTTTTTGGCTAATCTACACTCTATCAAAGGGTAAGGGGTGAGAGGAGACATATAACTATGATGATGGCTACTTCATGCTTTACCCTTCCTAACTCGAGTAGTGGGAGGTTCTCATAGTTACTATTAGGAGTCTTGGTTGAGATGTTGCTTGGGTAGATAGTATTTGGATGGGTATCAATATTACTAATGTAGATATATAGTGAGTTTTGAGGTTTTAGGGTCCACAAGAGATATGTCACCTATGTCAGTTTGGTTATACACTACTAGGATTATGAGCACATCTAAGTTCTAAGAATAGTGGGGCTACTATGGGTGGGATATGCCTAGATAGAGTTCTTAGTTAGATTCATGTACAATAGGAGGATCTCATGATGATGATTGCTTCAAGGGTGCACTGGGTGCATTAGTGATCGATGATATTGTCTGGAGACCATATGTTAGGTTTCTAGAGTGGGCTAGCTATAAGAGGTAAAATATATCCTTACAAAGTTACAGATGGATATTTGGCCATAGGGATGGAGAGGTATAACTCATCCCATTTGATAGGCTACAAAAGTAGTTTGGCATAGTTAAAGGTATTCTAAGCACATTCCCTAGATAAAGACATGAGGATGTGGAGATATTATTACCAGAGCTACATCTAATGATGATAATGCTTGACTCTGAGGAATTGTCAATAAGGCTAATGATTGATGATGCAGGCTTTGTAGATGGTTACCATGTATGGTATCAAGATATATATATGGTATTGGATATTGGTGGAGATGATGGTGGTAGGAGGTTGATGGATGTGGACCTAATTAGGAAAGGAGGCCAAAGGGCATAGGTCACAACACTACAAGGACAGGTGGATACCTTATAGGGTCAGGTTGATACACTTACAGGTGATAGGTACTAGGCTAGAGCTTCACTAACCTTGGTCACATAGGAGAGACACTCCTTAAGATAGAGAGGAGGAGTAAAAACACCTACAGGACCATTGAGTACCATCCCCATAGCATGATACCTAGCTACAGTGGAGGAGTTATGGTATTATAAGGCTATAGTTTTAAGGAGGTGTCTCGATGAGCCCTACTAGGGTGAGTACAGAGCAAGTTTGGTAGGTGGTTCCAGCTAGCATGGTAACACTAGGTTAGTGGAAAAAATCTATAGGTGGATAGATAAGTACTATATGGGGGAAGGCATTAAGACCTAGTGGTATCCAGGAGATAGTGATTTCCCAAGGGTATAGATATGACATAATTTAGATATAATATATATTATTGTATATCATTTTTATTTTACCCTGTGAGCTGATTCAATGAGATAAACATTTTGAGAGAGAGAGAGACATGTATATTTGTTGTATACATTATGATATTAGACTCATGTTTTATATATATGATCCTTTTTTATTGATCATTGTTCATCATCTTTGGTTTGCTTTTGATGTTTATGGGATGATGTGATTTTTATATTGATGATGTTATTTTGATTGTGCTTATGTTATGGATATGGGATATTGATGTAGAATCACCGAGCTAGACATGAAATGAGATGTATCTTGTTTTATCCATGGTTATGCTTTTTGACATGTATGTTTATGACATGCTAAATTTTAATGAGTATATGTTTCATTGTTTATATTAAGACATGTGGTAGAAAATGGTTAGTTACTTTATTGTTCATCGATGATATGATGTTATTATGCTTGTGATGGTTATGATTATGGTTATGTGTTTTCTTATGACATATATTGATATGATGTGATGATTATGGTTGCTATTATTCTGTTTAGGGTAAAGTACATGAAGCAAGTTAATTAACAGCAATATATGTGAGAAAAAAGGATATAATCAAGAGACAAACATCTTTAGTGAAAATATCAACTAATTAAGAGAGGATAAGAAGAGGGAATGATTCTTCTTATTTGATAAGGAATAAATCAAAAACCAAAGTTGGATTGGCTTAAGGAACATAAGCCCTTTGAAAGCTTTGCATGAGCATTCATTAGTTGGTTAAAAAGGTGTCTTGATCATATAATATTAAGTAAGCTCAAAATCCTTTACTTATAGTGTATAAAGGGGAGATGGATGAAAATGGAACCTTCTTATGAGACTAGCATGCCTCTTTTATAGGTTTCTAAATAGTTAGTATAGACAAGTCTATGTCATGCAAAGTGTAGACTGATCGATGCAAGAAGTCTACATATGAAAGCTGATTACGGATTTCAAAATTATTTTGCCTATGCGAGTTGATTGCAGCTTTAAAAATTATTTTGAATTTTTTATTTCTTGATCATGGGTCTTTTGCTTATTATTATTTTTGTTTAGGGTTTCAAGAAGCTGATCAATGTGAGAAGCTTTTAAGAAATTGCTTGTTTTGACAAATGCTTTATTCAACCATCCTTTAAGGGAGTAGTCTAAGTTTGTATGCTTTGTTTAAAGTTATTTATATCTATCCTTCAAGGGAGCATTCCAACTTAATTTAGGCAATTTCAAACATGTTTTCAATAGCTATCCTTCAAGGGAGTAATGTGTGGATGCTAGGAATGACCCATGATAGGTATTGGTTTGGATTTTTGATTTTTGCTTGTTTGATTTTTGCTTGACATAGACATGATTATATAGGCTTAGAGGTTCACCTTTATGAATGAAAAACTAAAATCACAAGAAGGTAAAGAGGTCTAGCTGACAAAGATCATGGGGATTTATCCTTGTGAAAAGGGGTAGAAAGTACCATGAGAATCATGTTATGGGTAGAGTTATGGTACCCATTGTTCAAGATTAGGCTATGATTAAGATGGATAATCAAATGATTCAACTTAAATTAGTTATCCCTAAAATAAGGAGATTAATGTGATGTGAAAGCAAGGGTTAAGCTTAAGTTAAGACAAAAGGTGAACTTGATCCTTCTTAACAAAATGAAAGATGTAGATGTGAAGCATTGAGGGGCTTAGGTTCTAGGTTTCCCTCAAGAAAGGACAACTAATAAGCTCCTAATCCATACTTGTGGGTTATGATATAAGGTCCAAGATAATTAAAAGCAAACTTTCCCTACTTGATTTTCTCCGTATTAGTGAAGTTTTGATTTTCCTTTAAGATGAGGCCTTAGATTTTGAATTCTTACACTCTAAGGTGTTTGTTATAGGCATAATTGATGCACTCTTGATAGACATGAAGATGGGTAAGGGCATCCAAGTAACGCTTTTCAAGTAGCTCAAGCCAGGCTAAGTGGCGTTGACGATAATCATATTTAGAAATATGATCTTGTAAAGATATATGAAGAGATGGGATTTGGAATTTGAGAGGCAAAATAATCTCTGCTCTAAACATAAGAGAGAATGGGGTAGCACCAATAGGGGTTCGAATGCTATCATGATATGCCTATAATTTTAAAAGGATGTATAAATGCCAATCTCGATGACATGCATTAAAAATTTAAGTGAGCATGTTGTTGAGAGTTTTTTTAGAGGTCTCTGCCTATCCATTCGCTTAAGGGTGATAAGGTGAGGAGAAACTTAACTTAATCGTAAATGAATCACAAAGACCCTGGACTTATTTTTTTCTTAAAATATTTACTATTGTCAGTGATAATTTTTTGAGGAACACCAAAATGGTATATGATGTGATGGTTGATAAAGTCAATAATATTTTCTAATTTGTTTGAGATTAGAGGAATAGATTCTACCCATTTGGTGAAATATTTAGTCACAGTGATGATAGAATGGTGTGACTACAAATAATTAGGGTTGATTTCACCAATAAGGTCCAAGCCCCATTATGAGAAGGGCCAAAAATTAGTGGATACATGAAGACTATGGCTAGGTGTGTGATGTAAATTGGCATGTTGTTGACACTTAACACACTTTTCCACATAATCACTATAGTCTTGGCTAAGGTTAGTACAATAATATCCAAGGTGAAATATGCATTTGGCTACAGTGAGGCCACTAAAGTGTCCCCCATAGATTCCATCATGCATTTCCTTGATAACATCATAGGCTTTATGACTATGTAGGCAATGGAAGAGGAGGACATCAAAGCCTTGTTTATAAATAATTCCCCCATAATCGTGTAACATGAGGCACTCTAGATTAACACTCTTTAAACATTCCTAGAAAGGCTAGAAGGAATGATGGCAAGGTTAAGATATTTAAAGGTTTGTTGGTACCAAAGGTCAGGTTGAGTCTCTTCCACATTAGAGATGGTGGGAGAATTTGGTTTGACATAAGAAGGTTGGGTAAGACTATGGATAATGATAGATATCTTGGATTCAGAGGGTGTAGATAGAATCTAATAGGTAAGGGAATCCATGATATTATAAAACTTATTAGTAGATCATGGGGTTGACTGGATGCGGTAGTGTTTAAATGTTGTTAAGCATTTGTCAATGAGTTATTTGTACTATTTAAAAACATCATTCTTACACTGGTAAGATCCATTGATTTTATTGACCACAAGTTATGAGTCACCAAAGATGTTGATAATTTTGACTCCTAAGGCTAACATAGTTTGAAGGCCTATGACTAGGGCTTTGTACTCAGCCATATTGCTAGTATATTCAAAATATAGTTTGAAGGACAAAGAAAGAGGTTCATTGTCAAAGGGAATAAGGATTATTCTAGCTCCCTCGCCATGTTGACACTTTGATCCATCAAAGAACATGGTGATTTGATAGGTGAAGTCCACCTAAGAGAAGGTTGTGATGGACTCATTGGAGAACTCGAGGAGAAGGTTGGTTGTTAGCTAATAGTACTTCAGCTAATTCGTTGGCAATGACTTTCCCTTTAATGAACTTTTGATAAAAGAAATCAAGGTCAAAATCCTCTACTAGAATGAGCCACTTGGCCATATGTTGGTTTTGGTATGGTTTAGAGTGCATGTACTTGAGTGGGTTAGTATTGGTTATGACATAAGTTTTATGGTTAAGAAGGTAGTGGTGAAGCTTGGTGGCCATGAACACTAAAGCTAAGAAAAGTTTCTCAATGTGGGCATACCAAGTCTTGTACTCTACAAGTGTGTGGCTAAAATAGATTCCTCTTTTTGTTTTTCATCTTGATGAGCAAGCATTACCCATAGGGAGTGATCAGTGGTAGAGATATAAAGGTAGAAAGTTTGGTCATCCTTGAGAGGGGTGAGGAGAGGTAGAGACAAAAGGTACTTTTTGTATGAATCAAAGGATTTTTGACTATCACTATTCCACTTAAAACATGCATCCATCTTTAGAAGGTGGTGAAAGGGTTAAAATTGATCCAAAAGCCAGGAAATAAAGTGATGAATAGATTAGAGCTTCCCTTAAAAACTATAGAGTTGTTTGAGGTTAATTACAGGAAGCTTTTTGATGATGGCTTTAATTTTGGCTAGAATGACTTCTATTCCTTGAAGGGAGATAATAAATCCAAGTAGTTTTCTTGACAAAACCCTAAAAATGTTCTTTTTAGGGTTAAGACAGACATGGTAACAGACGAGTCACTCAAAGATAATCTTGAGAATGGCCAAATGATCCATATAATATTTGGATTTCCTAAAAAGGTCATCCACATAGTCCTCTACAATCTTATGGATAAGGTCATGGAAGATGTAGGTCATAGTGCATTGGTAGGTTACACCAACATTCTTTAATCCAAAAGGCATGACTCTATAGTAGAAGGTCCCCCATGGGGTGATAAAGGTAGTTTTGTACTGATCTTTGGGGGAAAATAGGATTTGATTATAACCTAAGAATCCATCCATGAGAGATAAAATCTCATGCTCAATTGTAAGATTAACTAGTTGGTCGATGATTGGTAGAGAAAAGTCATCTTTAGGGAAAGTGAGGTTGAGATCATAAAAGTCCACATAAATGCATAGTCCCCCCTATGGTTTTGGTGATAGGAATGACATTTAAGACCCATTAGGGACAGTCAATGGGTTGAATGAAATTGATAGAAAAGAGATGTTGAATCTCTTCTTTGATGAGAAGGGCTATGTGAGGGGGCATTCATCATAGTTTCTACTTGATAGGCTTGGAATCATGATTGGTGACTATGTTATGGGTGGTAATGGTAGGGTAAAATCTAGTCATGTCATTATAAGACCAAGTAAATGCAATATGTGGTCTTAGAGGAAAGATTGGAAGTCTTGAAGTTCCTCAAAATTTATCAATTAACCAATTGTAAAAAATGTAGGGGTTGTCTGGGGTGCCCAAGTTGATATCCAAGGTGGATTAATTCAACATGGTCAAAGTCTTTGGAGGAAGGGATTTGTGGATGGAAGAATAGAATCATCATCCTAGCATTGAACAATATTAATAGTAGGAGAGTTATCTCTTATCATATCAAGATGGGTCAAAGGGATGGTTATGGTTGCCCCTTCTTTTTGATAAGTTAGGAGTCTAAGGCTGATCATGTTGATGAGAAAAATTTTAGGTGGGATGATGTCATCCTCCTCACACTTAGGTGGAGAAGAGGTTGGTAAGGGATATCTTTCTCAGTAATGGTGGTGGTAGGTGGTTTGGTTTTCTTTTTGTTGGGTAGAATGAAATCAAGGCTATATTTTTCATGAGGCTTTTTGGTTTCAATGGAGATCAAATCACGTGGGCCATGCTCATATCATCAAAGACCAAATCCTTTCCAATCACACCTATGGAGGTATGTTTTAGAAAATCCTAAGTTGTCCAAATAAGAGAATCTAGAGGTGAATGGTCGAGGTGAAGAGGAGGTGGTAGAAGTAGCAAGTAGTTTGTCAAGTCCCCCATAGATGAAATGGTTTAGACAATGTGAAAGTCTGAAGGGAATAATAGATCTGATATTGGGGTCAAACCCAGGTTGATGGTTAATTTTCCCATACTCTTGAGGAATAGGGAAAACATCAAGGGAGAGGAGGTGATATTCCCCAGTGAAAGTTGTTAGAATGTGGATTCCAAGTGATTTATGGTGGGGGTTTGATCTAAAGGGATGGATGAGCTAGTAAATACCTCATTGGTAGAAGAAGATATGGGTTAATTATTCATGGTTTAGGGCTTGACATTGGATGATGTGGGTGTGCTAGATGAAGGTATAAACACATCATTGGGTTGATAAGTCATGTTGTATGATGAAAAAGGACCTAGCCCTCATGCTCAAATTTGATGTATCGATGATGGGTAGAAGGTACACAACCCATGGAGTGAATCTAAGGTCATCCCAATAAGACATAATATTATAACATGCCCTCCACTACATAGAAAAGCTCTGGGAGCATGTGAGGTCCTAAATGGATATGGAGGACAATAGATACCAAAGTAGTGTCCATGGTGTCATTGAAGTATCAGAGGATGGCTGAGGTTTTAGACATGACATTGTCTGGTAGTTTGAGTTGGTCATAAGCATGGGAGGAGATGATGTTAATACTAGCTCCTTGAAGGTGACAAGGTTGTAAATTTGGAAAGAGCTAATAAAGGCTACCAAAGGTTGAGGGTCTTCAAGTTGGACCTCCACTAATTGTGATATCTCTATCATTATTTGGTAGTGATGCGATGAAGTAGAAATCAACTCATATAGGCTCATCCTCACTGAGGTTTGGTAAAATTTTTTGAGCACCACTCTCCTAATTGATTCAAAGGGTTTGGATTAGGAGGTACCTAAGATAAATATCTTGGGTTTGGTTAAAGGTGAAGGCACTTGACTCTGACTTGGTTTGGATGTAGAAGATGGGTATGTCCATGGAATGGACACTTTCACCTTCCCCTTATCCTTTTTATTGAGCATGTGATCATGTGACCACTTAGAGAGTATGGGTACAGGGAATGGTTAGGGTAGTTTATTGGTTTGGTTCATCATCACTTCAAGGTGAGAGAGGAGGAGTAGGTAGGCATTGGGTAGAGGTTGTTTTTGTTTGGATTGGTAGTAGGCTCATTAGAGGTTCATCTGTTAATAGATCATCCTTATCATAGGTTTGATGGATTGTGGTTTGGAGAGCTTTGTAGTTTTTTGTGTTATGCCCTAGTGCCCTATGATAGGAGCACATGTGGAAGTAATTATAATAAAGAGGTTTTGGACCTAGAGGGTCAAATGGTCTAATGGGAGGTAAGGTTAAGCAATAAGTTCATAGTAACCTTTATAAAATGGTTGAGTAAGGCTTAGCTAAGATTAGAGACGGTTTAGAGGTTTTGGTATTGGTTAGTGGGATGGAAGTCCTTTTAGAAATAGGTTTGGTGGTAGAGGTCTTGGGTGAGGTGGTGTTATTAGTTGACGGTTTTGGTTTTGGTTTTGGTTTTGGTAAGGTAGAGTTTGATGAAGCAGAGGTAGGAGGACTTAGGGTAGGTAGTTTTGTTATTGATGGCTCAATAAATATGGGTGTGTCATAAATCAAGTGTGTTAGTGTAACCAGCAATAATGGTTAGGTTTTGGTCAAGATCCTTGGATTTTTAATTAGAGTAGAGTGATGAGGAGCAAAAATTGAGGTAAGTTTGATGGAGGTATAAGTTTAGCCCTTTGGCCTTTTGTTGGCTTTAATTCCTTGGTCGATTTGGTTTGGTGTTTGGTTGTTAGGTTTGGTGAGGTTATCTCTAAATTTGAGGGGAGCTTAAGGATTTGCATAGGGAAGATGCTAAAGTTTTTGGTTATTTTGATTAGAGAGGGTGATTTGATTTTTTGGGGTTTGTGTGTATTAGATGGTTGAAAAGTGGTTGGGTTGATAGAGGTGTTTATTGGTTTGGTTGATAAGATAGGGGTTCAGATAATAGAAGTGGTGGGTTGGTTTGCCAAAGGTGTGGTTGGATATTCCCATTTGGGAATGTAAGGGATCCCCAATTATTCCTAAAAGGTAGATCAATCCATGTCAGGTTTGGAGACAAATTCCAACCTCTAACCTAGTCTAGAGAATAGTTTGCAAACTAGTTTAGTTCCCTTGGTGGTGGACTCAAAGGATAAGCCCATAGGTTGAAAAAGGGGCATGGTGACCTCATCCTTTTCTTGAATCAAAGGATACAAGGTTTTAGATGGGTGAATCTTTAGTGGAGGTGTAAACATGGTGGCATCCTCTTTGAGAATGATCTCCAAATGTAAAGTAAATTGTTCGGTAGTTAAGGGAGAAGGTAAAGTGGTGATGGTTATTTGCCTTATTATATTAGTTAAAGAAGGGGTTGATGGCTCCATTACTTCAAGAAGTAGAGGAGGAGAAAGGGGTGCTTCCTTGTCTTGGGCCTCCAACAAAGGAGAAGGTAATTCCACTACCTCAATAAGTGAAGAGGGCAAAAAATAGGTAGATTGGGTAGTGGGTTCTTCAACAATGAGTGTGTCAAGAACCATATTGATGATATGGGCATCATGAGAACACTCAACTATGTTTATCTCATTTTTATTAGGTGCATGATTGGGAAAAGGTTATTTGAAATGTTAAGGGCTTAGTTCGGAGGTGTATTGGGGTTGTCCAACACAAGCTCCCCCTTGTCAATGAGATATTGGATAACACTTTTGAAGGTATTACACCTACTAATGTCATGCCTAATTAATTAATGGAAAGCACATAGGTCATTCTCATTGCACCAGGTAGGCATAGGATGAGAATAATAAAATTCTTGAGGAGCTTTAATAGGAGGAATTTGTATGATATTAGCCTTCAGTAACTTCTCCAAGATTGAATCATAAGATTCCACAAGTGGAGTAAATTACTTCTAATTATTTTAGTTTTGGTTCCTTGTGTTTTGTTTAAAGGAATTGGAGGAGTTTGGTTGATAGATAGAGGGTGGAGAAGTGTCCTTAAGGACAACTACATTCATGGTCCCTTTGCTTTTAGTCTTGATGTTGGTTTGGTTTCTTGGTTTATAGGAAGAGGCCTCATTGGGTTTATAGGTAGCATTCTTATTTTACAACTTTAATTTTCCTTCATTAATGGCTCTATTTTCTAGCTTACGTGCAATGGTAAAAGCCTCATCAAAGGTTCTAAAGCTTTGAACATGAAATGTAAAAGAGATGTGCTTGGCACATGCCCAAGCAAAAAAATTTATCAGTTTGGGTTGGGGTAAAGAGAAGGAAAATTTATTGATTAGGCTTCTCTAAAAAGCCACAAAATTAGTAATAGATTCAACATCAAATTTTTGGATAGAGTAAAGGTTAGTGATATAAACTTTCTTAGATATTTTTATTGAAAAGTGATACAAGAAATTTTGGGCTAGCTAGGTGAAGGAGAAGATAGTGTTTGGTTATGGCACTATACCAATCCAATGCCAAACTAGATAGGGACATAGGGAAGGTACAAAGAAGGAGGGCATCATCATAGGCAATTAAATAACATGTATGCCTAAATGCCCTGAGGTACTATTGGGGATCCTCTTTTGAAATTGAGAGAACTTGGGAAGTTCCCACTCAGGAGGATATGGTCTAGTAGGGACAGATGGGTGGATGGGCTCGTTATAGATCTGGTCATATGATAAGATGTTGTGAGCACTAGAGATGGATTAATCTAAGGTAGTCATTTTATCCATAATCATTTTCAATAGATCTATTTGGGGTTATGCACCTAGAAGGTTGTAAGGACCATACTATTGTGGTGGTTGGGTGACATATTGATAATTGGTTGGAGGTTGAGAAGTTGTCACATACTAGTATGTGGACATGGGTACTTGGGTGGATAATGGTGGTTGGGTGATGGGTCCATAAAATGACACATTATTACTATAGTTTATGGCCTTAAATATGTCAAATTATTAAGAATTATACGTAATATTGATATTTAGAACTAGCATAAGGTAGAAAATAGATGCTTTTATCTATATAAACTCATGTAAAGTCTAAGTCTATCTTATTTACACTTTGTTTTAACATTTTCATGTTTTAGGCTCCACATTTTGATATGTATAGGCAATAATAGTATTAATATGAGTTTTGACAAGATTTTGTGAAGACAAGGAGGATCTAAAACAAAGAATGAACCATCTAAGACCCAACTATGAATTCTAAAGCTTGCTATAGATTTTGACAGTCATATACAAATTTTGAAATTCAGCCATAAATTTTGATAGTCAACTCCATATTTTGATAGTTGGCTATGGATTTCAACAACAAGCTATGGATTTTAATAGTTTTGCTATGGATTGACCTATTTTTCTATAGAATTTATCATAATAAATTCCAAAGGGTTCATATAGCTTCTCCAACTTCTTCATGACAATCTAAAAGACTCTTTTTGACATTTCCATTTTTGTGCATGTATGTAAATAGTTGTCTATTTCTATTTAGTCTTTCATTTTTGGGAGTTGCTACTCTAGGTAGCAATGATGAAGATAGAAGATATGAGTATAAATATATGTAAATATTTGGTTGATAGAGTTAGGTGTGGTAATTTTTATCTATGGATTCTTTGACTCCTTAAAGATCTCATTGAAATGACTTTCTATTCTAACTATATCACCCAATCTATCTAAAATATCTTCCTATTTCAAATCAATTAAGTTGTTACATGAGATGCATAGATAAACAAATTCTTGGTATAAAATAAATAGATAGATCCATGATTATATCTATAACTTTTATGCCTACATACAAAGATATTATAATTTTGGTTATTTATTGAAATACAAGTATTACAATACTTTCCTTTTGTAACCTATGTGTTGAATGAATATCTTAGAGCTGAGTTGATTTAAACCTAGATTTGAAGGTGATCAAGGGCCCACTCCCCAAGGAGACATGATATTTATTTCATATTTATAAGTTGGTTTTGTATTTCTTTCAATTAAGGATTGATATAGATATATGCTTGTATTGAAAACCTGCAAGGTAGATTGAATAGTTAATTTGTTATTTCCAACATAAGCATTTATTTCATTCTTTCAGATTCTATAAATATATAATTGTGATTGATTTTAGTTAGTGAGTGAGGATTTGATAATTTTTTAATTATATAAGAGTGATTTGAATAGGTTTTTTTTCAGTTATGTGAAGCATTTTCATATTTTGCAAATTAGATTAGATTGGGTCATTTATGTTTTCTACAAAGAGTGTTTCTTTCCAAGTAGTAGCTTAGAAGTTAGAAGTAGATATAGATTAGCATAACGTCCAAAAAACCCCAAAAACAAGTAATGTTAACCTAAAATCAATAAAGTACCTTACTAAAAATAGCTTTATGCACCATCCTAGTAAAAATAGACACCAACATAAGTTGGTTAAATGATGGGGTGATAACGACACCCATCATTTTTGGTGTCATTTTTAGGGACCCTTTTAGGTTTTAGTAAGGTAAAAACTCAAGCTAACAATCCATAAAACATAAAAATACAAAAACAAAATAAAATCACTCTTTTATCAAAATTAAGTATATGATTCATAGGGTATATTTATTCTAAAAGATTATAATACTTTATAGGAAAGAATCAAGATAGTCAAAGATAAACCTGATAGCTTAAAAAAAGAGATAAGAGAATATTTTATAAATATCTCTAAAGGACCAGAATAATCCTCTTCTAAAACAGCTAAAATTATAGATACTAAATAACTAAAACCCCCTCCTTTCAATAGAGCATTATTTGACATGGGAGAGAATATAGGCCAGGTGGAGAATCCTCAAAAGAATAATCCTGAAAGGACCTTCTCTTATCCTATTGTATTATAATATGATGAACAAACAATGAAAAATATTTCTGCAACTAATCTACCTACCTTTAGAGAACTATCTACCAAAGACCCAGATCAATTTCCTTTTGAGTTTAAGGTTCTTTGTCAGACTTATGATTACACCTTAGATAGCTAAAAGTTAAAAAAAATTCCATTTACTTTGAAGGAAGGAGTAATGAGGTGGTTCATGAGGCTAGGAAGGAACTCTATTTAGACTTGGAGAGAAATGGAAACAACATTCTTGGATAAATATCAACACTATTGCAAGGACAAGGATAGGAAAGAAGATTTTTTTCAAAATTAGAAAAAATGAAGAAGAGAACCTTGAGGATTACTTAGATTGGTTTTCCTTTATTCTTAACAGATGTGGTTGTGAGCTACCTAAATAAGTGATCAAAACTATTTTTCTTAAGGGATTAGATGACTCTTTTAGGGATTCTTTTAATCTTATGGGGAAATGAGATATTACCAAACTAAATTTTTAAGAAATTACATGGTTATGCACAAACTACTCTAGAATAAAACCTAATAGTGGAGGAGGGAAATTGGGAAAATGTAATGATGTAAGCCAGTTCATGGAAGAATTATCAAATTTTAAAATAGACATACTAGTTTAGTTAAATTCAACATTGGATGGATTACAGGCCAAGGCCAAATCTAATACTAAGACATTAGAGATCTATTATCCAAAATGTAGATTGAAACATGCACTTAGAGACTATCCTTTGGAAAAAACTAAAATCTATAGAATATGTGATGATAAGGATCATGACACAAAGAATTTTAGTCACCTTCCTAGTCTCAAGAATCCATTCAAACAAAATGCACAAGTCATAAAATAAATCAATTATGTTAAAAGATAAAGGAATAGCTTTCAACAAAATTAATAACTTGTCTCAAGAATTCATTATCAATAATGGCATGCACCTCCAAAAATGTGGATTGTACCACCATGGGGCACCCAAGAATGGATGCCAAAATATTGGATGATGCCCCAACATTTTCAACAAACATGGATGCTACAAGTTCATCAACAACCATGGACAAATCAACATAGGAATTCTCATCCAAACTATAATCAACAATACCAAAGAAATTATCCATAATAACAACAAAAATTACAAGAATTAATGGGAATAAGGTGAAACAATGGGGTTAGAAGCTATTAAATGTGTAGACATTCATCTCAAATCAGAAAGAATAGTGTAAGAACCTTAGATCATCATCATAGAAGTACCACAAGAAAAAACAAGTCCACAAATTCAATCAAAAAAGAAGAGTCCAAAGAGGAAACTAAAAAAGTGGAGGAAGTTATAATAACACCTCCATCTGTGCCTTTTCTAGAAATATTAAAGGAAGTAGAAAACAACAAGGAATCTGAATTGATCCAAGAACTTAGAAAACTAAACATAGAGATTCCATTGTTACAAGCCATCAGAGACATCCCAAAAGTAAATTGGGTAATCAAAAGTCTATGTATCAAGACACCTAGTATAAAAAGATAATATCCTAAGACCATATAGGTTGATGGTAAACAGTTGCTTTTTCCCAATTACGGAGACCTAAGAAGTCTTGTCATTTTTGTAAAAATTAGAAAATAAAAGATACCAAATGTATTGATAGACCTAGGAGATGTTATTAATGTGATGACTATGGACACCATGTAAAATCTATGTTCTAATGACATACAACCAACCACCACAATCTTAAAAATTGTAGATCATTCAACAACCAAACCATAAGGTGTCATTGAAGACATAATGTTGACTATAGAATCATGGGAGTATCTTGTTGACTTTATTGTCCTCCAACCTAAAAATAAATAGATTGGATATCTAATTATTCTGGGAAGACCTCGGTTAACAAATATAGAAACATTTATTGATTTTAGATCAAGATCCATGACCATCTCAAATGGTCTTTAATAAAAATAGATTTCTATATATCCACCTACTCAACCATCAATCAATACTATCAAAAAGTTATGGGTTGACCAACTTGATGAAAAAAATGATAGTATTTATTCTCTAGCTATGGTTATAATCACTGATCATGTAGAGGAAGTAGATGATGATTTATTAATAATTATTGGAATTTCTATGCATCTTGATAGTCTAGCTATGGATCTTGATAGTCTAGCTACTGATTGTAATAGACTAGCTACGGATTGTAACAGACTAGCTACAGATTTGAATAGAATACCTTTTCAAAGTAGAACTTCATATTATTCTAATCATTCATCCTCTCCCACCTCATCAAATACATTATATGATCCTACAAACATTCAAAATAGTGTGATTCAATGGGCATATAAAGACGAAGACTCATTTCTTATAGCCTTTCATTGTCCTTTAGTTGTAGTCATTCCCACAAGAAAATAGTTTGTTAAATATGCTATTACATGTCATTCATTACTCCCACATCTTTATCCTCTCAACTCATTGATGGTGAATTAAAAAAAATACACTCTTCCCATATAGTCATTAAAGATATCACAATGGTATCAGGGAAGACACTCAACATAAACAGTTGGTTGACAAATGATCAATAAATAAAAGTTTTTGATGTACTCAAAGATCATACTTAAGATTTTGCATGGAAATATCAAAATTTGAAAGGAATTAATCCAAGAATATGCACACACCACATTTATATAGATTACATTAAGCCAGTAAGGTAGCCTCAAAGAAGAATTAATCCTACCTTGAGAGACATTGTGAAAACTAAAATTGAGAAGCTACTAGAAGTAGGATTTATTTATCCCATTTTTGGTAGCCAATGGGTCTCTCCCTTGGTCATTTTTCCCAATAAAAATGGTAAATGAAGAGAATTTTTGGACTACAGAGAGATAAACAAATCAACAATAAGAGACTACTTCCCTCTACCCTTCATTGATCAAGTACTTAACAATCTGGCTAAAAAAAAGATACTTTTATTTTTAGATGGCTTTAGAGGATATAACCAAATACAAGTGGTACTTAAGGATCAAGAAAAAATAAATTTCACCTACACATGGGGGAAATTTTCCTATAGGGTCTTGTCCTTTGGTTTATGCAATGCACCTACCACTTTTTAATGAGCTGTCCTAGCCATATTTTCAGACTTGACTGATGACTGTGTAGAAGTTTATATGGATGATTTTATTATTCATGGAGAATATTTTGATGAAAGTTTAATCAACCTTTAAAAATTAATACAAATATGTGAGGATCACCATTTGTCTTTAAGTCATGAATTTTTTTATTATGGTAGAAAAAGGCATAGTTTTAGGACATCACATTTCTATAAAAGGAATCCAAGTAGATCCAAAGAAAATGGAATTCATTTCAAACTTGCCTATTCCTCAAAATCAGACTAACATTAAGATTTTTTTAGGACGTGGGGTATTATAAAAGATTCTTAGAATCTTTTAGTAAGGTTGTTGCTCTAATGTTTTCTTTACTCACAAAAGAAAGTGAATTTTCTAGAATTTAGCCTGTCAACAAGCATTTGAAACCATCAAAGAAAAGCTCAATACTATGCCAGTCTTAAGAGGACTTAATTGGTCACAACTCTTTCATATTTATATTGATGCATCTAATCATGATATGGGACCTATTTTGGGATATAAAATTAAAAATGGATATATGTATGCCATATATTACATAAGCAAGAACTTAACCTCAACTGAAAGAAATTATACAACCATTGAGAAGGAATTCCTTGCTATAGTTTATGCCATAAAAAAATTTAGACACTATATTAATGACTATAAAATCTTTGTGTATACTAATAATGCAGCTATCTTATATTTGATGAATAAGCTAGTAGTATGAGGAAGAGTTATCGTATGGCTATTATTGTTACAAGAATTTGACATAAAAATTGTTGATAATCTAGGAAAATTCAATGTGGTTGTTAATATTCTTTCTAGATTACATAATGAAGATGAGGAAGAATCTATAGAAGACAACTTTTTAGATGAACAATTATTTGTTGTTTTAGCACAAACACCTTGGTTTTTAAATATAGAAAAATTTCTAGCTACAAGGAGGTTTCATTTTCAATGTACCAAAAGAGAAAATAAATGTTTAATTAGAATAATTTCTTCTTATAAATGGATTAATGATATCCTATTTAAACTTGGACCTACTCATGTTTTATACAGGTGTGTGAAGGAGAATGAGATGTATGATATTATTCATGCATGACATGATGAACCTGGAGGAGGATAATACTTAGTGAAAATAATGGTACATAAAATCCTTAGATCTAGATATTTCTAACCAACTCTTCACAAACAAGTAAAGACCTATGTTTGCTAATTTGATGCATGCAAATAATAGGGAAACCTACATTATCCTTCAAGATGCCTCTTCATCCACAAGTAGTTCAAAAACCTTTTGAGAAGTGGGCTATGGACTTTTTTGGGCCCATAAATCCACCTTCATAAGGTAAAGAATACTTGTTGGTATGTACAGATTATGTAACCAAATGGGTTGAAGTTAAAGCTCTTTCTTCTACAAGAGAAGAGGTAGTAGCAAACTTTCTCTATTCTAAGATCATGTAACATTTAGAGCACCAAGGGAGATAGTATCAGATCAAGGAACATAATTCATGTCCAATATGATTCAAGCATTCATGTATATCTACCAAGTCAACCATAAAAAATATGCACCATACCATCCTCAAGAAAATGGATAAGTAGAATTCACTAATAGAGAATTAGAGAAAGTCCTTACCAAGATAGTTAACAATTGGAAGAATTGGGTAGCCAAACTCCCAGAATCTTTGTGGACATAGAAAACTATGTGGAAGACCACTACTAGTTTTTCACCATATGAGTTGGTCTATGGTAAGAAACCTCTTCTTTCAATTGAATTTGAAATCCAAACTTTGAGGATTGTATTAGAAGTAGGGATTGATTTGGATGAAGAATAAAAATAAATAATGTTATAATTGAATGAGATGAGAAAAAAATCCTTGCAATAGATAGAAAGGACATATTATCAAAAAAACAATGGCATGACTTACATATCAAAGAAAGGTAATTTAGAGAAGGAGATTAGGCACTCTTATAGGATTCCAAATATCATCATTTCAAATGTAATCTCTAAACTAGATGGTTAACACCATTTTAGATAGAAAAGATTTTTGATAATGGTTCAATATAACTATTGTCTATAGATTGAAATCAAAAAACACTTCTTTTCAATGGACATCATCTAAAACTATATTAGAATCCTACCAAAAAAGATGAATTTATTCAGTTAGTAAAAAATGAGTTTGGTGCCATGGAAGAATTTAAGTCTTCCATGGTAATTGATCTTTTAAGACAAAATTGGATTGAATAAAGGAAGAAGATCCACCTCTTCTCTAAAACTATTCAAAAATAAATATAAATATTAAAAAAATCAATAATGCAAATATTTTAGGACATTGTTGACAGTCATGTTCAAAAAACTAGCTTGATGGTTGTTTATTCACTAAATAACGAACCTTGACCAAAAAACTAGAAAATGACTAGTCAAGGGCAAACAAATAAAATAGAAAAGTCAATTCAAAAATTTAGATAGTTCCAAAGCAATAAATTTAATGCTATTTTCTATTATACTATTTTTCAAAGACTAATTCATGTAATTTTTTGTGAAATAATAGATAAGGAAGATTGATAAGGATAATACTGAGATTTGTAAGGTAAAGTACTTGTTTTTTTGCTAAATGTTAGTTTTAGATGTGTAGAATTACATGCATGTGCTCAAACCCATTGATATAAAATTTTCTCATATGATGATATAAGGATATCAGGGTTCATGATGTCAGCAAAAGGTCACTTCAAAAAGTCATATTTGGAAATTTTAAAGCAAGTGTTATGGATAATACCCCTTTCGATCATGAAAAGTGTTTCATAATGACACATCACTATAATCATGTGTCATTTATAAAAATACAATAAGTGAGGGTTAAAATAAATTAACAGTAGAATGATTTCAAAGAAATAAAACAAAAAGTATGCTATTGTTACTTTTAATTGATATTATCATCATCACTCAACATGCTTTGAGTAATATCCATAGTCTAAAACCTCAAGGGATATTATTTCCATCTAATCATTTTGTAAGCATAGTTTAGTTTCTTTTTGAAAGTAGGGTGAAAAACCAATTGTGTTTTATGCAAACCTAGAATTCAAAAATGGTGTTGAAGAATAAATTAAAACCAGAGGATGCAAGTAGTTATTGAAAAATGAATTAGTTAAAGATATCTTGGCTACAGCTAGATGGCTTGACTTCTTTCTCAAATTCTAAGGTTTTGATGAAGCATTGGTAATAGAATTTGTCCATCTAAAACCTAATTTCTCCATAGTTTGAGGTGTTCAAATACTCTTTTCCACACAAGTCCTCAACAAATTATCAGGGATTCCAGATAAAGGAGCACAAATAGTAGGGAGATATTCATTTAATGACTCATCAAAAAATTTAGTAGTGAAGGAGAATCCACACCAGTTTTAATGGAAGATGTCAAAATAATAATAAAAAAGGTTGGAAGAGAGTCTCTACCTAAACTAGGGAGGTTGGTTTCTTTTTGGCTCATTAAATATTTAACATGTCAGGGACAATGTAGTGCTTTAAGTTGTATGGTGTTAAGAATATTAATTCTTTTAAGATATTGTGATCAACAACCTCAACATAATATAAATTTTCCCTCATTCCTCCTAGGATCTATTTAGGTCATAGCCATAAGGTATGTTAAAAACCCCTCTATCATATGCCATCTTGGGTATATTCGACTCATTATTCAATGTCACTTTTTACAACAAGATTATGGAATGGAAGCTTGGGATACCTTATTTGAAGGAAAGAAAAAGAAAATACCTAAAGTTGATAAATAAATTCCTACACACATGCATGCCTCCAGTTCAAAAAACCCACTAAAAATTTCTTATAAATAAATTGCCTCTAAATTCACTCGCAACACAAGATCCAAAGCCAATATTGGTCCATTAAAAAACCTAAGTCCTCTTTGCATAGTATCTCCTCCTAATCCAATGAAAATAAAATTAAGACTATGATCCTATATTAGAATCAAAAAGTATGTTTCCCAAGATACTCATGTCCAAAAACACATTCAAATTATTAAAAAAGAGTCTTATGTAGACCCTGCCTCCCAGCTACAAAATTAGGAAACCCTGCATACAGAAACTCTTCCCCCTCTTAAGAGAAGAAAAAGATTGATCCTAGAAGTTGATAGTGATGAATCCATTATTGTAGAGACATTAGATATATTGAGATAAAACCCACAGCCACTACTAGCAAAGCCCATAATAAAGAAGAGGAGGATGTAGACACCTAAAATGTGTCAACTCTCCCTTAGTCTTCTCCTTAACCCTTACACATCTTATTAATTTAAAATACATTACTTATTTTAAATTAATAACATCACCCTTGACACCTCACCGTGGACACTTCAACCTTCGACCTTTTCTTACCTTATGACTCACCTTGAGACTAAGTCATCCATCTAAGATCTATTCTTACTCCTCCCTAACCTCCTAACTAACCTTCATGCTTAATAACCCTACCATTTGACCATTCAACAATGACAAGTACACTTGGCAGATGAAGAATGGGCAAAGGGCTAAAAATAGCCCCTTTTACCCATTCTGTACCCACCGATGTCGGTCAACTGTCAGCCGATGCTGGCAGAACCACCGACGTCGATTACATAAACTGACTTCTAATGTCGAGTTATGGGCTCTTGGACTCTTGAATCGACTTCTCTCTCACTCAGATCTGGCTCTCTCTCTCTTCCTCTTAGACTCTAAGACATCAACAAGCATCAAATTTCAACTAACGCTCCCTTGGCCACAAAGACTCTACACTAGTCACTCCAAATTGGACTAAAGCATTGCACAAGGACTTGGACATCAGTCGTAACAGGTACAAGTGTTTGACATCTTAGTTCTTTATCTCACTAGAGCTAAGTATTTCTTTTGCCCTTTCATTTTAGAAATTTAGAATAACTTAGTCAAATTGTTATCTCTAAATACTACCAGACCAGACCTGACCTTCAACCAGACCTAGCTTTCTTCCTAGAGAGGCTATAAAGCCTGTCTTTTATCTTGACCCTTTTTGATAACCTATCATCTACCTTTGTCCTTTTATGGACCTTATTTGTCTCCCTACAACCCTGCACAGACCCTTTTAACTCCCAAACTCCCTCTATCGACCATGGACACAAACCTAAGACCCGTCTAAGGACCATTACCCCTATCAATGTCGGCAGCCTAACCGACATTAGCAACTGACCAACTGATGCCATCAAACTAACCAACATCAGCAACTATGACAGATCGATAGCAGAATATAGGTACACATTACCTCTATTTCTTTTGTTTAATCTTTCACCATTTCTTTTCTAGCATCAATCTTTTTATCAATAAGTGGACTGTCATCCCTCAAGGAAGTCTTTGCACTTCTGGGACCAAGCATATCGCTTGGCAGTCCACCATATCTGTCTCTAACAATCTCTTTGTTTGAGTTTCTTATTCTTATCTACAGGTGTCATCCTCCACAGCCAAAGAGGAGCTCCTACAATGTTTGGATAATGATGCATAACTTAATCCGGGTATCATCAAACCCTTGACCATTTATCTTTAGTTTCTTATTTCTTCTGAATATTAAAAAAAAAATGAGTAGAAACATTCTAGCACACCTGGTGGGACCCCTAGAGTTTTCCTTGGGTTTATATTTCTTCTAAAAGGCAATCATTCATATAGCTGCATTAAGGAAATTTTATCTCCTTGCAGCCTTCTTCTTTCTTTTTCTTTCGAAAAGACACCATTATCACATGTTAAAAAGAACCTCTTTCTTTTTCTTCTTGTCATTTCTTTCTGCATCTTAGAGTAATGAAATTCATTCTCTTAAACCTTTTCCCACTTGTCTACATCTAAACAAACATTTCAATTTGGGTTAAAGATTAAATGCATTACACTCCTACTTGAATGCACATTTAGCTCATCTAGTAATTAAACGCATTATGAATAAAGTGTAGTGCACATATGTTACATGACCTGACCACATTCACAGATTAAACATATAACATACCTAAGACAAGGCTCGACTAGGATTTCACCACCTAGCAGATACCTTACCCTTCCCAGTGATCCTACTTGGACTTCACAACCAAGAGGAGGACCCACTCTATTCTCTAGCAGAGTATAAACTCTAGGCGAAGTATATATTGGCTAAGCGACCCAGCTTGGCTCTGGGTTCGTGAAGTGAGGGGAGCAAGCCCCTAGCACCAAGCCATGTATGAAACCTAACACAAACTTTTTGAGCACCAAAACTAACCCAAAACCAACCTTAGCCTGCCTCTTTTAGGACCCATTCTAAAAAGCCCAATTCCCAAACATATTCTTCTAAGACATAAGCCACCACGACTCTAAAATTTATTCTTAGGACTTTAACGTTTAGAGGTTGCTTCCCTTCATCACTTTTGTTGTTTTTATCTAGTTTTTTGAGCTAGTAAGGATGCATTATTCTGAGTTCTTAAACAACTCAGAGCTTTCTTTTTCTTCCAAAAACTTTTAGTTTTTGAGTTTTTGGAAACACACAGACACCGACATCTATTTTTCAACTGACGTCGACAACTTTTACTCACTAGCATCAGTTTTTCCACCGACGTCAGCAACCTATCTTCACCGACATTGGTTTTTCAACGAATGTCAGTCACTGTCAACAAACTTTTTCCAAAATAGCAAGCTTAAAACCCAACTTTCTTGCTGTAAAACACCCCTTCTGGTTTTTTGAAACTGAAATATACAGTTTCTAGAACCTAGACACCTTTCACCTTGGATGGATTTGACACACAGTCAAACCAAATCCTTTATTGACCATGTGAGGCAACAACCAATCCCGCCTTCGCCTTTCATATCAAGTCCCCAAATGGAGCATACTTTAAACATTGAACATACTCCTATCCAACCTACCCCTGACCAACATCCAATTTTTCCCGAAGGGGATCAAAACTTTGAGAGATTCCTTGACCATAATGTCAAGGCTCTCCAACACTATCTCATGAGAAGCCAAATGTGAGACCCTTCAGGTAATCCCATTTATGGGATGCCAACTTCCTTGGTTGAAGCAGTAATGGTCTCAACAGGCTCTGCTACCCAACCCATAATAACTCAGGCTATTACTTCGACCATTAACTTGACCATGACCAATGTCCACAATTGGGCCTCCACTTCCATTTTTGGACTTACCTCCACCGGGGTTTTTGTACCCCCTCAACCACAAATAATTCAATCAAGTTCGACACCTTTTCAAAACTTGGTTGTCTCTAGCCCACACACTCTTGCACCCACAAATACAAGAGTGACCACCTACCCTTTAACCAGTGTCACTAATATTCAATCATCTTTGGCAGCACCTAGTCAAGTTGTGCCCTCTAGCTTCATGGCACAAGCCCCCTTGACCTCAACCTCAATCCCTATGACAAACTACCAATATGTTACACCTATGAAAGTGTAACCAAGTACGTCATATGCCCCTCCTAACACCTTCTAGGTACCTTAAAACCTAGGGGGTGCTCCACTTGCCAATCCATTAGTAGATCTAATCAAGATGCTGATGGATAAGATGTCTAACCTTGAGACATCTATTTTTGGTTCAAGCAATGTTCTTTCATATGAAAAAATATGCAACAAACCCATTCACCCTTTGGTGCCTATTCGATCCTATCCTAACTAGTGAGAACTCCCCAAATTTACTTGATTTCAGAGTAAAGAGGACCCACAACAACATCTACAAGCATTTAGACATGCTTGTTACCTCATAGCGCACGATGATGTGTTATTACTTTGCATGTTCCCCATGTCACTTTCAGGGGCCGCCCTTGACTGGTATAACTCTATTGCCAGTCATTATCTCTTTTCTTTCACTCAACTCACTCAATTATTCCTTGACAACTTTTCAATCAACATCACCAAGAAGGTCTCTATTATAGACCTTTATTCTATTAAACAATTCGATGATGAGTCAATAGCAGACTTCATCACCCATTGGAGAGGTTTGATTAACCAACTCTCCTTTTCTTTGCCTCAACCTGAGTTCATTGAGCTCTTTTCATGAGCATGTGCCAAGAACATCTCTTCCACCTTGTGGGTTCAAACATTCCACACATTTGACAAAGCTTTCACCATGGCCAAAAAGCTTGAACTACGCGCTGTTGAAGAAGATAAGGTTAAAATGTGTAGTAAAAATACCAACGTAAAAGCCAATGACCCTTCTTCTTCTAGACCTTCTTCTTCCCACTCCAAGTCCAAGGGGTCGTCAAATGCTGTGGTCCTTCGGCCATCATCTTCAACAACAACTAACCAATCTCAACCTTCCACATCAAAATATATCACAAGACAATTCCAACAATAGCATGTATAGCATCAATATACTACAATAGGAGAATCATACGCTTCCATGTTGGATAAAATCATCAAGCAGGAAGTCCTCAACCTCCCTCAAATCTATCCACCTCAATTTGACCCCTCAAAATCCATCCCTACATGGTATAGGGAAAATGACTTCTGTCACTATCATCGTGTCAAGGGTCATGACATAGACAACTGCAAAACCTTTAAGAACATCATTCAAGACATGTTGGACAAGGGGGATCTTGTTTTGGATAACCCAAATGCACCAGCTAACCAAAACATGGATGTCTTTAGACAACCATTCCCTAACTAGCCCCCTAGTCAGCATAACATTTAGACCATAGTCGATGACCTTCAAGAGCATAATATACGCACAGTTGACATGGTTTCTAACCAACCTCTCCCATAGTTTGAAGAGCTTAATCAACCTATTTATCCACCATAGGTAGAAGAGCCTTCTTCTACTATTATTTTTCATGGGTAGAAGAGCCTTCTTCTCCTATTTATCCACCATAGGTAGAAGAGCCTTCTTCTCCTATTTATCCACCACGAGTAGAAGAGCCTTCTTCTCTTATTTATCTGCCATAGGTAGAAGAACTCTCTTCTCCTATTTGTCCACCATAGGTAGAAGAGCCTTCTTCTCCTATTTGTCCTCTATCTAACCCCCTTTCACATGTGGGAGAATCTACTTTGACCTCTCCCATATTGGAGGAAGATTTGATGACACCAATGCCAGCTGCCTCACCCTCATCCTTCTTATCATCATTAGGGGATCATACTTTCCCCACTATTCGACCACACACAGAAGCCATAACCATCCCATGCCTCTCAAAACTCACTCACCCACAAGTGAAGGTAGACTTGAACCTCACCTCGCCTAATAGTAGTCCTTGCACTAAACTAAAGAAGGCTACTAGACCACATCAAAGAACTCCTCCCCCACCATCATCATCACCCTCTATTTTGGGTCCACATCATTCTACCTTAATAGGAGTGCTTCCTATTCCAACACCTATCAAAAACAAAAACAAATTGCCTCCATTACACCCTTTTCCCACCAAAAACACACTTCCTCTAAAACATCCATCACCTCTCATCAAACAAGTGTCATCTACACGTGTGGCCATGCCACCAACCACAAAGATGATACGACAAACTCCCCAAACAACTCCTAAAAAGGAGTTGTCAAACCCAACTACAACAAAAATAACAAAGCCATTAAGGGGATCCTATGCTTCGATGTTACGCCAATTGTTGTAGTCATCTAGCATCACTCTTATGCCTATTAAACCATATCAATCTCTTGGATCAAAACCATCTTGGTTCGATGACTCAAATCTACTGGTATCATCATACATCTAGACATGATACTGAGCATTATTGTGCCCTTAAGGTTGTCATTCGCCGACACTTGAAAAATGGCACCCCTCACATTGAGGCTTCTTTTGACAAACATTTGACATCATCACATGCCTCTCAAACATCCTCACCTAAATTGGGAACCCCATACAAGACTATGGTCCCTTTACCACCATCCACTCCTTTATTCAAAATCAACACAATTGATGTGGCCACTAGGCCCCAAACTATGAAGAATAAAGGAAAATACCAGACTTCTACACCTTTGAGATGTCCATTATTCATCAAGACCTCTCAACCAACACAACCCAAGATTTCTATCTTGGACATGTCTCGACCAACATCACTGGGGGAAATTCTTCCTAACCTCTCTAGTCCACATGACATATGGTATAAGTGACTTGTGGACTACTTGACATATTTTATCATACCTCCCAATCTCTCTAGCAATAGATGGCAAGATTTTATCAAGAACACTGCTCACTACACCATGCTGGGGGGACATCTTTATAAATGAGGTCAAGATGGCCTCCTTATCCAATGCCTAACAACCACTGAGACTTCCCATGTCATCAAACAAGTCCATGATGAGATTTGTGGGGAACATTTCAGCAATAACTCAGTTGCCAAGCGCATCCTTTCCCTGGGCTATTATTGGCCCACTATCAACCAAGACTACAAAAACTATGTTTGGTGTTGTCCCAAATGCCAACAACATACTAACCAACATCATCCTAACTGACTTCATGACCAACATCAACCCAAACCTACCTACAATAATGACCAACATGTGATCAATTCAGAATGAATCAAATGAGGCAATTTTGCTCCTAATTGACTCAGACCTTACATCGACACACAAGCATGGATTAAGGACTTACCCTATGTCTTCTTTTGAATGCTAGTCAAAACTTGAGCCTCTTAATGCCTTATGTCTACGACCATTTTACTGTTAGTCAAGTAATCATTCACTTGACATTTAACTTGAGCTTGTCCCTTGATCAACCCCCATCAACATCATTCCTATTCCTTTCAACCCTTTTTCCCAACATTAGTTAACCCTTTTGTCAAGCATGAATGCCTTGTCCTAATAAAAGGGAACCCTTAAACCTCTATAGTCTTGTCCATGACTAAAATTTCAGTCAAAAACCACAAAATAACTATAAAACTAGGATGCCTATTCAAAGGTCATAAATTATAAATGTAGACTGCTCCCTCAAAGGATAGTTGCATCATTGTTGTAATAAAATAGACTGCTCCCTTGAAGGACAGCTATCAACTGACTTCCAAACATACAACAAGCACAATATAGACCACTCCCTCAAAGGATGGATATGACCACATTTTGCTATATACATAGCACAACATGACCATAAAACACAACAATATCTCCAAGTCGACTTCCTGCATTGATCAGTCCCCAAAAAAAAAGACTGATAAATTATTAAGTCATGGACTTGTCTATAGTCATTCTCAGGGTCACCTATAAAAGGGGCAAAGTTGTCCCTACTAAAAAAGGGTTACCCTATCCTTACATCTCACACAATCATGCCTATCACCCCAACATACTCAAGGGATTTTGATCTCACTTAACGTCAAGTGATTTAACTACTTCTCTAACACAAACCAACGGTCAACGACGTAATGCATGAACGGGTCTTTTGTTTCCAAAAACCTTATCTATGCTATTATTATAGTCCTTGTCAAAGAAATAGCAATGCACCTTTCACTTCTTATACATCTTGGTCACATCCAACCAAACCAAACCAAACCTTTTTCATACCACTAACATGACTTAGCCCATTCACACTAGTTTTTATGGAAAACAATACACATGGAAACTATCGACCACACACAACCAATGTTATAGAATACACCATCACACAATATGGAAAAGGCTATAACATCATCTACAATTCATTTTTAGCATACACCATCACCAATATGGAAAATTCCTAGGGATGAAAGACCACATTACCAATGTTATAGAATACACCATCACATAATATGGAAAACATTGTAACATCATCATATCTTCATCATTCCAAGCATGTACCATCACACATATGGGAAATGCTGACATCTCTAACCTAACCAACTATCGACCACTTGGACCCTTTTTCTGAACTACATTGGTTTGATGCCCCTTACAATAGGGGCTATGTAGGCAACACTCAGTCTTCTGAGGTTATCTCAGCCATTTGCCCATTCGTCTCCCTAAAGACAATGGCCATCCATTTGTCCATATACTTAATGGACCAACCATATCACCTTTAACCATGACCAAACATCTCATCCAAAACCATGACCAAACAACTAGCCTTGACACTATAGAATTCACCTTTGACTTCTCATGGGGCACATTGGAGATCAAATACATCTTTCAGACCATGACAACAAACAACCTTTGAGCTCACTTATATCTCAATCTGACTCGACCAACGACCATGGAGATTACGCCTATCTCCTCTAACCACGACCACTTTCGAGACAACTTTACCTTAGTTATTTTGATTGCATGTATGCTACCTCATGAATAGATAGCAAAATTGTGTACACCTCATATTATGACCCTCACAAGTATCGGATCATGCTCCAATCGATCCCCACTACTTGTGACATTTTCATGTTTTCTAAGAGCACTTCCTGAGCCTGAGATACTTGGAACATGATGACCATTAGAGCTACAACTTTAATCATTTAACCCAATTAGCTATGACTAAATGTTGGGGATCAGTTATTTCAATTTTAGCACTCCTTGACCTTTGACTGTGACAATTTGACTTATCTATCACATGAAGTGGTGTATGCGCAATCCTAACTATTGTAGCGTTCACACTCAAACTTCACCATAACCCATCGACTGCCTATCAAATCGGCACCTGATATCAAGTTACCTTCCCTCAACTCCTGCTTTGAGGGGAAATACCTCATCACCATACCTAGGGCATCTACTCCTATTTTTATCTTAAAGTTCATCAAGAACAACCAACAAGACAAAAAGGGGCAAATGTAGACACCTAAAATGTGTTGACTCTCCCTTGGTCCTCTCCTTAACCCTTACACATCTTATTAATTTAAAATACATTACTTATTTTAAATTAATAACATTACCCTTAACACCTCACCTAGGGCACCTCACTGTTGACACCTCACCTTGGACACCTCGCCCTTAGACCTTTTCTTACCTTATGACTCACCTTGAGACTAAGTCATCCATCTAAGAGCTATTCTTACTCCTCCCTAACCTCCTAACTAACCTTCATGCTTAATAACCTTGCCATTTGACCATTCACCAATGACAAGTGCACTTGGCAGATGAAGAATAGGCAAAGGGATAAAAATAGCCCCTTTTACCTATTTTGCACCCGCCGACGTCGGTCAACTATCAGTCGACACCGGTGGAACCACTTATGTCAGTTACATAAACTAACTTCTAACATCGAGTTACGGGCTCTTGGACTCTTGAATCGACTTCTCTCTTGCTTGGATTTAGCTCTCTCTCTCTCTTCCTCTCAAACTCTAAGACATCAACAGGCATCAGATTTCAACTAATGCTCCCTTGGCCATAGAGACTCTACACCAGTCACTCTAGATTGGATTAAAGCATTATACGAGGACCTAGACATCAGTCGTAATAGGCACAAGTGTTCGACATCTTAGTTCTTCATCTCACCAGAGCTAAGTATTTCTTCTACCCTTTCATTTCAATAATTTATAATAACTTAGTCAATTTGCTATCTCTAAATACTACCAAACCAGACCTGACCTTCAACCAGACCCAGCTTTCTTCCTGGAGAGGCTATAAAGCCTTCCTTTTATCTTGACCCTTTTTGACAACCTATCATCTAGCTTTGCCTATTTGCAGACCTTATTTGTCTCCCTGTAACCCTTCATAGACCCTTTTAACTCCTAGACTCCCTCTGTCGACCACAGGCACAAACCTGAGACCTGTCCAAGGACCATTGCCCCTACTGATGTTGGCAGCCTAACTGACATTGGTAGCTAACCAACCAATTCTAGTAGATTAACTGACATCAGCAATTGTGATAGACTAATAGTAGAATACAGGTACGCATTACCTTTATTTCTTTTGTTTAGTCTTTCACCATTTCTTTTTTAGCATCAATCTTTTTATCAATAAGTGGACTGTCATCCCTCAAGGAAGTCTTTGCACTTCTGGGACCAAGCATATTGCTTAGTAGTCCACCGTATCTATCTCTAACAATCTCTTTATTTGAGTTTCTTATTCTTATCTACAGGTGTCATCCTCCACAGCCAAAGAGGAGCTCTTACAACGTCTAGATAACGGTGCACAACTTAATCCAGGTATCATCAAACCCTTGACCATTTATCTTTAGTTTCTTTTTTCTTTTGAATATTAAAAAGCAAAAATGAGTAGAAATAGAGGAAACCTTTTTTCCACATAAAGATTTAGTTGATGACTTTGTTGAGACTATTCCTGATGAGAGCCTTATTCCTCCTACATAGTAGATGAGGGTTAAAGGAAAAGCCCCCATGAATGAAGAAGAGGGACAACTTTAAAAGGAATCAGATGATGTGGAACTCTAACATGCACTAAATTTTGTTTGAGATAAAATCCACTATTAGAAAAAATGTAGAGGATATAGATGAATTAATTACTATAGTTCAAACTAGATATTTTGTGATTGCTCATTTAATGAAACAAATTAAAAATTTGGAAATGAACTCCTTGAATAAATGAAGAGATAGAATCATCTACTTAAGAAGTAAAATCATCTTCTTAATAAAGAGAAACAACAAATGTAGGAAGAACTAACTCAAGTTCAACAAAAAGAATAGGTTAAACAAACTCTTTAGTTTACCTATCAGTTAAGTGAAAAGTTGTTATCTTATAGAGTCCCTTTTGTATATAGCCTATTTTTACATGAACAATATTTTATATCATAATTATTGTATATATCTTTTAATGTTCCACATCAAATAAATACCAGTGATGCCTTCATGATAGCATTCAAAAATAGTACTCCTAACAGGCAAGATATACTTTTTTGAGTTTTATTTGTGTAACATTGTTCTAGGTAATACAAATAATTTCTTGGTAAATCTCTTTGTCGGAGAAATTTAAATAAGAGCTCTATTGTTTGCATATAGAAATTAGATTGATTGGTAGGAGAGATATGATTGATCACACTAACATTGCACAAGATGTTAGTTTATGCATTAGGCCTCAATTTGGTAATGCACAATATATATTATAAAAATTTCACAGGGTTTACCAATAACCAATAATTCATGATCATTATCTTTCTACCTTACAAGATGGCCTTCTCAAATTTGATTTGTTTGTTTAGCATAGCTTTGATGATGTAATGATGGCTTGTAGAGAATGATGACATATGTTACCAGTTCCATTAAGATGAAGAGAAGTGTTGTCACCCACTACCATTCATTGGTTTTTGAGAAGAGCTAAAGTTGTGTAGATAATTTCAAATGTTTTACAAAGGGATGGAAGAAATCCATGGATAGGAATGAGGTTCATACCTCCCTTACTAATTACTCCTATGTCCCCTTGGTAAAATATAGGACCTCATTCTAAGGAATAGTTTGATATTTGGCTTCACTTTGTGTAAAGGGATATGGGTTTCACTCTTCATCATCAGAGGATACTTCAAAAAGATCTATATTCCATTTATAATTTGAGTCTTAAAATGCAATAGATAATCCATAACTATGGATATTGAGGATATAGTTTGAAAAAGGAACTTAAAAAAGGTAAGTGTGGGGGGGATGATGAGTCCATAAAATGACTCATTATTACTATAGTTTATGGCCTTAAAAAAGTCAAATGGTTGAAAATTGTATGTAATCTTGATATTTAGAAATAACATAAGGTAGCAAATAGATGTTTTTATCTATATAAACTCATGTAAAGTCTAAGTCTATCTTCTTTGCACTTTTTTATAACATTTATATGTTTTAGGCTCCACGTTTTGACATGTACAAGAAATAGTAGTATTAATATGAGTTTTGACAAGATTTTGTGAAGACAAGGAAAATCCAAGACAAAGAATGAACCATCTAAGACCTAGCTATGGATTTTGAATCTTTTTATGGATTTTGAATCTTTTTATGGATTTTGATAGTCAGCTATAGATTTTGATAATCATCTATGGATTTTGATAGTCAACTGTAGATTTCAACAATCAGCTACAAATTTTGATAAGTTATGGATTATACCTGTTTTACTATGGATTGAACCAATTTGATTTTGAATTGATCATAGCACACTCCAAAGGGTTCAAATACATTTTCCAAATTCTTCATGACAATCTAGAAGACTCTTTTTGACATTTCCATTTTTTTGCATGTATATAAATAGTTGTCTATTTTTTCTTTAGTCTTCCATTTTTTGGAGTTATTACTCTAGGTTGAAACAATGAAGATAAAAGATATGAGTATCAATATATGTAAATATTTTGTTGATATAGTTAGGTGTGGCAATTTTTATCTATGGATTCTTTGGCTCCTTAAATATCTCATTGCAACAACTTTCTATTCTAGTTATATCACCCAATCTATCTAGAATATATTCCTATTTCAAATCAGTTAAGTTGTTACATAGGATGTAGAGATAAATAATTTATTGGTATATAATAAATATATATATCCATGATTATATCTATAACTTTTACGCCTACATATAGAGATATTTTAATTTTGGTTATTTTTTAAAATACAAGTATTACAATAGTTTACTTTCTCAATCTATGTGTTGAAGAAATATCTTAGAGATGAGTTGATTTGAACCTAGATCTGAGGGTGAGCAAGGACCCACTCCCCAAGGAGACATGAGATATATTTGTTATTTATAAGTTGGGTTTGTATTTATTTCAATTAAGGATTGATATAGATATATGTTTGTATTGAAAACCTATAGGGTAGATTGAATAGTTAATTTGTTATTTCTAGCATAAGCATTTATTTCATTCTTTCAGATTCTAAAAATATAGATTTATAATTGATTTTAGTCAGTGAGTGAGGATTTGATATTATTTAATGTTTCAAGAGTGATTTGAATAGGTTTTATTTGTAGTTGTGTGAAGCATTTCTAGATTCTATAAATTAGATTAGATTGGGTTATTTATGTTTTCTACAAAGAGTGTATCTTTCCAAGTAGTAGCTTAAAATTTATAATTATATATAAATTATAATAACATATAAAAACCCCCAAAAATAAGTACTATTAACCTAAAATAAATAAATTACATTAATACAAATAGCTTTAAGCACCGCCTTGGTAAGAACAAACACCAATATAAATTGGTTAAATGAAGGGGTAATAATGATACCCATTATTGGGTAGTAGGTAGAGGTACATGCCCTTGTGGGTTAGGAATGTATCCTAGGTTTGGTGAAATGGGCACCTATTGGGTGGAAGAGGTGGCTAGGTTGGTAATCAAAGGAAGTGTAGTGACCTTTATGTTGATTGGTTGAAAGGTAAAAGGTATATGTACCATAAGATTTTGAAATGACATTGTGGTTAGCAGATTTGAGGTAGCTGAAGGAAGGTTGGCAATGCTAGTGGTAGGTACTCCTATGGTGAGGGGAGTATAGGTGGATAATGGTTTGGTTTTTTAGGGTAAAGGAGTTATTGGTGGGGTCAGAAGGTATAAGGGTGTTTTTAGGTTGGGTAGGTTAGTTTTTCACAGTAGTATCAAAGGGATTATTAGTAGATGAGGAAGCTTGGGTAGTCAATGGTTGGGTAGTGACCATGGAAATAGAAATGTTTCCCATAAGGTGAGAAGGCATGTCATAAGGTGGGTCCATAGGTAGAACTGAGACAAGGGTATGGTGAGGCATAGTGGTAAGATAATGTTGAAGGGCCATAAGATTGTTATCTAAGAAAGTGGTAAAGTCTAAATCTATTTGGGGAACTACCCAAGGGAAATAAGGACTTATTAAGGGGTGAGGATAATCTATTGGTTAAAATATGTAGTCCATACATGTGGAGTTAGAAGAGGTTGATTGGTCTGGTGATGGGTTTTATTTTGATAGGCTCTTTTGTTGCTAACGAGTTAGAACCATATAAAATAAGGGAGAGAGAATACAAAAATAATCTCACCATTCAAATAGAGAGAAGACAAGAAAAGATAATAAATCAAACACACACTAAAAATTATGTTAAGCCCTAAATTTATTTTTATTCTCTCTTTTGGCTTACACCTTAAGCTTTCTAGAAATAGTGTGACTAAAATTGGCTTGTAGAGTGGGTACTAGAAAATAAGTCTATAGATGGTTTCAAGTTGTGTTTAGGCTCTTAAAAAGATATATATTGGGAATAAATATGTGGCTTGGTATTGGGTCCTACTCACTCATTTTACATACCACAGTGATAAGGGTGTCAGGTGCTTAGCCAATATAAGCTAATTTCTAGAGTTTATACTCAACTAGAGAGCTAAGTTGGTTCTCTCCTTGGTAATGACCTCTAAGTAAGATTTTTGGGAAGAATAAGGTGATTTATAGGTGATGAAATCCTAGTTGGTCCTTATCTCAAGTTGTTTGATATTTAATTGATGAAGGTGGTTTGGTTTAGTGTTTACAACAAGAGTGATGCCACAATCAAATGACTTTGCTTTAATTTAACTAAGCGAGATAAACTTTCAAGAAACCAATGTATGCTCTTAATTTTAGGACCAAAAGAAATTTTGATTTCATATTTGAGCATAAAATAGGGAGAAGATAACATAGATGTAAACAAAATAAAACCAAGTAGAGACTCAAATGTCCCACCAAGTGTGCTAGAATATTTTAGTGAATTTTAGCTTATATTTTGAGAAAGGAAGAAGAAGAAACTAAATAGGGTATGGTTAAAAAAACTATTTGGTTGTGCATGTGTTGAACTAGATGATTGTGAATAACTCCCCTTTGGCTTGGGAGGATGACCTACAAATAAGACAATACTAAAGCAAATGGTTGGTTAGATAGATAGTTGGGTGGATTGCTTAGTGTTAGCCAGATCTTAAAAGCAAGAGCTTTTTTGGGGCTATCAATTCACACATTTTAAATAATTAAGTTTATAAAATAGAATATATAGTACTTGCATCAATAATCAAAAGCTACCAAAATTGAACACAAAAAAAATTTGATAAAGAAAAGAGGCTAAAATGACTAATTGTAGTAATAGGCAAGTCACTACTAATACTAAATGGCTCAGGTCTATTTCATAAAATTAGGTAGGGGTTTATGAATAGGTAGGGACATAGAAAATTATATTTGTTTGGGGGTCAGAGGGTGAAAATAACTTGTTATTTTCTACCATAGTTACCATTAGTATTTGGGATGATCACCAGTGGTTAAGGTGACCATTGGCAGTTAGACATACCTTCAATGATTGAGACAATCCTTGGTGGTTACTATGTGTAAGCTTGGGCTAATAAATTGCTAATTCATAAGATCATAAAATTGGATTCTGAGAGATGATTTGGTGTTACATTAATTTTGAAATGGAAATAAAGTAAATGAATATTAGAAAACAAGTACTTATCTTGTTGGAGGTTGGTCTAGTGGATAGTTGAGGTGGTTGGTGTGTTAGTGGAATCTAGCATGATTCTTACAAAGTAATGATACCTGGTAGTTAGTGAGGTGGTAGTATGTCGACTCTCTGATGTGATGGCTAGATCACTAGATTATTAGAGTTATACCTATAAAATAAGCTTTGGATGCAAAAAATCCCTTGATCATTATGGATGCCCTTTTCACCTCTTGCTCCTTTCTTCTTATAGGCAAGGAAGAAGAGTTACAACAAGATGTTAACTGGGATTTATAATTATAACTTTTGCATGCAATGGCTCGTACGTAGATTTAGACAAGTTATTTTTTAAAAATCAATGTGGAGTTGATGTGGGTGTTTAGTTGTTTAGGTGTTACAACCCTGGCTGTCGGTGATCATATTGACCGTTGATTGTCAAGGGCCAAGGTAAAAAGTGGCTTAAAGGGTGGGTTTAGTTAGTTATCCAAACTGACCATGGTTGGGCTCAATTAGGGGTGAAAGGTTAAATTGGTTCTAAAGGGGTCCTAAGATGATCCAGGGGTGTTTTGACATAAAGAATTATGGTGTATAATTTTCTGGTGTCTACACTTACCACAAGGTTCCATAAAGATCTATGTCTTGAAACAAAGCTTCAAATACACTTTCAAACACCCTCTAAGACTACCTATAGGTTTCAAAGTGAATACTAAAGGTTACAGGTAGAATTATCAATGTCACAAGTAAAAGATACGTCTACATGTCTTTCAAAGGACTTTCATGAGGTCTAATAAGAGTATAGTGATTGTAAAGCATACCTATAAGCCTCGAGATAAGAGAAATATATTCTATGACATATAGCAAATAAGAAAAAATGAAAAGTGTAAGCAATCTAGACAAGGTTATAAATCTGGATTTGGATCAATGTTCAAACCATTAAGAGAGTCTCAAGCTAAGGAAATCTCATACATGTCTACTAGTTTTAATGTCTAAGAATCTCAGGGTTTATGTAGGGTTTAAAGGTTTCAATTATATTCTAGGAGAGGCAAGTTGTCAATTATGGATTTAATGTTTTTTATGATATCCAAGTGAGTTTCATTGGCTGAAAACATAGTTATAGGTTTGTAAAATCTTGTTATTCAAAGACGTAATACTAAGATAGGTAGGTTTTAGCCCAAACACATCACTTGGATACCTAAAACCTTTAGTCAAGGCTCCATAACTATATTAATAAGTAAATTAATAAGGATTGAGGCTTACATGAAGATTTCAAGATCCCTAAAACTATCAACATTTTGGTTTCAAAGTTGTAAGCCTAGCTGATAGATTTAAATGGATATCACAGTTTGTGGTAAAGCTTGGAAGGATTTAATAATGTAATAGGTATATCACATGTTCACATAACTCCTAAAACATATTTAAAAGTCTTTATATGGCCATCCAAGAATAATATTATGGTTTTTTCTAGTGAAACTCAAGGTTTTTAGACATTCATTGACACCTACAGGTTAGCCAATGAAAATAATGAGATTTCAAGCATGTTGCAAGAGTGAAACCTAAATACAGGCATGTATAAATAAGTTTCAAGGTTTTTGGAAGGTCTTGGAAGACTTCATGAATAAGTGTGGAGAGAAAGGATGTTAAAGCCTAGAAATAATCTATGAGGCTTGCAAATTGAAAAGATGGAGGCTTTATGACCTCAATACCTAGCTTATAGGCCCTATTATAGGTTTCTAAGAGTCTTTTGAGGATTGTAAAGGGATAATTATATGTTTTTAGGATAAAATATGGAGCCTTAAAGCATGAAATGCATGTTTATTAACCTTATCATGGAGTTATCATGGGCAAAGCTGAAGATGAACCATCTACTCAAACGCTTTAAGAGGCCTTTACCTAAACTTCAAGACAAATTTTAGTTAGTTCATGTTTATATGTCATATCTCACACTATTATGGATGGAGTAAATGGTCATAAAGAACATGACATAGGTATGGAGGCATTGAAAAGTAACCTTAGAGATATGTAACTCTCTCCATAGAGTGGTAGTCATGGCAAGTCAACACCAAGTCCCTAAATGGGCATTTGAAATCCATTTTTAAGTCAAACATTCAACAAGAATGAAATCTATTTTTAACTCCCTCTCTAACATGTATGCATGAGGATATGGGTGAGTTAAATTAATTAAGGTGGGAGTTTTACAAGAATATATCAGCTTTTAAGGATCACATCCATCATCCATAAGCCCCCCAAAGGACAAAAATAATAAAGAATAAGGTCTCCTCTTACACCACTATGCCAACCTTCCTTGGAGATCTTCATGGAGTAGGCCTAATGAAATAGAGAGAGCTTAATTACCTCATTTCCCCTTGTCTCTTTTCTTACATAGGATAGATTGATGGAGTAACAATATCATTTATGAGGTCTTCTAATTATCTCTTCTTCTCTCTCATTTCATTTTCTTATATATAGGACTAAAAATGACTTATTCACGATCCCTCCTTTTGAGTATGACAAAAACTCTACTCTTTTTTAGAATTGTAATACTGGATTGATGCCTTGAATATAATAAAAATTAATATTTGCCTCTTTTACATTGTCAATTTTCTTGAGTATTGTGTAAATTTGAACTATTGATCTTCATTTTGGAAAGTTTCCTTCCCTTATTTTTTTCCTATCACTTTTACACCCTTATCTAAAGGTTGTGTGTTGTCTAGATCACTAACTTCATACAAATTATTAAGGAAAAGGTTGAGAAAGTTTCAGGATTTTTAGAAGTTAGTGAGTTACTATCAATTTCGAGGATTTTATGTATTCTTAGAGCGAGTGGAGGAAATATCAAGATTTGGTACATCACCTCTTTTATGGTTTTAGTTTATTATATTCCCTTTTCCATGACCAAAACACATAATCTTAGTTGTAAATAGGTATTTTTATAGTATTTTAGGCCTGTAGATGATCCTAAATTAGGTACACATAGTTTAGGAAGGAAATGAGCCTTCTTTGGAGGTTTATCCTAAGGAGCCAAGGTCCCACACCTTAGGGGTGCCATTATTTCACTAAATTAGTTTATTGATAAAATAGGTACAATATCCAAGTGATAAAAATAAGTGGTGCTCACTAATAGATGAGTCTTTGGCATCATCACAACACTATATACCCACTAACCCATTTTTCCAAAAAATCACAATGAAGATGAAGAAATAATATTTTTTAAATTCATGAGTGATAGTCCATGACATAGATATGAATGCACCAGAGTGAAGGTGAATATACACCTAGAAGAATCCAAGTGGTCATATCCTTTTACAACAAGTATTTCATATAGGATACTTACATTAAACTTGGATAATAGCATTGACACAACCATCCCTAAATGATGTTAGTGTCTAAATCTCTAAAAGTGTCAAATCCAAAATCTAATGATTATTCCATAATCTCTTTCCATCTTACTTTGTACCTATTATATATCTATCACTATGTTAACATCAAAACCAACTATGTATATCACTTATTTATCATTTTCATGCATATCTGAGTTATACTTACTATATTTATCCTTTCCTTGGTATAATAAATTTAGTGTATGTTTAAATCCAAGTTTATCATCTGACTAGCCTATTGTAGATCTGATTATCACCCTTGTGCATTATCATTTCTATATTATTAACCCTATTAACACCAAGTTAGGATTCATACATCCATTTTAGGTTTAAATATATATATCATTAAAAATATAAAACAATTCAAGTCATCTTAACTCTATTTACCCCTAAAATGTTTGGGTTCTAGATAGATTGGATTTATCTAGACATTAAAGTGGTATATAAAAATGACAATGCACAAGGGTGATAATCAGATCTATAGTAGGCCAATTGGGTGATAAACTCAGACATAACATATGCTAAATTCATAAATATGAGAATAAGATAGATATATAAAGTACAAATAAGCTATGTATTGAAATGAAAAATAAATGATATACTTATTTGGTTACGATGTTAACATAGTGTTGGATCTAGAATAATTAGGAAGCATACTAGAATAAGAGTCTAAAACAGTCACCTAATTCTAGATTGGATGCTTCTAGAGATATAAACACTAACATAACCTAGGATGGTTGCATTGATTCTACTATCTGTAGAGAGGATTATAGAGAAAGTTAGTCAAACATTAGTCCATAAATAATGAAAATTTCATAAAGAACTAACTAATTAAGCCTATCTATTCTTATGGGAATTAAAAAGGATAGAAATAAATAAAATGAAATAAAGCAACATAATATTACCTTCCAAAATGGATTCACCATACCTATGTGGCTCAAAATCATGTTCTCCCTTGATCACGCATCCTTGTCTTTGTCAAAAAAGGTGGCAAACTCCTCCAATGTCTCACGAACACTCCATAAAACCTAGGTTCATGATTCCAAATCACTAAACTAGCCTATCAATGAAGCTTTCAAATAAAATCAATGATCAAATTTAAAAGATTGTGGAAACAATTTAACATTATAACTTTACAATATTCAAGCTTTTAATTCATGTCCATGGCCTCTCTATTTATAGATTTTTGAGATTGGTCAGGATCAACCATGACTATCCATATCAATATTGAGATGTGTGGCCATGGATAATCCTAATATTTGGAATTAAACTCATAATTATCTTCATCATGACCTTGGAACAAGGGGAATTGAAGAGGCATGGGATGAATTAATTAGGCATGGGTGACACATAATCCTAATATTTATGGCATTTATAGCCTAGGGATATCTTCCCAAGAAATGAGGTCACTTGATGATGCAGATATTCAATATTCATTTCCAAAAATAAGTACTCAACAAGTTTCCATTGAATTATTAATTAGGCATTTATTTGGGTTAATTATCTCTAAAGCATGTTTAAGCACTTTATGCACAAATTACTCAAATTGATCGAAATGTCTTGTTATTGATCCAAATTTTGACTGGATTGGAATTGGAAGGTGATGTCAGATGCGTTGGATACATATTCCCATTTAGGATGTTACCAATAGAAAATAACAAAGGCACGTGTCTCGTGTAATATATTTAATATAAAAGAGCAATCTAGAGCACCTAAGTGTAAAATTAGCATTTTGACTCAAAATTATTTGACCAAAATTAGTTGGCCCAAAAATTATATTGCCCTATTTAATGATACCCTAGCTAAAATTGGCACTTGAATATTTCAGGTTTGAATCATTTAGCATAATTTATGGATTTTGACCTAAAATGTGCATGAGTCCAATTTGAGTAAGATTGATAATTTCAACACAAATGGTGTTAGGAATTAGATGTCTAAACTATCTAGGTTTGACATAAGTATCATGTATGGAATATCAATTGGAAAAGGATGTGACTACCTAGATTCTTTTATGCATGTCTTTACCTTTGATCTAGGGTATTTAGATCTTGGTCATGGAGTGTTATTCCTCATGAAATATCAAAACCCTAGTTCTTCATCTTCATGGTAACCTTGAGGGAAAATGGGTTAGTGGGAACATGATGTCAAGTTAATCCTAAAGATCCCTCCTTTAGTAAGCACTTCCTACATATCCAATACTCTGAAGAGGGCCTCAGACTGATGTAGTTCTCCCTTACATTTTGGATTGTGTGTGATCATGTAATACGTGATAAGTACAATAGTGACCTATCTTGTAACTTGAAAAATATAGAGCTTAGGTTTATCCTTCAGTACTTTAGGCCTATGTATGTGTGTCCCTATGACTCATATGATAATATGAGGAAATAGGGAATATTTGATCAATTGAATACTTGATATAATTCTTTGATAAGTTTTCTTAGGATTTTTTTTTAGGTCTTATATATGAGTAATGAATGACGGTTGATCTTGTATTTATATCAATCCTTTTGGAGAATTAAATCACATTAAATCAATTAGGATGACCATTAAGATACATTTCATTTATAAATTAAATGACTTTAGGACACTAGACACTTGCATTAGGTTAGTACACTAGTGTATATCCCAAAGGTTAATGTCTAGAGAGCAAGAAAGTAGGTATAGGATTAGAACTTATAGAAGTGGAAGATAAGTACATTTTAGTAATTATAGGAAATATATAAGGCTTGGGTCATCAACATAAGACTATTTAGATTAATAAATAGGCCAAGGGGCACAAGATAGAGTAAAAGAGAGACTTTTGGAAATAAAAAGGTCCAGAACTGAGAGTAGCAACCAAGGTCTGAGTTTTCCAAGTGCACAAGACTAAGGTGTTATATAATCCATAAATATCATCAAAATTTCCCTCCCCCATTTAATCTAGTAATGAAATTTCTAGTTTAAAGGAAAGGAATGTGTGCCTAGATGTGTAAAACACATCTTGTCTTTGTGTGTGCCCAACATGAGTGCTTTGTTAGTGACTAACCAGCAACCAAGAGCATGTTAAAATATATACTTAATAAATATAATGTAGAATTTAAATTAAATGAAATTTATTTAAATTGAAAGAGAAAGGTTTAGGAGTACACTTATGTGTTTATGTAACCACCTTTCCTTTTGTCAATTTTATTTTAAAAATATCTATCATTATAAGCCTATGAAACTAAGATTAGCATAAATATAGATAAATATTGAAAGTTCATATTGTTGGTCCCCAAAAGTGTCACTCATTTTTGGAACAACATATGAGCTATTCTTGGACCTGTAGGGCCAAAATTCCTCTCTTCCCCTTCTCAAAATTTATTTGGGGGCTTTCAAATTCCTCATTTTTTCAAAGCTTTTTTAGCAAAGGGATTAGTAGTTTCAAAGGTTCAACATCTTCAATAGGAGCTAGGTGCATTTGACAAAGTTCAAAGTTTAACCATTTCAAAGGTTCCATGGCCTGGAGCATTTTACGAGTCTCAAAAGCTTGAACCATTGAACCGTTGAACCTTAAACCATTTTGGTTCATCGGTTCAACGAGTTCAATGTTCAATCGGTTAAATCCACTAGGTTCAAAGGTTCAAAGATGGCCTTAGTTATGAAGAAAATTGTATGCAATAAAAAGAGTCAAGTGGATACTACCAAGTGTCACCAGTTGAGCCATTATCCCTTGTTCCTAAGAAGTAGCAGAAGCCACCACATGTCAACATCTGCATTTCCTTCCTTCCATTCCACTATATTGAGTAAAGACCATGGTGGGCCTAGGGGTGAGTGACTAAATGAAGCTGAGGCTACCACGTGTCTGCATTTGCATGACTATTTTAGGGTCTCTTTCAATAAAGCTTCTACCAGAACTCTATGGAGGGCATCAAGTGGCAACTGTGGAAGGTTTTAATTTGTTTTCCTAAGAGAAGAAGATTGTGCCACATGTCCCATGCAAAGAGTGGTGGAAGCTAACAAGTGTCATTATCCATGAGAGCCCAACCAAGCCCTAAACATTTTTGCAATGTTGTAAAGGCCTGAGAAGGTGGATGATGTTGCGTGTCCCTGGTAAGATTCAACAAAAGATACCACATATCACTTGTTTGAAGCAGTGGAAGGTGCCACATGTCAAAAGATGGAGCACCTTGTAATGAAAAGGCATGCATAAAGCCAAGGAAATGATTTTCTTCAGACAAATTATTTAAAGGAAATAAAGGACCAACGGGCCCACAAGCATCAAATTTGGAGTGACTGGCTAGCCATTAACCTTCAATAGAGGAAAGACACATCGGCTGCATTTAAGTGTTTGTTGATTATAGCAGACTCAAGGTACAAACCTAAATGCATTTAAAGAGCCTAAGGCCAGACCCAAGAGGAGGAAGAGACAAAGAGGGAAACTCAGTAGGAGTTATTTATAGTGGATGAAATAGTTCATCGGGTAGATATTTAGGGCCTAACAACATTGAAAGTGCAGCTTGTTTGTCCCCTTTAAGATAAAGGTAGAATAGATAGTTTTAAAGCTAGGCAAGTGATGAAATGAGAGATTCAAACTCATAAGGAGGCACTATAGATGAATCGATGCGTCATAGTTAAGGTAGCTACCCTGCTTTAGTGTGGCCCTTCCTGACAAGACTAAGAATGTGTCTAAGGTATTGAATGCACTAAATGGGTCACTCTATGGGACAAAGTGCCAAGCCTCCCTCAATCCTCTATATAATGTAATCTCTTGTACCATTTGAAGGGGATCTTCCCCTTACTAGAAGTGAAACTCTGCCTAAATTGAAAGGCATTACTGAGACTTTGAGCTCAGATTGTAATTCATATTTCTTTGATTGAATGAGAAAGCAAGTTACTTGTAGACTTTGTGTTGTTATAGCTTGTGCTACTTTAGGAGATTGTTCTTATGTCTGTGTTTTGAAAGCATTCTTATTTATTTGATTTAACAAGTAAGACTAGTGGAGGTGATAAAGAAGTTGTCCTAAAGCCAACTACTTTTAGACTTTGTGCTATCATAGTTGTCTTTAGTGTGTGTTTATTTTCTATTTTTGTGTAAAGGACCTTAGGATGACTTTGTGCCCCCATTGTTCTTTGTATTTCACTCTTGGGTAGTCGAGGTGGAGACTTTGTGCTACATTTTAGGCTGTTGGTTACTCTGCACCTTTAGTTACCAGTTACTTACCAGAAAGATTCCTATTGTTTGCAAGAACAAGCACTTCTGAAAGAAGAGAAGTGCCTTCTGTCATTTCATCAAGATTTCTACTATCCAAGAAGGGATCTGGCTCTTTGATGAATGTTACTTCTGAAAGAAGAGAAGTATCTTCACCAATCACCCAAGATTTCTCCACTGTTTGTTAGCATCATCTCTAAAAAAAGAGAGATGGATGGTTTATCCCACCCTTGTGTCTTACATTTTTGCTTATATATATAGTATATAGCCTCTGTATATTTAATAGGGAACCTCCCCTTGATGAGAGGAGAGATTTGTCCCCTTTGGATGTGGTAAACCTACAATATTGGATGACCAATCTCCCTATGTTATGGTGATAGAAACTATTTTGGTCACCAGTTAGCTGGCTACCAAAATATTCACCCAACAATTTTTGGTGACTCCACTAGGGACACAGTAATTTTGTGAAACTTAGAACCTCAAGTTTTAGATTGAAACATCACCTATGTCTTACCCATAATCATTATAAACCTTATCCATTATAGACTCTGGCAACTCTGTTCCATGTCTTACCCATTATTATTATAGCCTTACCATCTTCCTCCACTTCCATTATTTTATCTAGTCTACAAAACCAGAGCTGCTGGGAAAGAGTGTGCAGTTTGAAGCCTCAAGCCTCAAGGTGAAGTAGGGCTAGTTCTTTTCCATTTTTATTCTAAAATCTAGCCACTCCATTTTTTATCCCTATTTTTCATAATTAAATCATGGCAGTTCGAGGCCCCTGGGTTAACTCTTTTGGCCCACTCAACTTGACTCCACCTCTACATGAACTCCCACATAGTTCAAGAAATAATTTCCCCAAATTATTTGGTGATGGGATAGTTTTCCCTAATGAACACATTTCAGCCTTTAGCATAGCCTGTTGTGTGATAGGGGTGGAATTGGAAGACGTGGCAGTCAGGCTTTTTGTGGAGACACTACAAGGTGCTATTACAGACTAGTTCTACCATCTACAAGCTAGATCAGTGACTGACTGGGATACTCTTAAAGCCAAGTTTGAATCTAGGTTCAAGCCTGTAGAGGATGCACATGCTTTGTTGGCCCAGCTCACTTAGATGAAAAAGGAACCTCATGAGCCTGAGGGATTTTATTGCTAGGTTTAACAAGCTGAGGCATAGGATTCCCATGATCACCCAGTCGACACCTTAAAATCTCAAGTGTTTCTTCATCAACTCACAGCTGCCTAAAGTGAGCTTCTTCCTAAGATGGGCTAGACACATAGACCTTGAGGCTGCTCAAGAATTGGCTACTGAGGTAGAAGATGACCTTATCTTGGTAGGAAAGATAAGGAGAGATCTTAACTGAGGTATATCCTCTTCATCTTTTGAGTATCCACCTTTAGCCACCACTGATCAAATGGTGCAAAAGCTGGCAAATGAACTGCTATCCATGAAAAGGCAAATGGCCCAAAGTATGTCTACTCCTCCTAATTAGGATATGCCAAGGAGGACATTCCCCAATCAACCATATTAAGGTAACGCTGCCAGAAGTCAAGGGCAACCAAATTGTCTTCCTCCCCCATAGAGGAACCTTGCCCTTGAAACACCTCCAACCAACTCAATAGTTAGATATCTGGAAATAAAACATGTTTCCTATTTCTAACCTAAGTTCAAGTAAGAAAATGGCACTGATCTCTTTAGGGAGGATCTAAAAGAATTAGTTGGTGACTCCCACATTGGTTTTTTGAATTTCTAGGATGAACCCAGAAGTGAAGGTGAAACAGTCAAAGGATCATACATAGTATTCACTAGGTTCAAGAATCAGTTAGCCCAGTAGGCTGACAAAGAGAAGATAGAGGATTGATCCCAACAAACAATTTCAAATTTTGAGAAGAGAACCCCTCTTCCTTTCCAGTCAAAGGACCTAGTGATTGCCAAAGAGGTAAGTACATTGAACATCTCTACACCTTCTACTTCAAATTTGTAGATCAATCCTCCCCCTCCCAAAAACCAAAAGGATGAACTCTCATCCTCTCTTCCAATTCCATCTCAGTCATTTTCCATGATTGATCATGTCAAGAAATCCAAAATTCACATGACTAAGTTTGAATCCCTCCAAGCCAATCTTGAGCAATTAAACATTGGTGGAGAACCAGGTGTGGACCTGTCTGAGGCAAAGATTTTGGTTACCCAAACATCAGCCCCTGCTGCTCAAATTTTGTTTGAGCCTTTAGGCAGGGGTAATTACTTCTTGACCATAGAGGATGCTCATGTCCCAGCTGATGAAAGTCCTGTAGCTGGGAATCCAGGATTTCATCCAAACAAGGCATCAAAAAAATTGGTAGGGTGCAGTACAAATCAAGAAGGATCTTCCATCTCCCATGAAGAGAAATTTGATAAAAGATCAGCTTCTGATGATGCTTGGATCTTGGAATCTAATGGCAGCAATTCTTCCACTAATGCTGGAGATAGGACTGTGTTGATATCTCCTTAAGGAGATATTTTTCCTTCATGCAAGTTGCAGTTTAGTAACACCAACAACATAGCTAGATGTGAATCTCTATTGCTCAGATTGACGACTGCTCAGGATGAAGATATCAAACTCCTTCACACTAAAGGAGATGCTGAGCTATTAGTTTGTCAAGAGTTTGAGGCTAACAATCAAAGCATGTGCTGGATTGGACCAGCAGAATAGCAAGCTATGGTGGTGGACCATACTGTTGTACTCCAAAGTTAGCAAAAAGAACTCTTTGCCAAGAGAGCAAGGAGCTATGGTTTTCAATTTGAAGACCACGTCCTACCATGGGGTAAGAAGAAGAAAGAGCCAAGAGGAAGACACAGAAAATTAGTTTCCTGGTGGAGAGTTCCATTTGCCCGTCACCATTTCTGGGGACAAAATGGTTTCTTGCTAGTTTATTGGGATGGCACACCATTTTCACTATCTCATAATGGGCGTAATCTAAAGCGCTTCAAATCTTGAAGCATAAAATAAGATCATCTATACATGTGTATATCTGTATAGTCTTTAGTTCTATTTTATGCTTTTCATTTTCATTTTTCGGAGCCTTTCTTTTTGGGTAGCATGACTCCATAGCCCAATGGCACACTTCAAGGCATCAGAGATTTGGTTTTTACTCCCCTCAGATGTTCCAAGTTTTCATCTAAAGGAAGTTCCCCAACTGGAGCCAACTATTGGTCCCCAGAAGTGTCACTCATTTTTGGAACAACATATGAGCTATTCTTGGACTTGCAGGGCCAAAATCCCTCTCTTCCCTTTCTCAAAATTTATTTGGGGGCTTTCAAATTCCTCATTTTTTCAAAGATTTTTTAGCAAATGGATTATCAAGTTTAAAGGTTCAACATCTTCAACAAGAGCTAGGCACATTTGATAAAGTTTAAAGTTCAACCATTCCAAAGGTTCTGCAGCCTCGAGCATTTAACGAGTCTCAAAAGATTGAACCATTGAACCGTTGAACCTTGAACCATTTTGGTTCATTATTTCAATGGGTTCAATGTTCAATTGGTTCGATGCACTGGGTTCAAAGGTTCAAAGATGGCCTAAGTTATGAAGAGAAATGTGTGCAACAGAAAGAGTCAAGCAGATACTGCCAAGTGTCACTAGTCGAGCCATTATGCCTTATTCCTAAGATGTAGCAAAAGCTGCCACATGTCAACATCCACATTTCCTTCCTTCCATTCCACTGTATTAAGAAAAGACCATGGTGGGCCCAGGGCCGAGTGACTAAATGAAGCTGAGGCTGCCATGTGTCTACATTCATGTGACTGTTATAGGGTCTCTTTCGACAAAGATTCTGCCAGAACTCTATGGAGGGTGACAAGTGGCAACTTTGGAAGGTTTTACTTTGTTTTCCTAAGAGCAGTAGACTGTGCCATGTGTCCCATGCAGAGAATAGTGGAGGTTGACAAGTGTCATTATCTGCAAGAGCCCGACTGAGCCCCAAACATTTTTGTGATGTCATAAAGGCCTGAGAAGGTGGATGATGCCATGTGTCCCTAGTAATATTCAATGGAAGATGTAACATATTACTTGTTTGAAGAGGTGGAAGGTGCCACATGTCAAAGGATGGAGCACCTTGTAATGTAAAGGCACGCATGAAGCCAAGGAAAGGATTTCCTTTGGATAAATTATCTGAAGGAATTCCTTCAGACATTTTGTCTAAAGGAAATAAAGAACCAACAGGCCCATGAGCATCAAATTTGGACTAACTGGCTAGCTGTTAACCTTCAATAGAGGAAAGACATGCGAATGTCAAATTGGCTGCATTTAAGTGTCTGTTGATTCTAGTAGACTCAAGGCGTAGACCTAAATGCATTTAAAGAGCCTAAGGCTAGACCTAAGAGGAGGAAGAGATAAAGAGGGAAACTCAACAAGAGTTATTTCCAGTGGGTGAAACAGTTTGTTGGGTAGATATTTGGGGCCTACCAACATTGAAAGTGTAGCCTGTTTGTCCCCTTTAAGATAAAGGTAGAATAGATAGTTGCACAGCTAGGTAGGTGATGAAATGAGAGATTTAGACTCAAGAGGAGGCACTAGAGATGAATCGACATGTCACAGTTAAGGTAGTTGCCTTGCTCCAGCATGGCCCTTCTTGAAAAGACTAAGAATGCATCCAAGGCATTGAATGCGCTGAATGGGTCACTCTATGGGACAAAGTTCTAAGCCTCCCTCAAGCCTCTATATAATGTAATCTCTTATACCATTTGAAGGGGATATTCCCCTTACCAGAAGTGAAACTTTGCCTAAATTAAAAAGCATTATTGAGACTTTGAGCTCAGATTGTAATTCATATTTCTTTGATTCAATGAGAAAGCAAGTTACTTGTAGACTTTGTGCTATTATAGCTTGTGATACTTTAGGAGATTGTTCTTATGTCTGTCTTCTGAAAGCATTCTTATTTATTTGATTTAACAAGTAGGACTAGTGGAGGTGATAAAGAAGGTGTCCTAAAGCCAACTACTTTCAGACATTGCGCTGTCATAGTTGTCTTCAATGTGTGTTTATTTTATGTTTCTATGTAAAGGACCTTGGGACAACTTTGTGCCCCCATTTTTCTTCATATTTCAATCTTAGGTAGTCGAGGTGGAGACTTTGCACTACATTTCAGGCTGCTGGTCACTCTGCACCTTTGGTTACTAGTTACTTACCAAAAAGATTCATGTTGTTTGCAAGAACAAGCACTTCTGAAAGAAGAGAAGTGCCTTCTGTCATTTCATCAAGATTTCTACTATCCAGGAAGGGATCTGGCTCTTGGCTGAATGTTACTTCTAAAAGAAGAGAAGTATCTTCACTAATCACCTGGGATTTCTCCTCTATTTGTTAGCATCATCTCTGAAAAAAGAGAGATGGATGGTTTATCCCACCCCTGTGTCTTACTTTCTACTTATATATAGTATATAGCCTTCATATATTTAATAGGGAACCTCCCCTTGATGAGAGGAGAGATTTATCCCCTTTGGATGTGGTAAACCTGCAACATTGGATGACCAATCTCCCTATGCTGTGGTGATAGGAATTATTTTGGTCACCAGTTAGCTAGCCGACAAAATATTCACCCAACACATATATCCAAGGAGAAAGAGATAGATTGGAAGGACCATACAATCAAGTCCTACCTAAAAATTTGACAATATTGATTGATTTAATCACCTCAACCATACCAAAAAATGAACCAACTATTACAATAGATTAACTCAATAAATTTCATAAAATTCAAATTGGGGTATCAATATGTAAAATTATATGATGTGCTAACAATCCATAAAAGTGTTTTAGAATATGAAATTGATTTGGATTTTAAAATATTAGGCATAAATTATATAGCATATGAACCTTATATATGTTTCTTGATAAAACTATGTATAATAATGGTACCAATGTATAGAATTATGCCACAATTATGAATCTGAATCATAGAATTGTGTGTTTTGGCCAATTAGGAAACTATGTAAGTGTGCAAGACATGCTTCTAAATAATTTCCCTATGATAATTGGAGAAATATTAAAATTGACATAAGTACCAATGTGGATAATATGTTTCCAAAATGTTCCCCTAATGTAAGATATGTTAAACATTAAATAAGTGTGGAGAACATGCTTCCAAACCATGCCCCCACTGAATCTAAAATTTGTGCCAATTGTGGAGAACATGACTCTATGACATTAACCCACTAATATTCCCCCCTTTCAGGTCAAGTAAAGATAGAAAATGGTATTTACCTCACCTCAAATGGATAAAAAAATTTAAAAATGTATGAATATAACCCTATAGAAAATAGAAGGAACATGTTTAGGTAGATATAAAATAGAAGCGCATAGGACTAATGTGTTGACATGAAGGCCTAAGATTCATTATAAATATTTTGGTAATGTCTAGATTGTAATAGTACAAGATCAATAAGAAAATAAACACAGACATAAGAACACTCAAAATCAAGTCAAAATGAAATGGTCCAAGGAGAACGCAAACAAGAGGCATGTCAAAATGTTGCACAATTGAAGGGACATGACTTATTCAAATGTACATAAAACTAATAATGACATATTAAAATGTTTATATAACCAACAATGACATTTGAAAATTTAAAAAAGAGCATATATATGCATGGGGCTGCAAGTAAAATATCATATTCAAATTCTAGAACAAGGAGTACAATATCAAGTCAAGACACTCAAGGAGTGCATAAAATAAAACCTACGCAACAAGTATAAACATGTCATGGTAGCCCATGAATCAAATATGTTAGAAAAAATATGTTAATTTTATAGCATATCAAGTACCCTGTGTAAGATATAATCATGGATAAAGGCATGTTTAAGTACAATATAAGCTCAAACAAGATAATGTATACTGAACACATAATTATATGACCTATGTGTATCAAGATAAAAGAAGTATATTCCCCCAATGACATGAGTAGAGGGAATGCCCACCATAAGAAATAAGAATAGATCCATGCATTTATGTATGCTTGTATCACACTTAAATAAATGTGTGACACACATGTGTGTATGTAGGAGTAACTAAATATGCCCCTATTAACATGGAACTAACACATAAATGATAAGGAGACAATAGAAAATGTAAGTGCCAAAATATTTTGTATCTTTGAATATTTTTTATATTTTTGGTATTTTTGAAATATTTTAAGGGACTAATATATGATCTCATCTAATGAATGGTCATAGGTATCTCCTCGACTCAGTGCCTGATAAACTTAAGTTGGATCTTTTATGTTATTCGTATCATGATTGGATAGGTCAAAAAGGTACATAGCATTTGACTCCTCACATTTTTCATGTGTAGTATAAGAATTAATGCTATCATTTGAGATATGTAATAATTTCATTCTTGAGAAAAGGAAATACCTTGCTTATTTTGGTCAATTTTGATTCCATTTGGTATAGCCAAAGAGATCCTAATGTAAGCGCATATTTCAGATGTGGTAGGAATAACCCAAAACCATGTTTGAATTACTTTAGGGCCACAAATAATTGATATTTCTATGTTTCCCAAAGAATCTTTCCAAATTCCTTTGTTTTGTAAGTTTTTTAGATCAAAGCCAAAAAACTTTAAGTGTCTTACATTATAATTAGTTTTTGCTTATGTAGGATCAACATGTTTATGCCAAAAATAAGCACCACCTATGTATAAGGTAATTATTAAATTTTATTAGCATGGATGATTTTTTTTTAAACTTTGAGATTATTGAATATGACATGGACCTTAGATTGGTCTCATGTTAGTAACATTTAAAAACTAGTGATATAAAGATTAAGAACACCACAATTTTTTTCATAATGTTCCTTAGGAAATTTATCTCCTTACTTTGCATGAGGGATAAAACTTTTATATTTGGAGGGAGATATGTTAAGTTCCTTTGAATTAGTAATTATGAAGGAATCATATCTATGCACATCATTATATATATGGGTAAATAGCTCATATTATTTATGCAATTCTCTTTTCTTTAGTGGGGAAATAAGGCCTCAACTAAAGATAAACTACAATTCCAAATTTGAGGGTCTAAATGCTAGCTCATCTAATGTAGTTTTGAATTGAATAGTATAATATTGAAGCATTCATCATTACATTGTTTGAAATTGTGAAAATTTTACAAAATTTTTTTTTTCACTTTGTGTATATTGAAATCCATAAAGAATACATCTTCCAATTTTAAAAAAAGTGGTTACAGAACCCTTTGATAAACTATAGAACCAATTTTGAGCCCAATATAAAATGTTCATATGGAAAAACTTTAGTAAGAGTTTTTAATCTTTCTCATTGACCAAAATAATTTACATAACATATAATATGCTCAAATGGATATTTATGTGTCTCAAAGATAAATAAATTGGTATCTCAAAACCTTGTGGATAAGGATATTCAAATATGCATTTCACATGAGGTTGATTATTGAACTACATTTAAATTATATAAAATTATTTTTGAAGATCCCCCATAGTGTTCTTCATTGACATAAGATATTCCATGGGAATATTGGTGTTTGTCATAGGTGTTATCATTGGTTGCAACCCATCACCTTTTTTGAATCTAGGCATATGAGTACCATCATCCTCATGTATAACAAGTGAAAGTTCACGATAGCTAAATGTAGGGTAATTTGGTATTGGTATAGTATCTTTGAACTTTGGTACTTTTTTAATATCATTTGAATATCTTGGACCATTGGAAGAATTCGTTTCATTTAATTTTGGTATAACAATTTGAGATTGAATAATCTTTGGTGAATCTTCCCATTTTTGGTATAGAATTTATTTCTAATGAAGGTATGAGGGAATTATCACCTTTGCTAAGGGGTATATTATTTGGTATTGTATGGATTAAGGGGTTGTGAAATGTCTTCGTTATAAGTTATTTGTAAATCATTCATAATTTTGTTATGTATTTATCTGAATTGTTTACGATCTAATGAAGGAACCTCTTGGTCATATGTAGCCACTTATGTGGTAAAATATTCATGAAGGGCATGATTAGATGACTTTACATGTTGGTTACTCATGTATTTTACTAAAAATAATAAACCTTTTTTATGTATATTATTTTTTAAGAACAATAGGTTGAGTTATACCTTGCTCATGTTTTCCCAAACCTTGGCCTTTATATCCATATTTTTAAAAATATCAAAGACCAAAAAAATATGATGGTAGTGTAATAATTATGGGTAGAGGATTATTATTTTCATTAATATGGCTCAATTCATCTCTTGAAATAGTGGGAGCATGGACATGATTAAAGGGATAGCAACTACCATTATTCAAGGCTTCAAAATTTGATTCTTCAGCAGTTGGAAGGATATAAGAGTAATTAATTTTTACCCCTTATTTGATAGAAATTTGGAGAGTTTAATAATCATAGTCATCAAATAAATAAATATCATCCATTATAAGAGTTATGAAGTACATGAATATTAGGACAGACTAGGTAATAAGCATCATATAGGGTATGCTTAGGCAAAATTGATGTTCAAAGATCAGGTTCACCAAATGTTTAATTGACATGGTCAATACTCTTAAGAGGTCCTCAGGATGATGTATTTATCCCTACATGTTGGATTTTATTTGAATCATGCAATATTTGATAAGCAAGTATAATAGTGACCTAGCTTGTAACCGAGAAAATATAGATTTTGGGTTGTTCCTTTAGTAATTCAAACCTATATATGTGTTGTCCTTATGACTAATATGAGAATAAGAGGAAATAGGGAATCTTTATTTAATTGAATGCTTAATATAATACTTTGATAAGTTGCCTTAGGTATTTTTTAGGTCTTGTAGATGAGGAATGAATGAGGGTTAATCTTGTATTTATATTGATCCATTTGGAGAATTAAATCATATTAAACCACTTAGGCTAATCATTATTATATGTTTAATTTTCAAATTGGATGACTTTAGGTCACTAGACACTTACGTCAAGTAAGGACACTAGCATTATCACTAGTGTTTATCCTAGATGTTAATGTCTAGGGAGTAAAAAATTAGGTACAAGATTAGAACTTGCATAAATGGAAGATAAGTACATTTTAAGCATTCTACACAATATATAAGGTGTGGATCATCAACATAAGATTAGTCAGAATAAGAGATAGGCCAATGGGTAAAATATAAATTAGATACAAGACATGTAGAAGTAAGAAAGGTCCAATATTGAGAAGAACAACCAAGGTCTGAGTTTTCCAAGTGTACAAGACTGAACTCTTATATAATCCATAAATATCATCTAAAAACTCAAAAATAAGTAAAAAACAAAATTTGTTTTAAATAAATGTCATACAAAAATGTAAAACAAGTCAAGTCAACTTATATCAAACATAAATAAAGTCAAAATTTTATTTTAATAAATGATTGTTAAAATTTAATTCCAAAATGTAAGACAAACTAAGTCAACTTAAGTCAAACATAAAGAAAAACAAAAATGGTTGTAAATAATGTCTTAAGTGGTATATTTTAAGTCCACAAAAATCAAACAAGAATATGATGGTAAAATAATCAAAAGACTCCAATGAGTAAATACTTGAAATCAATGCTCATTCCAAATTTGATGTAAGAAACATAACCACATAATGACATTAATATGATAAATAAGATGGTGTGGATAGATATTATGGGCATTTATAAAGAAGACCTACTTATATTCCCTAGGTCTTATAATGCATCTCAAAAACTTAAAATCTAGGCACTTGGTGTCATACATGTTGAATGGAAAATCAACTCTCAAATTAGATGAGAAAAGGCATGATTAGTACAAGTGATATCTATAAAGTGGATATCAAGAGAAATATGATTAAGTGAGGGATGCAAGGCACCACACAGGTGATGTAGTAATCTTTATCAGAGATTAAAAAAACTCTAGACAAGTGAGCAAGGCTAAAATATTTCAACATGAAGGACGTAGGAAACTTCACCTAAAAATTAAAAAAATAGGATAAATATTATAGTACATAGATCATCTCATGAAGGCTATATGCATAAAACTAAAATGGTCATACATTTCCATAACATGTTCCTTGCTCCTCAAGACCCCTTATAGATCTGTCAAACTAATCCAAATATTGGGTATTTGTGTTAGAAAAAAATGGCACTATAAATGTAGGAAGATAAAATGATATATTGATGTAATACCTTATACCCTAGTCTACTAGCCTACCACACCCCAATGTACCTTGGTTCTATCATGAGGCAAACTATGGAGCTTGAGCTTTGACTAGAATAGGATATGTGCTAACTGTTTAAATTTTTTTATAAATATAAGTTTTGTGAGGAATAGGTTATTCAAGAGTCAGATAGCCTTTTCTTAAAAGTAGGACAATTAAATAATTTAGTTTATGATACTCAATTTCACCATTTAATTAAAAAAAATGCTAAATATAAGAAGTATAATACAAAATAATATTTTCATTGTGTAATCATGAAGAAGAAATAATAGATTATGAAATGATGCATAGACAAATATAAGATGTAAAAGTGTGTAAATAAGTTATATGATGCTTAAGAAATAGTCATAAAATTTTTGAAATATTCTTTTTGGTTGCTTGGACATTTATGTCACCCTATGGATAATTGAGTCGACAATACCGTCAAAATCTCAATGCAACTATTATGTATAAAATGTTGGTTGTATTAATATGTGATTACCTAAGTATTTATACATTTTTTATCACCTTTTTTTTATGTACATATATCTCATGTATAGGATTTGCATCATTGTTTGTATCTCAAACCCTAGCTCTCCACCTTAGGCTACTTTACCTTACCAAAAATGGGTTAGTGGGCTCATGATGTTGAGTAGCATCAAATACCCCTCTATTAGTGAACACTACCAACATATCCAATAATCCAAAGAGGGCCTCAAACTTATGTATTTCTCCCCTATGTGTGGGAAAATGTGTGAATAAGGTTTCAATAAACTATATGAATATGCATACAATGATATAACTTATAATTTGACAAATATAACTCATGGGTTGTATTTTGAGTGATTTAGACCTTTAGTATGACTTCTTCTATGATTGATATGAAAATAGGAATGAATAGGAGAAAATAGATTATTTTTCAAATTAATTAATTGGGCTTTAAAAGGTTCTTACTTTATATTTTCTATATGTCCAAATAAATTGGATTTGACTTGTATTTATACTAGCTCTTTTGAAATAATACTCATGGAAGAGTTAGTGACATTCTTCGGCTGACCCATACACATCAAAAGATTTTAAAATTTTAGTGTTTTTAGGGTAAGTACATCTATGTTGGATTAGGGACACTAGCATTAATTCCATTGTCCTACCTTGAATGTAATTGTCTAAGATGGAGGAAAGTTATTAAGGTTCTATAGCTGATAGTGAAGGATATATATTAGATTTTAGGCATTTTGTGTTTACAAGTGATCTAGATAATCAAAATAATCAAGGTTAGACTTAAGTAATTAGACCTAGTGGGGTGGTAAGTGTGAGCCTTTTATCTATAAATAAGGTCAAACTAAAGGGTATATCCTTGAGATATATTTTTGAAGTGTACAAGACTAGTTTAATATATGAATCAAGATTTAAGAATCTACACGCATAAGTATGTAATTACTAAGTTAAAGGAAATAAAGTATATTATGGTGTGTATAACACACCTTATCTTTTCTTAAACCCACTTAAATTTGTTGTATGTGAATGACCTACAAATAAGATCATATTATAGGTGTAATTAGTGCATATAATCTGAAAGTTGAAAATTTTGAAAATACTTGAAAGAAAGAAAGCAAAGAAGGAGTACACATGTGTTTTTTTAATGCAACCATGTTTCCCCTTCATATTTTTTCTTGATATAGATGCTTCCTATCTAAATAACTGGAGAGAGGTTCACATCTAAACCTTAGATATCTGAGGAATGTAATTTATGGGTGATCATGCCCCCAATCCAATATAAGGATGAATTATGCCAAGTTCATTGAGATCACATAATATCAAGCACATAACTCAAGTATAACCAATCTAGCCAATTTAACCAATCTAACTTGAGTCAAATGGTGTAACCATATCAACTTGAAATAATAGAATCATAGTGACAAGTCCTTTGAGGGTAAAAAATCTCTATCACACTAATCAAAATGAGCTAACTGTGACAACAAGTAAAATCTTAAATGATGCATCCTGGTAAGGTTAGTGCATAAATGTATGTATAAACTGAAAGTGTATATATAATTTGGTGCATGTACACCTTGAATGTGTCTAAAGTTTAAGTATATGTAAAAATTTAACCTCTAATTTATAACATGTGTATAATATCTATCACAAGTATGAAAGTATTTATCCTAAAGTTGTGCCCAATGCATGTAATTTTATCCCAAATGTTGATTTGAATCATGTAAACTATGTAAACTAATTCAAATTTTGCCCATTATCTCAATTGTATGTATGTGGAATCATGTCTTATATTACATTCCCCCTCTAATATTTCCCACTTTTGAGGTGAGGTGTTGGTAGTAAACAAGGTTCAAAAATCATAGAGTATAATTGATAGGCATGTGCAAATTGCATTATTTTATCTTTTGTATCTAATTTGTTATGTATTCATCACTTAAAAGAATGTCAAAGGTCTTTAGAATGTGGAGATACTTTATTTTATTTGTATCTAAAGGCTATAATATTAAGTGTCAATGCCTTGTAAAAGCTTTATATATAACACTTAATTGTGTTGTGAAAGGGTTCTGATGTGAAAGAGATTAATATGAAGTTTTCAATCAGTTTCTCTCAAATATCTTTTATCATTGTTCTATGCATAGTGAATTCTCTATTTTTATAAATCTATTAATACTATAGATTATATTTAATGTTATATAACTAATAAGTCTACATTTCATACATAATTATATAAACTTTGACTAATGAATGGATAGATTCAGTCTGAGTTTTTGTCTATTGTATATTTATGTCACACTTCCCATTGTTATCCATGTATTACCATTTTATGATGGATTTTTCTAGGAACCTCTACTAACAATGGTGAGGTGAGCATGGATTATAGAATATGTTGTGATGGCTTCCACAATATAGACATTTGAAGAGATATCTTGATGAAGAAATTCATAATTTCAAAGAAGAAGTAAGAATGATACAAATTTTTACACAAGAAGTTATTCACAGGCACATTTATGGTGAAATATATGATATTTTTGGTGTGAATTTCCTAGAATATTTCTTGCATGGTTATCAACATTAAAAAACTATTAATTTTAGTCGAGGAGGATAAAATTTCTAGCTTAGATAGAAGAAAGACTAGAAAACCTATGAAGATTAGACATTGATTAGACTTGTATGATATATCGTTAGGAAAAAACTAATCTCAATAGATATATTACAAAATTTGTTACGCAAGGATATCTAGATTTTAAGGTTGTGTAGGATATGTTTATTAGAGGGATCTGATGAATGATTTTCCAATGACTTCTCACTCTTATCAAGATGTTATTTATTGAAAATGCCATGGTGCCTACCCCTACCAATATGGATTAGTTACTTCAGGTGTTATGGCATGTGATATCTAAGCGTAAGAACTTGAACCTGAGCCTAGAATATGGAGGACATAGAGAAATAGAGTGAGAATAAAATTCTATAATTGGAAAGAGAGATATGACAACAAATAAGGTGTAATAAATAGGATAACAAAAATGTATTTATGAATATTAGGAATAAAATATAAGATGTATAACAAAAAGGATCCTAGAGAGAGGTTACACAACTTACTTAAATTAGAGATTTTAGATATTATGCATAGCAGGGAATGGAAGGGCTTAAAAAATAAGAAAACAAAAATTGGGATAGAGATGATATGTAACAGAGCAAGGAGAAATAGGAAAGTAGATTAGCAATAGAGTATTTAGAATATAGTGGTAGATTGTAGTTACATGGAAGGATATTTTTCTAATGAGGAAAGGATATTCATTGGAATAAAAAATGTTAAATCATAGGATTATCATAGGTTCAAGATCATAGATAGAAGAAGTTGAAGACACAAATCAATCATATCATAAGTATTCATCCCTTGAGCCCATTTTATCTTTAATAAATATATAAAAATTATAGAGGTTGAGACAAGAGTAAATTGGTTTGAATAATTTATAGACAAATTTTGTAAACTTAACACATAAAATAAGAAAAAAATAGACAAAAATAAGTTATAAAAGGTTGGGTTATATTTCACAACTAATTTTGAGACACCCATAAAGACTAGCTCATAGAATCCATTAGTAGTTACAAGTGCACCAAACATGGTGTTGAACGCATAAATGTTTATAGCTTTGACCCCATATGATGGGATTTTTTACCCTAAATAATATTTTTTAACCTATGATATGAAATGAAAAGTTAAGGGAGTGACTGATGAGGATGAGAAAAAGTGTGACCTCATCAGAGTTTTAATAGGTTGAGATCTAGAATTCATTTATAAAATGGATGTTAATTTATTAAGTCTTCGACATGTTCAGGAACAGTCAATTTCATAATTCAAGATGAAAAAGTGCTCAAGATAGACCATTCAACATCTTAAAGAGACTCAGAAGTGAAGTGGAGAATTAGTAGTGGAGTATGAATGTAGATTCTCATATGTAATGAATAAATTTGATTTTATTTTAGAAGACAAAGATAATGTTGCCTAGTTTTTGGAGGGACTAAAATCAAGGATTAGGTTTTTAAATGCACAGTCTTAGTTCTTGACTAAGGTTGATGCATGAGTAGCTACACTTTAGGTAGAGTAGATTGAGGATTATGGAGATGCTCATCAATGAACAAATTATTTTCTTATGAATATGTATGAGCTTCATGAAAATGATAAACCCAAGCTTGGCTATGGTGTATGGAGTGCAGTAAATAAGGGAATGATAGGAATGATTATCCTAAAATAATAATAGATTTTTTTGAAATATGTAGGGTATTAAGACATGTGATATCCTAAAATAATAATAGATCTTGTATTATCATTTTTGTAAGTTGACAAATCATGACAAGAGTAGTTATCATACCCTAAAGGAACTAAAATAAGACATCATTAAGAATGTCTTTATAATTGTAGCATAATATATACCTACTAAAAATTAGAGAATTATAGTCCTAGAGGTATTATGGACAATTTTGAGCTCACAGGTCAAATTATAACCCGCCCTTCAAAACTTTTCATATCATGTCAGTTTGTCTTATGATTCAATAAGTTGGTCTTAAAAATTCCTTAATGTGATTATTGGGAACTAGACTATCTTAACATGTCATGAAGGAATGAAGAGGTCAATTTGGTTTTGAATTTAATAAGTATATCTAGAAATCCAACCAAAATTGAAGGATTGCATGAAAATGATGTATTTCATGCCATGAATATCCCTTATAATTTTGGTGTCTTGAGGTGTTTTCTATCTCTAGATACAAGCCTTGAAAAATGATCTAGCAATATGGAACATGCCCAAGGACATCAAGTTGAAGCCATAGGAATTAGTCATTTGAGTTAAAAAGTCTTCAAATAGGTTGAAGTTCAATGAAAGGTTGCCAAGTGGCATGAACTCAAAGGTCAATATCATATATAAACAACACATGAGTGATCTCATGAAGTCATCAAGTCAAAAAATCTTGGGTCAAAATCAATGGTGTGTATTCATGTGTATAAATCCCAATCAATGATCCATGTTCAAGGATGGATTTAATAAGTAAAATAAATATATCTATGTTGCATGTTCAATCATGCAATTAAAGATCAATGGTGAGATCAAGGTCAAAAAATTAGAGGATCCCAAGAATGAATCAGATAGTGCCAAGTGTCTTGATCATGGTGACTTTTGATCAAATTGAGGGACCACATTTGATCTTATATTTCAAATGGAGATCAATAGTTTGTGTTTGATTTGGCAGATCAAATATCGATAGAGTGCATTAAATCATGTAATATCATATTGAAAGTGATGGTCAAGGTCAAAATTTAATGATCTCAAATTACATATGAGGTTACCATGTAGAATAATCATATTAACTAGATGAAGACTGATAGTAGGGTCCATAAGAAGCACATGAGATTGATAAGTGTCACTTTTTTGAAATCCAAGATAAAGATCAATATGTGGATGCCAAGTGGCATGATCTAGAAAGGAGACCATAGATCAATGGCAATGATGAAGGTCAAATCCAAGAGATCGATGGAGGAAATTTGATCAAGTTCTAGGGGACACAAGATGAAGACACATGTCAAAGGTGACTATGGTTAGGTTTTAAAATAAAATAAATAGCTTAAGGAAGGGCCATATAGGTAGACACATTAGACCAAAAGATTTCACCACCTGGGTAGGCAAATGTATAAATTTGAGATCAAATATGATCTAGACTTCTAGAAGCAAATGCTTGTGGATTGTATGATGCCATTAAAACTTAGATAAACCTCTCAAAATATTTCATACATATGTTTTACCTCTTGTTCATGATCAAAAAACCCTAACCTATGGATCTTCATTGAAATTATGGGTATATTAAAACCAATAAGGGGATAGGTTTTCATTTATAGTGAACTTATGTTCAAGGTTTAGAGTAATGAAAGAGTTATGACTATGAAAGGGATGTCAAAAGGGACACCATCAAATGAGTTCAAACAACTATCTAATAATGTAAAGAACATATCAAGGAGAAGCAAAGTGTGATAAGCTCATTAAGAAGGTAGAAAATTTGAAGGTTGAAAAAGACCAATGGAGCATTCAATGAAATTTCAAAAGTTATTTGGAGACTGTTCCTTCTTAATGGATCATGAATCATCAACCTCAACAAGTTATTATCTTATAAGTGTGTTCCTAAGCCAATGAGAGGGATTGAAAGCTATTAGGATTTAATGAAATTAATTTTTTTAGGTAGTATTAATGTTAATAGATAAAAAAATGGTTTAGCCTCATTTATTAATTTTTATTTTCTTGCTTCCCCCTCTCTCTCTCACCTTTTCTTATATATCTCCCATTTCTCGTTAATAAAAAGGGACTCTTATGCTTTTGGTATGTCTAGGCTATGCTAAGATTTGTATTGTAACACCTATTTGATACAATAAAAGACTGAATTCTTCCATTCATAGGCTGAATTGAAGTGTGTCTCATAAATTCATTGATATGGTTAAGTAAATGTATAATTTCCTTTGCCTTTGTCTGAGTTTTTTACCTTCATGAAGTGTTTTTTAGCTTTCACAGGTCATTCTAAGTACCATAGATAGTTTATTGATTAGTTTGGACGTGGACAACTACCCTCCCATGTTATATTTATAGCTAGTTCATGCCTTTTGTGAAATATGTATGTGAAAGCTGATCAAAGAGTGAATGGAGTGATGTTTGAAGTTATAGAAGTGTTTTATAATATGTCTTGTGTAATCATAAGCATCCAAAACATTGGTGCATGACCTCCTTTTACATGCTTTCATGAATTAGTATCTATTTCTCTCCCTTTTCCAATAAAGAGATTAGTTTAGGTTATAGATCCAAGGGAACTAACCCCCTCTAGAGGCTCAACCTCACTATAGGATACCCATAGCTTGAGGTTGTTCCCATTTTGTGTCTTAGTTAGAGAGAGCCTAATGAACTCCCTCCATGGGTGTAAATTAAGACCACAAAAATTTTTGGTATGCTCGATGAGACATAAAGCTCCTTGACATAGCTAAATTTTGAAGTTAAGGATAAGTATTTGTAGTAGAAGAATACATACATCATCATCAGAAGCTAAAGATTCTTTAGGTTATAGAGTTCATAACATCATCCAAGAAATACTCTAATGCTAAAGGTTACTACAAGGTCAATGAGTAAAGGTGTTCCTCTTGAATTCATTGAGTTACCTTCTACTTCATATAAAATATCAATGCTTATTAGGATAAAACCATATCCTCAAAGGCAATATTCATCTCTTAGTCATCATATTATCCTAAGCATTACAATCCCCACTATCTAGATGGCCATCAGAAACCAAATGTTTGTTTCATTCAATAGAGGTATTCCATTAAATTAATCCCATTTTTATGGTATTCTTATGTCTACTCTTAATATTATTCCATTAATCTTAGGAGAATATCAAATAATTCTTATTGAGCACATATAGGATGTTTTTGACCTTTGTTTAGTTCATAATGTTGTTCAAGACAATGTAGCTATTAGACTACTTATCACTTCCTTCAAATGAAAAGTGTTGTAGTGGTATAAAAACCTTCCACTTAATTCTATTACTACCTAGGATGAATTAGGTGCAACCTTAGTCAGATAATTTGAGGACAAATCTGATCACCTATCCTTAGTTGAATAACTGACTACCAAAGAGAGATCCTCATGAGTTCATGTTTGATTTTAACCTCAGATTCTAAAAGACATGAACCAAAATACATGAATTGATTAGACCATCCCTATAATATTCCTTCTTGTACTATCTAAAATCCTTCATCTTTGATATTAGTGTGATGATATAGTCAATGGGTGGTATTACCTTGTCAAATGATTATGAGGTTGTAATAAGAGCAGATAATAGCTTGATACAAGCTAGAAAACTCTCTCTAAGGCCTCTAAGGTATATATTTCTAGAATTTAAACCATATCTAGCCCCTAAATTTCCTCAAATCCCATCTTTAGATCATTTTCCATCCCTTAAAGATCAACTTGTATCCCCTTCGAGTCAATCTAGTGAGCTTGGAGAATTGAAAAGTTTGTTACAATATTTTGGGAATGAAATAGTAAAACTCAATAGATAGCAATATCAAGATAATATGTCTTATCAATAGCAAAATCAGACCCTCTATCAGCCTTTCAGAGATGAAAGGATTCCTTATTAAGGGTTTAGAGAAAATAGACCACCCTACTAACCACAAGGAGCCATAATTCAATCTAAACCATATGCATCTCTTGACCTTAATGTACCTTCCAACTCAAAGGATATTTTTCCCACACCACCTCAAAAAAAATTGATGTATGATGTAGGTTGGCAGCCATTTAATCCAAACTATTCTCAAAACCAAGCCTTGGTGTCACAAAATATTACTATGCCATAAATGACACAAGAAGAGTTTTCTCTTCAAGTAAATCAGTACCAAGAGACAAGTTTGGAAGTAAAAAGAGAGATTAAACAAGTTCAAGGGTAGTTTGATGCCATTAATATGAATTGGCAAATGGATAATCATGTTTTATTCAATTAGGATGGTGAAACTAACAATACAAGTGGTCAAGGTACAGCTCTAACAAGATCTAAAAGAAGATCCATTGATGAGGATAAAGATGTGATTAGTGATTCAAGTACCCCTAATGATGTTTTTAAGAGTACTAAAGATCAACTTTATACCCATATAACACATAAAAAATATAATATGGAGGTTGGGTAAGTTCCTCAAGTACCTCTAGTTCATGAGTAATTAATGGTTCAGATAGTGTAACCAAAGGTTAGTGGAGATCAATTAAGTATAATGGATCAAATGAATAAGTCTAACATAAAAATTATCATTTAGGATTCCCTTTATATTCTATTACAAAAGGATATGTTCATTGAAGAGCTTTTAGCTCTCAAATTATTTCCAAAACTAGTTGAGAAAAAAGGTATTGTCATAACTAATTCAAACCAGTCAACTAAGAAACAACTATAGTAAGTACATAAGATGGTCAAGGTGGACAAAATTTAGGTGAAATAAAATAAAAATATTCTTTTTTATCTTTCCTTGATAGTTGGATACATTTTGGTTCATAAATGTATGGTAGATAGTGGAGCTAGTAGCACTATTATGCCCAAGCAAATTGTAGATAAGCTTGGTCTTGTTTATAAACCAAATAATAAGGGATTATTACAACTAAATGCGTTACCAACAAATATAGTATGCATTATTAAATATCTAAATTTGACACTACATGCTTTTTCCAATGTTACCATTCAGTGGGATGTAGTTGTGGTGGACTTGCCTCCCTACTTTATCATGTGTCTATCAAGGGACTTCACTTCAAAGACTATAGGATACTTATTAGCTGATTGGACATATTTGATGTTCAAAACAAGGTATGTCACTAAATCAATAATACATTTTAAACCTATTTCACATTTCCATTTGGATCCATATATGCCAAGTCTTGTGAACACTAACTATGTCATCTCAAATGAGGTGCTAGAAAATAGTGGAGTGGAAGCTAAAGCACCTTTAGATGGGGTTCCATATCTATTCCTTTATGAGTGGGCCACTAATTTTCAATTATCCTTATAATCTAACTGAATAATGGGTACTTGGTGTTTATTTCCTCCATGATAATGATGCACTAATTTCAGCCATGATGAAAGATGATGAGTCTAGTGATGTTATATGTAAATTATACTTCGATGGATCAAATAATAATCATGGTACTAGGGTTGTAATGATGTTAATTTCTCCATTAAATCAAAGGTATTTATTTTGTATTAAGTTTTAGTTTGGTTATTCAAAAAATGTTACAGAGTATGAGGCATTAGTTCATGGTTTGTAGTGGGTTAAAAAGATGAAAGTCAACACCTTGAAATTTTTTGGTGATAGTGAAATTGTAGTTCACCAAGTAAGAGGTCTTAATTTATGAAAAAACTTATTTCTTATATCTTATAATCCTAGGGTATGGGACTTACTTGACGATTTTTAGGCTTTCAACATTCAGGCAATACCAAGAGATGAGAACAAACATACAAATAGGTTGGTTGTCATTGGGGCATAATTTACTATTCCAACTAATATAAAAAGACGAAAAAAAATTAGTCACACATTAAGGTAGTTATAAAGCCTTCTATTCTAGATAATCATGAGAATTATCAAGTTTTTTAATATGACAATCAAATAGTTTGGTTCTTGCAAGAAGAGGTTGAGTTTTCCTCAAGAAATCAATTAAAGTTCTTGCAGTAGTATGATGATCAGATTGTGCAACTGAAAATAAATAATTTTCCCAAGGGATTGGTCATGCTTAAGAACATATTTAGTGTTGATGATGATTTGAGAAAGGAGAATTCATCTTTGTAAATAAAGGAGGAATACTATGCTAATGTGGATATTTAAGCTAGTAAGAACTTAAATTTGGGTAAGGTATGCACTCTTTCATAAAAGGAATCTTTCATTGAAATATGTACAAGTTTTGTTGATGTTTTTGCATGGCAATCTAGTGATCTTAGAGGATTTTACCCAAGTCTAGCTCAACACACCATTGATTTAGAGGTTGAAACTAAAATAGTAAGATAAAGATAAAGGCATATCAATCCAAAGCTTGAGCCTTTAATGAGATTTGAGCTTCATAAGCTCATAGATTCAGCTATTATATTTATAATCAAGCACTTAACTTGGGTGGGAAACTTTGTTTCAGTATGGAAGAAGAATGGTAAAATTATACTGTGTTGACTTTCATGATTTGAATAAGGCTTCCGTCAAATATCACTATCCATTTCCATCTATGGAACAAATTTTACACTTGGTTGTAATTTCAAAGAGGTTTTCTTTGTTGGATAGATATAGTGGTTATGATCAAATTTTGGTCAAGGAAGAGGACCAATTCAAGACAACCTTCACTACAAAGTGGGGGACATTTACATATAGAAAGATGCCCTTCATTTTATCCAATGCTGGTGTAACCTTTTAAAGATCCATGGATATGGAATTCTAAGACATTCTCAACAAATTTATATTTGTTTATTTTCATGGCATAATAGTTTTCTCAAAGAGTGAAAGTGAGCACATGGTTCACCTCAAGCAAGTGTTTTAAAGGTGTAGGCAATTTGGCGTGTCCCTAAACCCCAAAAACTGTGTTTTCTCAGTTCATGAAGGTAAGATTCTTGGGTATGCTATTTAAAAATATGGTTTGAATATAGATCTTGAAAGGATAGATTTGATTATTGCACTTTCCTTGCCCAAGCATAAGAAGTCTTTATAAAACTTTTTAGGGAAAATCAATTTTATAAGAAGATACATTTCAAATTTTTCCATGTTATCTAAGCCACTTACATCCATGCTAAATAATAATCAAAGTTTCATCTAGTAAAAGGAAGGAGTAAAGAGTTTTGAAGATATCAATAAGGCCATAGCTAGTGCTCCTACACTCATAAACCCAAATTTCATAAAGTATTTCATTCTATACACTTATCCTAATGTAGACACTATTTTAGACATTTGTATGTAATAGAATCATGAGGCTTTGGAGTAGCCAATAACCTTATTTAGTCAAGGCTTGGAACAATATGAAATAAGGTAATATTTTGTTTAAAAACATATACTTTCAGCTATAATGTCTTTCAAAAAAAATAGATGCTTTTCTAATAATAAGATACACCTAATGGTTTCCCATCTAAGTATTAAGGAGTTTCTCTTGCACAAAGATATAAATGAGAAAAGAGTTGGTTGGATAATGAATTTAATGGAGTATTATGTGGAAATTAAGGTCATAAATCTTATTAGAGGCAAATGGATTTGTGGGCATCTATCCCAAGACTTACAAGAGGCTAATGAAGTTATTTTGGTATCAAATGTTGAAGAGTTTATAGCTGATCATACCTCACCTTCCAGCTAGTTTCCTAACTTCATAAGATATATCAAATATGGTATTTATCCCTCTCATCTAAGTCCTTAATAAAGAATATATTTCAAGTAGTAATCAATTCTATTTCTTCTTGTTGATGGTGTTTTGTTCAAGAAATATATCAATGGTATGTTGCTAAGATGTAGAGAGGCAAGCCAAACATAGAGATTTTTTGAGCAGTTTCATGATAGACATGGTGGAGGGAACTATTATGTAAGGAACACAACCCTTAAGATCATGAGAGGTGGTTATTATTGGCCTAGCATATTTGGTGAATGTCATACATGGGTTAGGAAGTGCAAAGAGTGTGTTATGTTTGTAGTAAAAGTGAAACTTGAATCCTTACCTCTCCAACCAATTATGGTGGACCAATACTATATCTAATGGGGATTGGACTTTATTTATCTCATTAATCCTCCTTCAATTTCAAGACATAAATTAATACTAACTTCTATAGATTGCATCACTAGGTGGATAGAAGTAATAGCATTGAAAGAACCAAATGAATCTAATGTTATAGATTTGGAGTTCCTTTAACCATTATTTCTGATAATGTTATGGCCTTTATGGGGACTAGGATTAGCTAATGGGTTGTTCAACATGGTGTCTATTTCAACACTTCATCAAATTATTATCCTCAAGGTAATGGCCTTGCTGAGTCCATAAATAATAACCTATTAAAGATCATAAGGACTATTGAAGATAATCAGAGGTCATGGTATCTCAATTTGAAATCAGTTCTATGGGTTGATAGGATCGCCTACAAAATATCAATAGCCAATTCTACATTCAAGCTGGTATATGGTAAGGAATCAAGATTACCTATTTATCTTGATTTTCCTACTTTATATCTAATGCATCAACTAGAGTTTTTATAAAATGAACCAATGGAGGTAAGATATGTTAAGTTTCAGAAGCTAGAAGAGGTTCAAAACTACTCCATGTTAGTTATGGAAACCCACAAGCATAAGTGAAGAGAGCCTTTGACAGGAGAGCTTATTCACAAAGCCTCAAAGAAGGATATTTGGTCCTCAAGTGGGATGAGGATAGAGTTAAACTAGGAAGGCATACAAAGTTTGACTCTCTTTAGAGTGGTCCATACCCAATCTATAGCTGTAAATCACACAATGCCTTCCAAATTGTAAAGATGGATGGTGAGGAGCTTCATATCTCAGTTAATGGGATACATTTGAAACATTGGTATTGAAGAGATAGGTTCCTTGTACATAATTATTTCATTTGTTTTCCTCAAAGTGTTATTTTGGCACATAAGTTTGTTTGAGTTTTGTCCCAAATAAGTGTTTTGTTTACACACTTGCTTTATTTAGTTTAGTTTCCTTGTTTTGTGTGTTTCATTCATTGTCTTGGGGGAATAGTTATGTTTTTTCAAGTCAAAAGGTTTATTACGGTCATGGATTAGTTTTTCATTGTTTATGATTCAAAGATTCATGTAAGTGGTTTGGTTCTCAAGTATAATAGGCATTATTTTTAGTTGATTCACCAAAATGTTGATAATTTTGACCTCATGGGTTAGATTGTCACACCTACCATTCAAAACTTTGCATATCATGCTGGTTTATCTTGTGAGTCAATTATTTGGTCTTGAAAATTAATTAATGTGATTATTAGGAACTAGACTATCTTAGCACATCATGCAGGAATGAATAGGTCATCTTGGTTTTACATTTAATAAATGTATCTGGGAAGCCAACCAAAGTTGAAAGATTGCATAAAATGATGTATTTCATGTCATGAATATCCCCTACAAGCTTGGTATCTTGAAATATTTTTTATCTCAATATATAAGCCTTTCAAAATGATCTAGTAGTATGGGACATGCCCAAAGATTTCAAGTTGAAGCCATAATAAATAGCCATTTGAATTCAAAAGTCTTGAAATAGGCTGAAATTGAATGCAAGATGACCAAGTGGCATGATTTCAGAAGCCAACATCATAGATCAATGACACATAGGAAATATGATGAAGTTAGCAAGTCAAAAGATCTCATATCAAGATTGATGGTGTGTATTCATGTGTACAAATCATGAACAATGATCCACATTTAAGGCTAGAGTCAATAAGTCAAAGAAATAGATCTATGGTGCATGTTCAATTATGGAATTGAATATCAACAGTGACATCAAGGTCAAAAATTTAGAGGATCCTAAGAATGAATCAGATAGTGCCAAGTGTCTCAATCATGGAAAATAATAAGCAAAGTGATGGACCATATTTTATCTTATGGTTTAGATGGAGATCAATGGTCCATATTTGATCTAGTAGATCAAATATTGATGGAGCACATTAAATTGTACAGGATTAGATTGATGGTGCAGGTCAAGATCAAAAGTTAATGAGATCAAATTACATGTGAGGCCACCATATGGCATAAGTACAATAACTAGATGAATACTGATAACAGGGTCTACAAGAAGCATCTAAGACCACTAAATGTTAAATTTTTGAAAGCCAAGATAAATATCAACACAGGGATTCTAAGTGGCATGATCTAGAAATCAGATCATAGATCAATGACAATGATTAAGGTCAGTGCTACGAGACTCCCAAGGATATTGATAGAGTAAATTTGATCAAGTTATAGGGGATAGAGGATCAAGACACTTGTCCAAGGTGACTACAGTCAAGCTTTGAAATAAAATAAGTATCCTAAAGAAGGGCCACATAGGTTAACATGTTAGAGCAAAATATTTCACCACCCAAGTAGGCAAATGTATAAATGTGAGATAAAATATGATCCAGGCTATCAAAAATAAACCCATTTGGATCATATGATGCTATTAAAGCTTTGTTAAACCTCTTAAAATCTTTTAGATGTAGGTTTTACATCTTTTTCATGATGAAGAAACCCTAGCCTATGGATCTTGATTGAAATTATGGCTATATGAAAACCAATAAGGGGATTGGTTTTCATCTACAATGAACCTATGTTCAGGGTTTGGAGTAATGATAAAGTTTTAACTATGAAAGGGATGTTAGAAGAGACACCAAAAAATGAGTTCAAGTGATTATCTGATATTGTAAATAACATATCAAGGAGAAGCATGGTGCGGCAAGCTCATTAAGAAGATGGAAAGTTTAGAGGTTGGGAAAGACTAGTGGAACATTTAATAAAATTTTAAAAAGTCTTTGGAGACTGTTCCTTCCTAATGGATCATGACTCATCACCCTCATCAAGTTTTTATCTTTTAAGTGTGTTCTTAAGCTAATGAGAGGGCTTGAAAGCTATTATGAGCTAATGAAATTAATTTGTGGAGGTAAAATTAATGTTAATCGATCAAAAAGTGGTTGGGCCTCATTTATTAATTTTTATTTGCTCACTTCCCACTCTCTCCCCTTTTTCTTATATATATCCCATTTTACCCCAATAAATAGGGACTCTTATGATTTTGTCATGCCCAGACTATGCCAAGATTTGTACTGTAACACCTATTTGATGTAATAAAAGATTGAATTTCTCCATTCATAGGCTGAATTGAAGTGTGTCTCATGAATTCATTGATGTGGTTAAGAAAATGTCTAATTTCCTTTGCCTCTATCTAAGTTTTTTTACCTATATGAAGTGCCTTGTATCTTTCACAAGTCATTCTAATTACCATAGATAGTTTATTGATTAGTTTGGAAGTAGATAACTACCCTCCCATGCTAGATTGATAATTAGTTCATGCATTTTTATGAAATACGTATGGGAAGATGATTCAAAGAGTGAACAAAGTGATGTTTGAGTTATTTTAAGTGTCAGATAGTCGGTCTTATGCAATCATAAGCATCCAAAACATTAGTGCATCACCTCATTTCACATGCTTTCATGAATTAGTATCTATTTCTCTCCCTTTTCCAAGAAAGAGATTAGTTTAGGTGATAGATCCAAGGGAACTAGCCCCCTCTAGAGGTTCAAACTCACTATAGGATACCCATAACCTAAGGTTGTTCCCATTTTGTGGCTAAGTTAGAGAAAACCTAAAGAACTCCCTCCATGGGTGCAAATGAAGACCACAACCTGTATAAAAGGCTAGTATGACATAAAGCAATCCCAAGTGGATGTATTCATCACCATAATAATAACCCAAGGATCTATAAAAATGAACACCATCATATCCATAATATTAGTACTAGTAATTGTGGATCATTTTAATTTTTTAGTCATAAAAATAAAATCAGGATACATCATCTCCTCAATGATAGTATGGTGGATATGATGCTCAACTCCAATAGCAAAGGGGATTTGACGGGCATCAGTCACAAGGTTGGGGTTCAAAATAAAATAGAGAAGGGTAGAAAGCGGGGCACCATGGTGGATACCATAGAGGTCTCAATAATGATAATCAAAAGCTTATCAGCGAATTCAGTGCTTTTATGTGGTGAATATAATCACTTTTATTGAAACTACCTGATTAATCCTTAGTGGTAGATGTAATGTGTTTATTTTAGAGTTGTAGGTTAACACTATACTAAATAGCTTTTGGTATTACAAAATTATATAAAATAGAAACCTATGTGGAATATAAACATGAAAAATTTGCACACTAAGGAAAATACATTTATACAAGTAGTTACAAGGCAACAATACACAGAGTATGGATTTCCTCCTTTATAAATGTCATAAGATCAAATAATCATGAATGTTTAATATGATAGGTATCTTTACCCTAAAATTGAAAAAGGGTTGATGTACCAAGTAGCCCAAGTTCTTTAGAACATATAACATGTTGAATCTGAGGGTGATGTTATAGCCATTGATGCATAGATGTATGGGAAAATTATCCATATAATAAGTCAAGATGGAGTATTGATTATCTTAAATGACCTTTTGAAACTTTTGAGAACTTTTTTAAATAAATATATCTCCCATAATATTACAAATATCTTGCATAATTTTGTAGAGTGCATGTAATGAGGTCAACAACATACTAACAAGGTCTTTGGTATGTGAAAACCAAGAAGATTTGAGATGTTGATTCTCAAATAGATATTAAGTGATCTATGTGTAACTAATACACACTATAATACACTCATCATTTATTTTTATATGTAGAGATATCACCTCTCACACAATAATACATACACCTTTACCTAAAGTTTTCTCATAAAATTATCCACAAGTCTCATGCATGCTCATAGACTTTCATGCAACAGTCACCTCAGATCATAGTCTACACATCTCATAGATCATAGTCCTATGAACCTCACTGGCATATACTCACAAACTCACTTTCTATTTTGGACCCCAGCTTAGCACAACCATGTGTTGGCCTACCCTAACCGCATGATTCAAAATGTTGCCCAAACATTAATTAAATAGCAACTAAGGATTAGAAGATTGTGAATCATTGAAGATAGCCTAGATATTTATAGTTCATACTATTTATAACTACCACATCTAAAAAGAGATTGGTGTACCTATTAACACCCTTTTTGGTAGTTGTTATTACTACTCTTATAATCAAATATGTTAAATATGTAATGTACACATCTAGCCAAAATAAACACAGCCAGATCAATACCATTTAACATAGTGAAAGTTGATAAAATACATAGTCGTAACACAAATTATCTTGCTCTACACATCTAATCTATAAACATGCATTATATACATTGTACTATATTTTCCCTATTCTTTCATTTATGAGTAAAATTACATTTCTTACAAGTAAAACGTTTGCTCCATTAAATCTGTGTTTGATTTTTATATTTGAATACTCTATATGTATTCACTCTTAACAACTAATCTCAGTTATCCCCAACACATTAAGTCTTGGGCCCTATGGTATAGATCATTGGTATCAAATCTACTCCATACAAGTACAATAAGAGAGAGAATGTTCAACAATCCTTTTTATTTCATAGATTCTAAAAGAACATCATTGAAAATTAAGATGGTTGACACCCATAACTAACCTAAAGTATCCCCATAAGTTTAAAGGATCATCCCTAAGGCACTAGAGGCACAATGCATTGAAAAATTAGTTAGTTATATGAGTTAATGATACATCTCAACCCGACAGCGTATAATTCATCTCAAAAGTATGCTCTATAATGGTTTTAGAAACAAACCCCCTTCAAATTACAAGTCAATATCAAAATCCATATATTTTAAGTCAATTTCAATGGCAAATCATTAGATTCTTGGATTTGAAAACTCAAGGTGTACTTCTTAGTCAACTATTTCACCGATGTTGAGAAGATAATATTCATAGTATTAAAGATGTATATCCTAGTTGTTCACTAGTAGGAGACCATTAGTGAATAAAATGCTTGATAATACATTCTAATCAAATCATGGAATACTTTTTTTGATGCACTAAAGGAGGAATACTACCCTCTCTAACACTTTGAAGATAAATACATCAAGTTCCAATAATTGTGCTAGTGTAAGGATCAGTCAATGGAAGACTAAACCAACACATTCCATGATTATTTTTTATGATTTTAAGATAAATTGAGAAAATAACATAGGGTTTTGAATTACATCATCATACTCTAACCTTATATCCATGTGAAGCTAGATATCTTGACTTCCAACATTTTGTGATAAGTATATCACAATGCTTCTAAGATCAAATCCAAGGAAAACATGAAGCAATATACCACATCTTCATCTAACATAGTACACGAGGCTCAATCCTTGCATAAATACACATCATATCCCCTTTCATATAAGCATTAACATTCTCACAAAAGTGATAAACCTCATAAAACTACATAACACTTGATATCTCATGCACCTTTTACTTCAGATAAAGGCAAGAATACATTTAGTGATAAGTGGTGCCATCATCATCTCTCATCCACCCATGAAGACTTTGAATGTCATGTGAAACATTTTGTGCTTATAAAATCTACAATAAGACCCACATCAATGGATAACATTGATCTATATGCCTCTTATCTAATCACCAGCACCACTACTATCAACATCTCTAAAGAGTGTGGACATCTCTTCCACACCAAGTTTTGGGTGAAGGGTTAGCCTCTCCACATCATCATCAATAGTGGTAGTCATAAGAACATCAATATAGAATCAATAGCTCAATGCCTTGGTCTTACCACTACTACTTACTCTAAGCCATAATCTCTAGGGTGGATATAATAAGGGAAGGATAGACAAGGCCAATGATAATGCACTTCTCAGTACAAAGTCAAGCCTATAGAGGATAATATTACTTATGATATCACACCTATTGAGGTCCATGACATATAAATATAATTCATAGTGCTATACTATCCATGCACAAGATCATTTTTACCACTTATTTGAGTCAATGACCAATGTCACCTTGGTCTCTACAAGAAATTTCACAAACTTATCTCTCATGTGTATAAGTTCATGTTGCTCATGGTTCACCCTGACTCACCTACATAGTAAATGATAAGGAAAACATTAGAAATGTGTAGTACTCAAAAAAAATCATAGAAACAACAAATTGATAATTTATTGGAGAAAATTTTATTTCGGCAACACTTCAAGAGATAAATTTGGGCGATGGTTCTACCCCAATTGGTGGCAAAACTTTCAAGAGCCATAATTTTTGAACCATAACTCCATTTGACTCCTCATTTAAACCGTTGGAAAGATAAGAATGAGGATAATGCAATAATATGGAATGGATATATTATTATTTAATTTTTTCCCATGAAAACTCAATGGAATTTTCTATAATTTCAATTTTAATAGTGTTGTCTAAAAATAAATAGTTTCTAAAAATAGTAACTTCTCAAATTTTGTGTTGTTGTAAATCATGGAAGTTGAACCACTTCATCTCCCTTGAGATTGGTTACCTTACACATCCTCCTCATACCTTCAAAGTATGTATTAAAATGTATGTATCCTAAAAAGGAAATCAGACATCTCTTCCTAGAGATAGGCATATGTGTGTATTTACAATTTTGTGAGCAATAAAACATCTCTTCTTAGAGATAGCATTATTATTTTTGTTCTTGAAATATATTTCAACCAAAATTCTAAGTTTTGGATCAAACTTAGTAAAGTATTCATATATCTTGAAGGCCTTTCAATACACTAAATAATAAAACACTACATTGATTTGGTTCTTAGATCCCCTCTTTTGAATGGACCTTGTATTGTAAATCATTTTGGCAGAATGATGAAATCTGGTGCTAGATATAAAATCTCCTTAATTAGGGAAACATAAATCCTATATATTCACCTTATGATAGTTTTATAGTCCTTGTACCCAATAAATATGGCTCCTAGTGACTCTATATACACTATTGCACACTCAAAAAGATAACAATGAAAAATTAGTACCCACTGCCACACATTGATGACCTCCTAGACTAGCTTTGAGGTACTCAATACCTCACCAAGATCAAATTTAATTTAGGTTACCATTAGGTTTTGGACAATCCCAAATATTTTTATAAGATAAAAATTAAGACATAGGAAGAATTTTACAAATTTTTGGTCATACCTTTTATCTTAGCTAATACATCATCCATACTCATGTGATTGATAGATGATCTACTCAGGCCTTTACTCAAGCCCTTTATCATCATCTACTTGGATTAAATTATCATCTTCAATAATAATTTGGACGATCACTTAGATCACATCTCACACATCTTCAACACATTACATCAATAAATTTTGCAAGCCAACTTAGCAAGGTGTATATTTAGCACTACATAGATCTAGTACTTGGGATACATCATTGATCGTATAGGCATCTATGTAAACCTAGATAAGATCCAAGTGATTCAATATTGGTATACTCCATGCAATATAATATAATTTAGTATTTTCTTGGACTTGTTAAATTCTTTCATAGGTTTGTCTTTGGTTTCTCGCATATCTCTTAGGCTCTCAACTAGATAAGACATGAAAAAGATAAGTTTGATTGGACTTATATACAATAATACACTTTTGAGACACTAAATTAATGCTTCTTCATATTTATCACTCTCACAATATCTAACATTACACGCTCCTTTTAAATTCACACTGATGTGTATAACAACACACTCAGTGTAGTGCTCATGTAACATGGAGATTTGATTACATACCACTCAGATACATTCAATGACATGGTGAAAAGGTATTCCACCTATGAAAAATAATTATATGTTATTATGAAATTAATAAATCAATAGAAACACTAAATTTTATGGAAAAAGATATTTTTTCATTTAGATAACAAGCCACTTTAGTTCCTACAGATGAAAATTAAGTTTTAGAATACATGACATATGAAATGGATGACTTACCTAAAATAATTCCATATTGGGGTCAATCACAAGAAAGGAAAGGACAAAAAGGTATCAAATTAACTTATCCAGCCTCTAGTTCATTAATCATGAAGGTGTTTGACATGTGTATCCATAACTTCATATATTGGGTATCCCTCTACTCAAATTTTTAGAAATTAGTAGTGATTTAAACCAACCTAGTGCACGGTAAACAAGTGGAGTTAAAATTGTCTGACCAACTTCTCTACAAGCTCAAACATCTTTATATTTCTAATGTTTCACTTTGGAAATGACTCATTTGGGTGGTGCATTATGTTAAGACCTCAAGAAACTTTTGCATGACAAAGACTCTAGCCACATTACATATTCACTTATACTATCCTCACATGTGCATATAAATGGAGTGCCACATCAATTCTTGAATTCCTTATTATATTTTCAAGCCCATGAATAGGAATCCAGGACTTTACGCACCTCTACCAATTCCATCTAGACCATGGGAATCTATCAGCATGGATTTCATGATTAGGTTGCCTATAACAAGATGCCAACATGATGTTGTGTTCATTGTGCTGGATACATTTTCTAAGATGGCTATCCTGGTCACTTTTAATAAATACATTGATAAAAATGGCACTATGTAAACTTTATTCAACCATGTTTGGGTTCATTTTGGGCTTCCAACATCCATCATCTCTGATCGATATCCATGTTTTATAAGTCACTTTTCATAAACATTATGGGACTTGATGGGTATGTAACTAGATCAGTCAATAATTTTTCAATCATAGATAGATGGGAAAACCAAAGTGGTTAAATACACACTTGTTAATCATATGTGAATGTGCAACTTTGCACATGCTCATACTTAGGATGATAGTCTTTTGTAAATTCAACATACTTATGACAGAGCCCTTCACAGCTCTTTGAGTCATAGTCTATTATAGACATGTATTGGGTTTCAACATTTAGAACATCTAAACATTTCTTGAGATGCACTAGCTGACATTAAATCATTCACATAAGAATGGGAAGAGGATAAATCCAAGAAGTTTCTAAGACATCCATTCTGTTCATCAGTAGGTTTAGCATATCCTCTCTCATACATAAATAAATTAAAAAGACAACCATGACACACATCCCACACCTCATGTATTATGATTTGTGATAAATTTTGGTTTTACCCTCAGAAGGAATGCTTCAAAGGTCCACATTGGAAGATCAAGCTTCTATGCTACAATTATTGCACTATTTTGCACACAACTGATGAGAATTCCTTTATTCTAGATCTACCTTTGTACTATGGTATGCACCTAGTATTCAATGTGGAACTTCTCAATCCTTATACTACCACTTTTTGAGCCAGTAGTGATAAAAAATCCTTATGATTTACATCCTAAACACTTGTGCCCCACATAAAAGGAAGAGATCATCAAAGTGATAGATAGGTGCACCTACCATGACACACATAAACTTTATCAAGTGGTCAAGATTAGACAATATGTTGATCAAGATAAGTGGTACACTTCTTAAAAATTTTGAGTCTAAATTCATTAGCTTCACACCAACACAATGGAGACCATTATTCTTCAAGAAAGGATGACGATCCATGCAAATCCACTACATAGTTGAATACACTCTTCATTTATTATTATTATTATTATTATTATTATTATTATTATTATTATTATTATTATCATATATATATCATCTTCCATGTAATCATGTGCACTCTTTTACTTGAATTTTTCACACAAACTTATGCACAAATCCCATACTTGATCATAGAATTACATACGTTAATCACCTCAAATAATAGTCTATACACCTCATTGTGCACCTTATAACTTGAAGTCTTGTGTGCCTCATGGGCATATGCTCATAAACTCATTTATTATTTTGATCCCTACCTCAACACAACCATGTGTTAGCCTACCTAGACTATGTGATGCAAAATGTGGCCTGACTAACCATTAGCTACCAACCAAGTATCACAAGATTAAATATAGTTGAAGATAGTCTTGATATTAACTATTCATAACATTTACAACTACCACATGTGATTAGTGTTCCTATCAACACCCTCCTTGGTATATGTATAGTAGTTTTTACTACTCTTTTAATCGCACATGTTAAATATGTAACATATGCATCTATCCAAAATGAACATAGCCAGATCAATGCCTTATAACATAGTTAAGTTTAATGTAATACAAAGTTGTAACATAATTATCTTTCTCTACATATCTACTCTATATACACACATTACATACATTGCACTCTATTTTACCTATTCTTTCATTTATGAATATAAGCTGAATTTATTGCGAGTAAGACTTGTGCTCCATTGAATGTGTGTTTGATTATTTCTTCTGAATAGTCTCTATGCATTTACTCTGCATAACCAAGCTTCATTGTCCCTCGTACACTTGGTATTAATCCCTATGGTGTGGATCATTGAGTTGGAAAGATATTAATTACCTAATGTTATATTTGATTTTAGAATTGCAATGAATATTATTCCTTAGTCTATTTTGGAATCTATTAGATGGCAAGCACTCAGTTACATCCAAGTCACACTAAGACTTGAAAACTATGGTAGGGTAGATCCTATTGGTTGACTTGAAGATGTAGGAATCAAAGTGGATGACATAAAAATGTGAGGAGACTTCAAATTTATTGACAAGAAGATTGATTAAATGCAGTATCATGTGTTAATTAGTAAGAAGTGGGTCTATGATGGTCAGATGACTATTAACACTATGCATAATCAGTTGAAAGTACACCAAGGGGATAAAATCATCATTATACCCTTGAATAAAGTAGATCACAAGTCATCCATCATACCTAAGGATATATATTCACCATATTTATATGGACATCATAGGTGGTTCAAGGTGAGTACAAAATATAGCCTAATTCCCTATGAGCTATAGAATATAAATTTTGTCAACCAAGAATGCAGCTTGTAAAATAATTACAAATAATTAAATAATCTATCTATAGAACCATGATCACAAAGTCACTATTTTTAGTCTCATATTGATGAATTCAAGTAAATCTATGTGCAATCACAAACTAGGTCTAAATTAGATTTTTTGTAAAAAATAGGTGTGATAGATATGGACTACATGGAGCCAATGAAGGAAGGCCTTTTACCTTGGGAAAGTATATCCTTAATTAGTGGTGACTAAGATTACTACATGATGAATTAGTCAAGGTAAAATCATAAGGTATGCCCAATGTGCATGGTATTTTCCATAGAATGTCAACTACCATAATTGTTAGTAAGGGTTCCTAAAGCATCAAAACATGTTAAGGATGAGGATAGTTGTGAGATACTTCATGTGCATAAAAAAATTATCATAAAATATAGGAAATTAGATGACATAAATGCAAGATGCATTAATTATTCTACATTAATTAGTAAATTAAGAAAAATCATTATTATATAAACAAAAATAATGCATTCAGAATAGTTTAGATAGAAAGTAACCAAGACATTACACATGAGAATGCATGTAAGGAACATAACAAAAAATCATACATGTAATCATAACTAGATAATATTTATAGATCTCTTATAAAAGTGGAACCCTCTTCCTCTTACAAATAAAATTATATATAGATGTTTTCAATCTATGACTATTCATTTTCTTCTTGTACTTGGTGCCAAAATTAGAGTCTCTTCATATTCTAGTCTATTATGAGTCATGAAGATAAGATAAAATAGGCTATACAATGATAACATGAGTGCATAATGCATGACTATCAAATAAATATCTTATGTATATTTACAATCCACTTTATTCTACCAACACTTTCCTGGACTTTAAATGTTGTCTCATCCCAAGACAATGTCATAGGATCTTCAAAGAATACACAACTTATAGGGAGATGAATAAATGGTTGGATCATTAAAATTTTTAGTAATCACTCAAGGCACCATTTTTGGTTTTCAACTCTTCTACACTAATTAGCTTCCCTTTTAAGTTTTCAACTAATTAATGTACCAACCTACCACCCTTTACAAGTTTCTAATAGGCTGGCATAACCAGGTGGCTACCCTTTATATGGTTTCAACCAACTTGGCCCTATTGATCTTACTAAGTCTTCCCTAGTACAAAATTTTATACAAAATTTGTACTCTACACAATATTTAACTTGAAGGTGGTGGTACAGATATAGATGAAGGTTGACTAGAAGAGTCCTTAGACTAGGACTAAGCATCCTTGCACTATGTGATGATCTGTTGGAGCTCTAAAGGTGGCCTATAGGTAGGTGTATTCACAATCTAGATAATTAAGATGGTAAAAGGAGTTAGATCTATTTTATATGCATTCCAATCCAGTATCACTTCTTGTATCAACCATAGTAGGGTCCAAAATAGATCATGGTGGCCGATGATCTATTTGAGTTATGCATCATCAGTGATGCTCAATGTGGCCTTGGTGTTTGTAACTCTTGTTTAAATCTCCCCACTAATTTAATCCATCTTATTTGCATGTCTTTGAGCTTGGAGGCTGGTCTAAGAAATGCATAATAATTGGCTCTACCAATTTAGAAGGCTATTGTGTACATTATCCCTAGCATTTTTTGATTCCTAGAGTGATTTCTCTTTCTCATCCATAGTTTTAGTGTGACTTTACATGGTTTCTTTGGTTATGGATGCCTTTTCAAAGTCTATGATGGAACTGGATAGAGTGTTATCTAATTATTGATTCTAGTCAAGTATATTATGTGTGACCTATTGAGCTTAAAGTGTAGTAGCATTGAGCATTCCTTAGTATTCCTCCATATAAATGATGAGTGTGGTAGCCTCAACCTTTACATCCTATCCCATTATCCTTGATGCAAGTATTTTATCTATTGTGCACCAATATTTTTTTAACTCAAAGACAAGTGTCTTGATTCTACATTGGTCAAACATTATTAGGTCCCTAATTGCTCAAGTGACCAAATATGGACAAGTATCCTAGATAATATTTTTAGCTTCATGAATTTAGGACTTTAACTCAATTTTCTCAGTCTTAGATTGATCGACATCTTGATCCAATGAGGTGGATTTTTGTGTAATGGACTCCTGGAATGTTACAATACCCTTTAACTGCTTCTTCAATAGTAACCTGGAAGCATCTAATGATGCTTCATGCTAAAGTGGGAAGGATACCAAATTTCCTATGATAGCTAAAGGATCAAGCCATAACATGGTCATAATTAAAAGTGAGAAGGTACTGAATCAGTCTTCAAAATGTTTCATTCATTTTGACTTAATCATACATGAACCATTCTAACAAGCATGTAAATCTTAGCAAGCATAAGCACCAAATAAAAAAGCATGAAACACATGAACATAGAATATATGTGGGAACCCCTTAAAGGGAATAAAATCCATTGATGAATAAAATGGACTAAATTCCTATAATACAAACATCAATATTTATTGAATCACCAACTCCACATGGAAAATCCAACCCTAACTAGCTCAACACCAACTCAGTTAGGCTTTAGGAAGCACCCACTTTCAAGGAGGCACTAACCCCATAGATGGCTCAGCACAAACTCATCCACCTAAAACACTTGATCGCATTAAAAATAATTTTTTCCTCACACAATATATTATGATATTCTCCTTTAACTCTTCGCTCACTTCTATCCCTTTCAAATTGGCTTTTAGCCCTCAACCAACCCTCTTTATGGCTTGATTAGGTATTCTAACCTTGATCCTCATACATAAAACCTTTGTATTATATTCATGACATATATATGATGGTATAAATTACCACCTTCTTCTCACAAAATATCTATATCATTTACTTTTTCTCTCATCACGTTTATAAGCACACACAAATAGGCCTAAACTGCCTTGATTTTATACAAGTCACTTGATCATATCTTTCTTAGTCAACCATACATTCTAAATATCTTAGGTAATCCATGAATATTTCTTATAATATTAAAATAGAATGTCTTAATAATTAATTAACCAATACATTAGGTCATACATAGCTCAATTAGCCCTACTCCTCTTTTAGGCTTTAAGGAGACCTAATAGGTCTTCTTAACAACATGTTACCTTTTGATCTTTTTTGAAGCATATTAAAACACTTAAAATAGTAGGAAAACATCATATGTCATTCTAGTAGACCTTATCCAACTTCAATTTATTTCCATAACACCTTTTAGATCCAACCACCATTTGAACCCTTTCTCAAAACATTGCTCATAAAAGGCATGTATATATATAGAAAATTTGTCTTGAAAAACTAAGGCATAAACTCAATTTTTCTAAACAAATATGGAGAAAAATAAAATATATAAAAATTTCATGACCTCAAGGTCATAAAAAAATTCATCATATGCTTCAACTTATGGAAAATAGGCTCAAACTCTTCTCTGTAAGATGTTCACTCAAAACTATCAATTGACTCCAAAACATAGTTAAGGAAACATGGACTTTTGATGCTTGATTGAACAAATTCAAGGGAATTAAATGAATTAATAAAATATTATATAATCCTAAAATAAAATTAAACTTGATATATCATAATCTCTTATGAAAACTATTGGTCTTACAGACTAATCTGTTAATCTACTCTCTCACAGACTCCACTTAGCCAGATAAGCCATTTTGGCTTCAATCTTCCAACATCTTACACTAACTTCCAAGGTTTTTAAAAAAATGTATAGATTATTCAAGTCTAAAAAAACATAATAAAATTCTTTAATCCATCAATCATATATGAAATCACATACTATGGAATCATCTTCTCACTTCTTCTTGATTTTCTTACTATCTATACCACTAGGTCTGTTAGCAACTAGCCAACTTGGATCACCAACTTTACACACCTGAGATATGGAACCTATCCAAAAACCTTCATGAATAGAAAATAAAAGTCTCATACTTTAACCTTCATCCACCTATCAACTTTGACTTGGTCAACTCTATCTTCTATAATAAATCTCTAAAAAATAAGCAATTTCTTATAGGGTCTATTCACTCACTTGAGAAACCAATCACACCTAGAGGTGCTTGAGAGAGTTGACTTCAACCTCAAATTACTTGCCTAGCCATAACAAATTTAATTTACTCCTTATAATAGGATATTTAACATCATATCAATGTTAGGGGTCTTTGAGGGTTTAGACCAACTTTCAGTCTTAATGATCATTCATAAAACTTAGCTCCTCTTTTTAGAAACCAATGATTGGAACTTTGAGCTAGAACCCTTCCTCATCTACCATGAATATATTATATTTTCATGTAGATGTTTCAAATTCTAATGATCACTCTATCAATTTTCACCTACTCATCCATGCCTTGGAAATTGATCTTGATATCCTATCTAGCCATCATTTCTCTTTTTATTTTCTAAGCCTTAACCTGTAAGTCTCATTAGGCCTTAATTCTAATCTTTTAACCACCATGTAGGCTTCACCTTGAAACTCTCTTGTGTTCTAATTCTTCTTGTGTATGCTCAATAAATCTCATACACACATTCTTCTTCAGATCTTCTTACATATCTTTGAAGCTCAACTAAAGATCTTTGTAGCATATTCAGAGTTGTATATATAGATCTTTGGAGCTGACCTTTTTATCAATTGCAAAGTCCTCACCACCTCATGTACAAGCTAAAACAATCTCTCTCATTCTTAAACACTATCAATTTTTCTTTTAATCTTTACTAAGAGTCTTCATATCTCATTCGAATCATATTTAGAGTTGCTTTCATAGATATTCATAGCATACAAATTCTTCTTTGAAGCTCACTCATTTTTTCATGCTACCTGTACATATCATCTCATAAGGTTTAGACAAATCATTAAAATATGCTTGACACTTGACATATTGACCTATACTTACTCATGTTGACCTTAATGATATTACTAACACTCTTCAAATAATACTCTTATATCACTACTTTCATTTAGCAATAGCACTTACTATGTTAGCATAAGAACTCATCATACACATACCTCAAGGCTTACTTGACCATGCACCTTCATAATATCTTTGAATTAAAAAAAATCATATTTAAAATAACCTTTGACATCAATGACAACATTAAATACCGAAGCTCAATACTTAATAAAAATTCTCAACAATCCCCCCTTAATCAATGACAATGTTCAATAATCTCCCCCTTTGTCATTGATGTCAAACACACTCATAAAATTGTGTCAACAACTCTTGATGACAATCATCTCTTGGACCTATTTCTTTATTTTTCTCACCCTAAAGTAATTAGCCTAAATTTGGTTGGTGGTGAAGTCAAATAAGGAGGAGGGTACACTACTTGTGCCATGGTTATCTTACCAAATGTGTATTCTTATAGGGTAGGAAAAACCCTAGCCTCTCATTGCATTATGGGTCTACACACCAGAGACTCTTATGGACTTTTTGGTAGTGGTGAAAAGATGTCAATGACTATGAAAGTGGTAGAAGTTTGTTGCTTAAAGAAGTTGGCCCTTTTGTAAATTTATTTAGCCTCTTCATGCATAGTATCGATAAAAATGGATATAGGGCATGATGATAGTTTTACCCAAAGACTTGGAGGGACCTTCTTATGCACTTGAACTATTTTTACTTCCTTCCAAAAGAAAAACTCCTTTTCCTCCTTTTCATAAAATTTTCCTTCAAAATCTATAATCATCACCTGGTAGACCTCCTATTTGTCAATCCCCATCTGAGATAGGTCATATGAGCTTGTGAACTAGGGTACCTTGGGGACATCTATCCAAGTTGTTGTACTCCTTGTCTTGGGATTTAGTGGAGATGATGGATGTTATTTGGTGAAAATCTTATGCTTTCTTTTTTTTTACTTCAATGTTGTGTCTTTGGGTTCTTGTTTTACTGAAAGAACTACTATGTTATGTGGTATGGCTTGGAGAGGTGTGATAATCCTAGTTTAATATGATTTTTACTTATCAACCTTAGCCTACACCATGGCCATGGTAAAAAAATATGATAAGGTTCCAAATGGTGATCTAAGCAGCTCATGTATGTAAATGAAGATGCCTTTTAGAAGAAATATGAAATTAGCATGTTGTCCTAAGTACTGCATGACATCTGATGACACCCATGGGTGTATAAAAATCAGCTCCAAACACTACTCCCAAGATGTCTTTAACCTGTCCTCATGAGTAAGGGCATCATGCTCAATTCTCCATATCAATTTTAAAAATTATTGTGTTATCTAGTAGTTGTTATCTAAGTGTACCTCTCATTTAGGGGACTTATATTGAGTGAAATATAGTAGAAAGATTAAAAAATAGTACTGGAAAGTTTTTTTCAAAGTTGTGTGGTAATTTTTAATAATTATAAGTAGATCTTGTATAAATATCTTAGGATATTTTAACCACTCATTGTGTTGAATCACATGATATGCAATGTCAACCACTCTTTTGGTTATTTACTTAGCAGACTTGGGAGTCTGCTAGAATCAGTGTGTGATGCACTCAACCAATATATATACTGGTTCATCTAGAATATTTTCAATTGGGACTCCTCTGGACCCATAGATATAGATGTCTCTAACTTATTAAAGTATAGGGGGTATTCTTGACTTGTGGGTAGCAAGAGAATCACCCCATGTAAACATGCCCAAATCTCTAGCCATTACTTTGATTTTGATGATGATAGTGGTATCAAGGCTAATTTAAATGTTTCCCTCATTATAGAAACCAAGTAATATTTTCAAAATATCCCTAAAATATATGAAGTTAGGCATCCTAAGTAAGTGATCAACATTAGTGTTCTAAAACTAATGTGGGGATGCAAGAGTAAGTGGTTACATAACATCTAATAGATCTAGTCAAAAGAGATTTTATTCTATCACTCAAATGTAATAAAATAGATTTCGATCAGTATATTTGGTTTATAAAAGTGAAATTTCTATACCCATTACTTCCTTCTGGGCATCAATCAATTTTTCAAAGAGTTATGAATAATCCATGGTATCTGAATACTAGAAATTTGAAACTTTTTACTTTTTACATTATATAAGTTGGTTTAGCTCTAGAAGTTAGGTTAATAAAATAGTTACAAGTATGAATTATAGACTTGGTTTATAACCTTGTCACTTTATACATTTTTCACCTATTATTTTATGCATAAATATTATACTAAGACATCCCTTTAATATCAATTTGAATGTTGATGTGGTGAATCTTATCTGATCTAGTAATAAAGGTAATTAGTTGTTATCACATGTGTCAAGATAAATTATTATATTCTTATTTGTCTATACTAGAGTATGTACTGATGTTTATTGACCATTAATTTGCTAAATATTAAGACAATCAAATTTAGGCTCTAGCATTAACTACTTATGATGACTATTATATCGCTGAGATCTTGGTTGATGTGACTTGAGTATACATTCTCAGAGTCAATTGATTTATTTCACTTCTATTGACATCAATAATAACACACCTAAATTATTTTATGTGTAGGTATTGCACACTATACTTCTTAAGATGATTTCAAAATCTGGTGAAGATATGACCTAAAAACATACACACACATAAATAGACACATAAGAAAACATATAGAAATGAGAAATCCTAATATACTCGGTGTTAGTCAAAACCCACTCAATAAGTAAAAAGAGATCAATTAATACTATTGGTGGTAGAGATCAATCCTATATCCATTCACCCACCCTATAAAAATGGTTCCCTGTATATCTCTCAAAATAATAGTTTTTTGGTGTGATATTTCATGTATAATGTAAGGCCCTTTCCAACTGATCTATAGTTTACCTAGAAATGCTCTAAAGTAACTATCTTATAACAAAATTGGTTGATCTTTTTATAATTCTTTCTTTCAAGTTCCTATTGTACCATGATTTCTAATTTTGCTTATGAACTTCTTGTGTCCAAGATGCTCTACATCGATACTCATCCATCTAATTCAATTTGAGAAGCATGTTTATGAGAGACTCATGATAGCCTAGTCTCATAACTATTATAATATGTAGATTGGGTACTAAGTATTCCATATTCATTACTACTTTAAGCTTATAGACTAATAGAAATGGAGTAAAACATGTATCCCTCTTATAGTGCATTTGATAGGCCCAAAGAATCAGAAGAATGCAATCTTCCTAATCAACCCTCTTGACATCACAGATATTCATCAACATCTTTCCCAATAATTTATTAAAATCCTTATCTTGGTTGTTAGCTTGAAGATGGTACATAGTACTTTTATGATGGGATATCATGAATTCTTTAGAAAGAGATTTGATAGTATAGTTTAGGAAGTGTGTCCTTCAATCACTAACAAACTTGATGGGGCATCCAAACTAGGTAATAATATTCTCATAAAAAAACTTTGTTATATCCTTCATGCCATAGTGAGGTGTTGCAACAGCTTCAACCCATTTGGTAAATTAATCTATCATATTGATAATATACCAAGCTTTACTACGTTCACTTGGTGGATTGATAGGTCCTAAAAATTGATGTCCCACTATTCAAAAGGTTATTTAACTAACAAAGACTACAATGGAATTTCATCTTTATGGTGTGGCTTACCCATTCATTAACATATGTCACAATATATTGCTACTCTATGTGCATCCTAAAAAGGGTTCATCCATCATAATCCACTTTGTAATAGTTTTTGTGTAATAGATTCTATAGAAAAATGACCTCTTATTATTCCTTGGTGTGCTTCCTATAATAGCTACAGGCATTCATGTTCTAGATTTACCTTGCATAGTAATTCATCCTTCTTCAAATGATAAAATATCCCATTTATAATAGTAGATGGCAAATCTCCGGTGACAAATTGCTTCTTGTCTCTTTTTTGGTAGTCTACAAGGAATACCCCTTGTTCTAAGAAATTACCAATTGCTTCAAAATTCTCAAGTATTTAAGAAACTTAAAATAGATGGGCACTAAGAGAATATTCCTATAGTTCTTATGGATCTACCCCATTCATGATGTAACTGAGGTGATCTACTTGGCTTGACATTGATGCAAAATTAAAACTCTTGAAAGAGCATCAACCATCTCAAAATTCATCCTCCAATCATAGGCTTATTGACTCGGTGGCACAGATCTTGATAATCTGTGAAAACTTCAAATGGTGTCACAAGAATATCATGTCTAAATTTGTACAGTGTGAGCACTGTATTTAGTGCTTCTCTTTCAGTTGTCATGTAATTCTTTTCTACATCAGATAACTTTTGGCTTGAAAAATATATGGGGTGGTCCAATCCAACATCTCTTGGATATATAAGCACATCACCAACTATGATACTAGAAGCATCAATATGTACATAAAAGGGCCTACTCCAATCTAAAAAGATGAGAATAGATATAGTGACCAATCTTTGCTTCAGTTCTATGAAATTTTATTAACACTCTAAAGTTTAGACAAACTTCACACCTTTACACAAAAAATACTCCAATGGGGATGAAATAGATGCATATCCCTTGATAAACTTCAGATAGTAACTTGTGTGGCTAAGAAAGGATCACACTTATATAGAGCTGACTAGTGGGGGCATACTAAGAATGACTACAATTTTGGCCTGGGCCACCAAAATCCCTTCATTACATACCACATGACCTAACAAGACACCAAAACATTTTTAAAATAAACACTTTTTCAAATTTAGGGAAATGCATCGAGCTCAGTATCATTATAGCATAAGGTGCAACTTAGATAAGTGATCTTTAAATAAAGAGAAGACTACCCAATCATCTATATATACTTTAAGGAAGTCATGAATCAAATCCTTAAATGTAGTCACCACTACTCTAGAAAAAACTATAGCTATGTTATTGAGGCCAAAAGGCATTTCCTTGTATGCAAAGGATCCCCATTCTATGGCAAAATTTGTTTTATCTATGTCTTCTTCTATTATGGGTATTTTATGATAGCCACTAAACCCATATGTGAAAGAGTAAACTTCATGTCCTATGATAGATTTTAAAATGTCATCTATGAAGGAAATCAGAAATGGATCATTCACACATGCATCATTCAAAATTCAATAGTCACCACATGCTCTAATCTCCCCTATTTTATTAAAGTTGTATTACCATGAGACTAACCCAATATGCCTTCTCTATAGGATAGATTATACCTATTTCTTACATTCTATCCAGTTTGACCTTCACTTTCAACTTCATGTTTAGATTTAACTTATATGGGCTTTTCTTTATGGGTCATGCAAATTTATTGAACTCGACATGCATTTCACCTAGGGAAGGATCTATTCCTCTTCTAATTTTTTTTTGGGAAACTCATCTTGATAATCATGTAGGAGTTGTATAGCTTCTAAAACTTTGGATTCAGTCCAATAGTCACCTATATATGCTAGTTTATAAATCTTCTCACTTATGATGTTTTCCACATGATTTTTAATAGGTTAATGATAAATCTTACATTTTTACTTAGTAATTGATTATCATATCAATATTTTCCCTTCCTTCTTTACAATTTTTATTTTATGTAGCTTTTCTTCTTCAGTGGGTCTTGCGAGTGGATCCTATAATGGCTCTATAGGTCATTCAAGTTCAAATAAATCTATCAAATCCATATCACCTTCAGTACCTAAATCTTCCATTTCCTCTTCTTCATCCTTTATTCAATGGCATGACTAAATAAGAGATTATTCTTCCATCTTGGTAGATTTATATCTTTGTAGTGTTGTATTCAAATCATAAGATGCATTCTTCTGCACAATAGACTCTATCATGGTGCTTAAATCCTCTAGCACCCATGGCATATGAAATATTTGATTTTGAGTAGTGCATTATGAACCACAAGATTCTCATCTTCAAACACAAAATTTTGGATGAAGTCACTTTATAACTATGCCTAGTGTTTGGTTTCCCTCTTACATTCTTGATGTATATACCAAGATAATGGTAAAGGCATGAGTGTATAATTAAAGATATGAACCCAATACTTAGGTTTCACATTTTATTCAGTCTAAACCTTAACACATTTATGGATATGGATTTTATGGCACTCCCTTCCTAAAATTAAGACCAATTACTTATGATTACCTATGATAGTTAAAATCTTCTAATCATAAGTTCACATGCATCATCTTGATCGAGCTGGTTATTTTGAGGAATTGTCCACCATGTCACTATAACTACCTTCAAAGTGTAATTTGAATCATTGACATCTTGACTAATCATATGCACATGAACTTGTAGGCATAGAATACTTGGTTTCATAGTATAAAGGAAGTTATTTTTCCATGGAAATGACCATTCTTATAGGTAAGAGTTCATGATCACCATGACCATATTTGCGTAGATACATATCTGAGTCTCTGATTATAGACAAATCTATTTCTCAAGGCAATGTACCTTTTATGGTTGGATTTATATAATCTTGCATATGATCATCTGCTTGATAGAGAAAATCAATTTCTAAATGATTAAGTGATTTAGCAAACATGGATCCATAATCTTTTATGACAAATTGAGGTGCTAGTGGTTGATTAATTATTAGTTTAGGCTTCTATTATTTAGATGTCTTCAAATGTTTAGTGAGTAAAAACTACACTTGAGGTTTATTATGTGCATATAATTAATTGCACTCAACTATGTGCAGATATTTTGGGTTCTCCTTAGAGTTTACCTTCATCCAGTTGGTTTCTTTTGTGACATAAGGAGACTCTAGTTTAGTCAAAATGATGTAGATTTTATGTGACTTATGTAAAAGAATAATTACAATCTTATCTCCCTGATGGACTTCTAACTAATTTTGTATAGTATTGATAGTCATCTGACCATCATTTGCCCATTTATTGCCAATCAATGTAAGATAATAAGTTATTGTTGTCTTCATATCGATGAATTCAAAGTCTCCTCATAGGTTTATTTCTATGACTTTGATCTCAATGTCTTCTAACTGGCCAATGGGTTTAACTCTTCTATAATCTACTAAACTTAGAGTCACTAAGCAATAACTAAAAATTGGACATCTAATCACCTCCCATGTAGACCTACAGAGTATGTTAATTATGCTACCAAAATCAAAGATAGCATTTGGAATTTCATATCTTGTAACTTCAATATCTATTTTTGCATTTACATCCAATGGCTTATTTATTTTTACATACCCAATAATTTTTTCTATCTTATGTTTCCCTCATTGTGCATATTTCAATAAATTATGTAATAGATTTGTAAAGTTCTAAAAAATGTCTTTATTATGAAGTGTACTTAGAAGATTCAATAAATTTGTTAGTGCAGTTACAACTCCATCCTAGATCATAATGTGCATAAATTAACTATACATTTGGACATCTATTGCTGTAGCATATCCTTCAGTAATGGCTTGATGTTGAATATTTTTCAATGTCATGCAACTTCATACATTAGCCCCTTTTCTATAGTTGGATCTAGATATTTGTCCTACTTTAATTTTTAGATTCCCTAGTCTTGAGGTCTTTTGAGAGGAAGAAATCCTCTCTTTATGTGATGGTGTCTTGTAACATCATTTAAAAATGCATCCTCCCTAAGTTGTCTATTCACCATGTTAACATTCTTGATGGCCTTTTCTTTTCTTTATTTTTTCAAAATAAGATAATTTTTTATCTCATGCTACTCTTATACCCTACAGTATGTGCAGTAAAACTATCTTTGCGGATTCAAAGGATAATTGTGTTTCACATGGTTATACTCTCCACATAAGTAACATTGCAAAAGAGGGCATTGATAATTATTTCCTCTGCCACCTTGATAACCACCTCTATATCTACCCTTATATTTTCCTATGTTTGGTTGATAACCTTATCTATAACCTCTCTATTATTGTATTATATTCTAGTTCTGATACTACTAGGTATTATTTCCAATCCTAAATTGTTATTGCACAATTGGTGGAGTCTGACTAGTTTTTTGTTGGTGTCATTGTCAGATTATAAGGGGATAAGTACTAGTATTATGGTGATGGTAGTGTCTAACCTAGTAAAGGAGGGGCCCATCCAGCTAGACCTTCAGGCTAGTACTAAGTCAAACTGGGAATCCATTATAGACATACTTGGTTTGTATAACCCTTATCAACTTCTGGGCCTATAATCATTTGCTTCATCAAGGACACTTATTGCATAGTGAAAATAAATACATTATTTGTAATATCTTATTTTAGCTCGTACAAAGCCTTATAATTATTTTCATCATGATTGTGTAATTTATAAAAATTGCAATATAAATTCTATGGGATTTTTACATACTAAGAGATAGCATTGGATTTTTTCATGCCTTACTCTACAAATTTCACAAAATTTATCTTGATCTTAGGACAATCATTCTTGTGATGTCCTTCTTTCCCACACTCTATGCAATTGTTGTGCCCCATTTTTATAACTTAGGTAATGGGCCACTCTAACTCTATACATCTCAATGTGTGGCAATAATTATAACTGATTACCCTTTTGAAAATGTTAGCACTAGCTGGAGGAATCTTTGATGATCTTGAGCTAGTTGGCAGGTAGTTACTTGGCACCCAAATTTGAAGGATAATATCTTAAGTGATTACACATGGTAGTTAGAGAGTGTGGGTGTTAGAGTATTGGATCTAATGGCATAACAACCTCAAATAATAGCTTAGCATCTAGCATGTGCCTATCTAATTTGGTAAGAAGATGATCTTCTACCTATATAAAGTACCTTGAACCTGAAAAAGAGGGTGTGATTAATGATAGTGAATCTCTGCTAAAATTAAGAGACACCATTAGTATTTTGTAATCTATATAAACTAGTTTAGAATCTTGAATGTATATCCCAAGGTTGCCTATGAGCTGTTGGGCATGAGTAGCTCAAAGACAGGTGCATGTTTTATTTTCATGTCCCAAACTTTGTATGATTGAACTGTGAATCAATGAAGAATGTTATTGAAGTAATGGGGTGTTGATTATTTCCCTATTGATAATTTTGTTTTATGTTTGTGACTCTAGTTTATAAGAATATTGATATAGTATCTATGTTTTAAATGTATTATGTTATAAAGGTCCATCTCAAGTTACTAATGGCATTTTTATGCCATATAGTGACTTTGGCATACCTATGAAATTGACTAAGTATTAAAACCAGCATGCGATGAGACATTAAAACCCATGCCTAGAATGCTAACCTAAAGAATGATAAATTGAATATAATCCATTCTCATGACTCAACTAATTACCTGAATGACCCTTAACTCATTATCACCATAGCTTATGCCATTTAAAGCTCTGTCTAGCCAGATATGAACTTTTTCTATAAGAATTGTGCCCTTAAATAAGCTCATGCCCATTAAGTTGTCCCATAATATCCTAGCACCAATAGGCCACCTAAGCCCATCTTGTCAATGACTAAATCCCATCGAGACTAAAACTGTGCCATGTTTCAATTATCCTAACATAGGCTTGGTCCCTTCATTTTTGTACTTTGGTGAATCCACAAGGCTTGCACCTTGTGTGAAATTGATGTCATTGTAGTGTTGTGTTAAATGTTGTGTTCCACAAACCCTATTATGCTTGAACCTAGTTGTACTAAGTATAGAATTGATTTGGATTGACTACTAAGTCCATGAATAAGCATAAAAGCTAAATAGGAGACTCTTTCTACAATATTTTGGTTCCATTATTAGGACCCATGTTGAATTTTGTTGTTGTAATAGTGTAATAAGATGACGTTCTAACTATCACTCAAGATCATCAAGCACTGTTTAGATAAGTGGAAGATAGTTTTGCACATAAGAATCTGATATGCCAAAGATAAAATCCAAGAGAATGGGTGAAAGCTAACCTATATGATGCTTTATATGAGATGTTATTTTATAAACTACTTGAGCATGTGTACTAATGGTTGGTTACCTAAACCACCTCTAGAAGATGAAGCTATGGCCAAGGCCTCAAGCGGAAAAAGGAGTGCATAGAGCAGCTTGAGATCCTAGATGACATTTAGATGGACATTATAGACAAATGGTAGAGTGACTCACTAAATAGTTATATGTTGGAGTTTGTAGTGTCAAACATCTCTTTCCCTAAATAAGTAGAGTATGAGTTATTTCATGAACCAAGGGTCATGTTCATAAGAGGGTTTAGTACCAAACTAAATAAATTATTGGTGGATTATAGTATTAAAACCATAAAAATAGAAGGATAAAATCCTCATGTGTATGGGCAAGCGTAGAAGGTGAGAAGGGGAAGTGTAGGTGAGGTGTGATGGAAAGGGATGAGAAACTTGACACCCAAAGATATATCAATAAAAAGTGAAGGTACAGGTTGATAGAGGATCTAGAACCTAGAAGCACTAAGAGGACTTGTAACTAGTGGGAAGGGCATGGGGAAGGATCCCTTCAATTACAATAGCATGATGAGAGAGAGGAAGAAGTAAGATACCGAGCTCAGTAATTAGCTGAATAATGCCTTGGGTTCCTATAAGATATGTCAAATGAGGATGCACCTAAAGCACCTACCCCTTTTAAACCTAAAATGCAAGCTCATGTATTGGATTCTCCACTAAAAGATAGAAGAACAATAATTGACCCTATTATCTACATTATCTTTGATAGACTTCAAGATTTTAACCAAGACTTTATAATCAAACAAGTGATACCTTACAAGGAATTGAACTAGAATACCATGAGACTAATAGTCACCAACTCAAGAATCTAGAACATAAATGCAAGCATTCCCATTTAAAGGATGTCAACTATGCTAATATGGAAATAGCCCATAAGAAGTGGCCTAGAACCACAATTGAGTAGCACCACACCATCAAGCTTGATGATTTAACCTACACCAATAGGTTCAACACTCAATCTTACACCTAGAGGCATTAAATGGCTACTGCTAACATATCTTTTAGGAGGGAAACTACCTCAGACTCTCGCACCACCCCCTCAGTAAATTTATTATAAAATGGTGATGTACTTGCCCAAGTATCATGACATAAATAATGACACAAATCATGTGCTAAAGTTTTAACTTTAATGGTATGCTCAAGGTATTACCCAATCAGAGTATAAGATGACTCAGTTCATAACCACCTTGATGGATTGTACCCATAGCTGGTATTAAAATTTTGATCTAAATAAGGTTATAGTTGATTATGATATACTAAAGGAGGCCTTCTTTAATGAATTTGATATTCCTAAGTTTGAGCAATAGTGCATCATGGTGCTCAAGGAAATCAGCCAAGGGCTATCTAAGAGCGTGCACCTATATGATGCATAGTTTAAGACCCTCCTTACTAATCTTTCATATGATATCCATCCCTCCCAACATGTGTAATGGTTTGTTGGGGGCCTAGCAGTACCTTTTAGGAAAGCACTATCTATGAAGACCTTCACAAATCCCTAAAAAATGATTAAGGTTGTGCTTTATGCCGAGGTAATAGGTAGTACTAACACTAAGATCAACTCATTCATGTAGGTGTAGATCATGTCAATGGCCTCCTAGTTATAGAAGCTAATTGTTGATTTAGCACTTGACACTCATAATGGATTGTAGTGTACTAACTATGAGATGGAGGGACATAACAAGAATAATTGCCCACAAAGAAATATCCATGCCCTAATTCTTAGTTGTGAAGTTTTTCATGGGATGTATGATTCTTGAAACTATCCCCTATTTCAATATCCCAGTCAAGTAAACACTACCATCTATTGAAAGATGTGTGATGCCTATACTCATTTAATAAGAGATTATTACATCATCAATGAGATGTGCCAAAATATGGAAAGAGGCATGAGGTAGGTAATGACCACAGCTAGTGGTTAGGTAGGCCAAAGAAATGAAGGCTATGGCTAGAAAAATGTTGGTTATGGAAATTAAAGAGGCATGTACGAGTGAGGTGGAGGACATGGTGGAGGAATATTCCCACCATGATCATGTTACAAGTGTAGGTCAACTAAGCATTATTAGTGTGACTTCCCCACACACGCAATGTGTGGGTATTATCAAGGACTAAATAAAATCAAAAATTATCTATACTTGTAGAAAAATATGACTCAAGTTTGGTTTGGCATAGATAAAGGTGATACCATGGTTAGGCATGAGCATAAATAAGAGAAATGGGCTCCCAAGCTGTAACAAACTTGCAAAGAGCCACCTAAGGTAGAGGCCATAACTTGAAGTGGGTTCACCACTTAGCCACTTATTTCAAAAATAAAATAACTAAAAATTAGAGTATGGTGAACCAAGATACACCAAGTGAATAGCATAACTTGAGCCAAAAACTACACCCTACCCTGACCTAGAAGGACAAAATGATGTCCTATAATAAGTTATGAGCATAATAAAAAATTTGTAAGGAGAGCTCCAACTAGATAGGGATATAGAGGTGTAGGTAATCACCTCATGTAGAAATCAAGATATCTAGGAGGTTGAAGTGCAATATTTGAGATCCTACATCTCCTACAAATTAAAGGGATGTTTCTCTATTGAAAAATTTGCTTTTAGAACACGTAGCGAAGTGACCAAAGGAAGAGGTTGTGCCCCAAATGATTGAAGTTGATATAATACATATGGAATAGGTGCATGAAGTAAGGCATACTCAAAATGCAAAGTATGACCAATAACTACTAATAAACACCAAAATTGATGGATTGTCTATTTGTGAGGTCCTTGTGGACATGGGTGCCAAAGTTAACATTCTAACCAAAACTGCTTGGGAGAAGATGAGATGGACATCCTTGAATCTCTCCCCTCATATGTTGTTTATGGCCAACAAAAACTAATCTCAACCTATCAAGATCTTGAAGGGTGCCATTGTAGATATCATGGGCATAAAATTTTGAGCTAACTTTGAGGTAATCGAATTAGCAGAGCAAGATAATTATCTAGTGCTCTTAGGTAGGCCATGGTGCTACAACAATAATGTAGATATGAAATTCAATAAGTGATACATGAATTTTAATAATGGTAGAGAGATGGTGGTGATCCCCCTATCATGTGATCAAGGGCCTCCATATGTGTAAAATGTTGATCTCAAAGATGATATCAACCACATTTATAATATCACGGTACATGGTGATAAAAAGCTTAACCCAAATGACCAAGGAGTGCTTGAATGGGAGGATGGACAATAAACATCTGATAAAACTAACATAGCCTAAAACCAATGGGTTTAAGAGGCCTATTAAGTGACTATTTGAAGGTGCCTCCTAGTACAGATAACTGCACTAATACTAGCCAAAATGGGATTGACTAGGATTGAACACACTCTAAAGAAATGGGTTCCCCTCACCAAAAATATGGTGAAAAGGGTGTTTCGACTAAGTAAGGGTAAGCTTGCATCACTCCCAAAAATAGAGGGAACCAACTTATAGAAACCTATGTCCATGATATTGAAATGTGCATTCCAAAAGAAGTAGATAGAATGGGTGCACTAATGTATACCCAAAATATTACTACTAGTCATTAGTGGGCAGTGCAAATACCTAGCCTACCAACATGGAAAGATGTGAAGGTATCAATATGCATAAGGTTTAGAAGGAGTAATGAGTACTTGGACATGCCTATGTACTTAGGCATTTATTACCTAATTACACATGTGCACTTGTATGAAGAAACCTGGACTATCTATGGTGAGAACGCACCTAGAATCCTATGGGTGCATGCCTTCTATAGGAATTTTAAAACATGGGCATGAGTGTGGAACATTTGAAATTAAACACATCATAAGATATGAAACTAGGATATTCTCAAGGAAAGGTTTGTGCAGACATTCTCCTTCTCTTAATAGAACTTAGAGCTACTGGAGCCACTGCAATTCATTCATAGGGTAGTATTTGAGAACATTGTCATCTTAGAAGAGTGCCTTAGAGATATGTTTGGGTAGAAATTACTAGTGCTCCCAACATTTTTTTAAAATAAGGTGATCACCAGTGACTCCATTGAAGAGGATGATGAGACCTAGAAGGAGTGCAATTAGAAGGCCCTGATAGTAAAATAAAAATTTGTGTGCCTTGTGAATGATGATGCCCCAAATGAATAAGACCTAACTCATCTTCACATTGACATAGCTAAGGGGACAAGGCAAATTTAAGACTCTCATTAGGATAGGAATTAAACCTACCACACATCACTCAAGACCACCAAAGTAGATATTAGTGTAGAAGGTGAAACAAAGATTTCCACTATAGGCACTTACTAGTCTAAAGTAGAGATGGCATGAATGGTAGACCTTTTTAAGGAATTTCAAGACTTGTTCTTATGTAACTACTAGGATCCACCCTTCCCTTGGAAAAATTAGCATCAAGTTAGTCGGTGGTGAGAGGCTTGTCAAAAATCATCCATATCAGATGAACCCCAACCTCTATGCCAAGGTTAAAATAGATATTGATGGAATGTTGGCCATGGGAATCATCTACCCTATCTAAGAGTCTAAATGGGTGAGACTAATGGTCATTCAAGAAGGATGGGTGCATACAGATCTAAATCAATTATAGACTTTTGAATACTACCTACATCATTGACCCATTCCAAACCCTATTCACTGATGAGGTCCTGGATGGCATTATAGGTTGAAAATTTTATACTTTACTTGATGGCTTTTTGGGCTACCATCAAGTATAGATCAAGGAGGAGGATAATTCCAAAACAACCTTTATATTAAATGGGGTTATTTTACCTATAATTTGATTCCCTTTAGACTCAATAATACATCATTCATATTCTCTAGAGTGGTGATCACCACTTTCAAATAATTCATCCATCAGTTTCTCTAAGTCTATCTCGATGACTAGACTATGTATGGCCTTAGAAAGGACCACTATGACAATATATGCCTCATGTTTTATAGATGTAGGTAACTCCAAATATCTATAAACTTGAATAAGTGCATCTTTATGACCCCCTTTGGAACATTGCTCGATCACATCATCTATAAGGATGGTTTGCTTGTTGACCCTGAGAAGATAGCTATCATAATTTAGCTCCAAACTCCTTCAATGTAGACAAATATACATGCCTTTTTACGCCATTATGGCTAATATAGAAAGTTTATAAGGAGTTATACAAAGATCATGATGCCTCTGGAGGATCTCTTACATAAATATGGCCCATTTTATTGGGGTGAAGTGTAAGAGGAAGCTTTTGAGACATTGAAGTTGAAATTGGCTATCACACCAATTCTATAATTTCTAGACTAGACTACTCCTTTTCACATCCATGTCAATGCTTTAGGCTCTATAATTGGTCCCATATTAGTGAAACTAGGTGAAGGCAAGATGGACCACCCTATCTCCTTTGCAATCAAAAAATTGACACAAGTGGAACAAAATTACACCACCATCAAGCATGAGGCATTGGTAATGGTCTATGCCTTACAAAAATATATACAATATCTATTGGCAACCCCATTCATCTTTTTCATTGATCACTAGGCACTCAATTACCTTGTGAACAAGCCTATTTTACATGAGCACATATGTAGATGGGTAGTTCTATTCTAGGAGTTCTAGTTCTCCATTATTGTTAAACCTAGAAAGTAGAACTTGGAACCAAACCATTTATCCTACATAAATTTTACCAATGTGATGGTACCAATTGAGGATGACATGATGAATGTGTAACTATATATAATCTAGCATGTCCTTAAATACTTGGTAGATATTGTTTCTTTCCTAATGTTTGGGTTTGTGCCCTAGTCCATGTCCAAAAAGGAGAAGCAAATTGTAGTTCACACAACCACCTTTCAGCTCATTGAGGGAGAGATGTATAAACTAAGTAGAGATGAAGTCCTACATCGGTGTGTTCTATAACATGAAATGAATTCCATCATATAAAAAGTGCATGAGGGAATTTAAATATGCCATTGTAATAGAGATACAATAGTATGTAAGATATTTCAGTCAGGCTTATGGTGGCCAATCTTATTTTAAGATGCAAAGGAGTGCACCAAGGCATGCAACATATGCCAGTGTACTAGGAAGCCTAACCAATAGGATGAAATTCCTCTCATCCCCATTCTTGCCTAGATGCCATTTAATAAATGGGATATTGATTTTGTTGGACCAATAATTCTTGTAGCATGATGCATAGGTGCAAGGTATATCTTAGCAACCATTGACTATTTCACTAAGTGGGTTGAGGCCATGCCAACCAAAGACTACATAGCTATGATAGTTGTGTGTTTCATCTGGGAGAACATAATAATCTAAGATGGGTGCCCATTAAGTCTGACTAATGACAATGGCACTCATTTCATTAATGAGATGGTGCATATTATCTTAACTAAATACATGGTGGTACACCACAATACTACCCTATATCATCCCTAGGCAAATGGCATAGTTGAGGCATATAACAAAATCTTGGTAATGTGTCTAAAAATGATATGTGGCATTGGTCATAAGGATTGGGATGATCATGTATTAATAGTATTATGGGTGTACTGCATGACATATAAATGCTTGAATAAAGCTACACCCTTTTAATTAGTGTTTGTCACTAAAGCAATTCTCCCCATGGAATTCATGGTGACATCCTTACACATTACATGGATAAGTCACTTAGATGACCATGAATCTTTGAGCACAAGGTTAGAAGACTTTGAGTGCTTGGATGAAAAGCACACCCAAGCAAGATGGAGTTAGAAAATTGGAAAGGTGTGCTAAAAGCTCTAGCATGACAAGCACATCAAGCACAAAGAGATAACTGAAGAAACATTAATTTAATTTATAACTTAAAGTACCTTAAGCACCTAGGCAAGTTATAAATAAGGTGGATGGGCCCCTTCATCATCCACCATATATTAGAGATAGGCACGTGTAAGTTGCACATGATGTCTAGAAAAATTATCCCAGGGTATTTCAATTTCAATTGATTGAAGGCATATCAGTAGTAGGATGGCACTTGTACCATAAGGACATTGACTTCTTGGTTACTAGTCAGTTGGAGTTGAGCTGACTAAGATAGTTTGGCATAAGCTAAACTCCTCTCTTTAATTTTGTTTTTGTTCCTTTTATAATGTAAAAAGGCAATAAGTGGCACTTGGTAGCCATAAATATTTACCTACTAGTAATTCATGTATAATTCCATTCAGGTAAATCAAGTATTTGCATTATTTTTAAAGGAAAATGACCCCATAATAACTAAGTTATGGATAAATGAATTCTAACTAGCTCTATTAAATTCATCTAGCCTCTCATGCATAATTCTAAATAGGTGAGTCAAGCACTTGCATCATCTAAGTGCATGAGGCCAGACATCTAAGGCATGGGTGCATGAGATTTACTAAATGTAAGTAGATGTACAAGATCCATGTACATAAGGTAAATAGTGCAGGGCTCGTAGAGGCCCAAAAATGAACTACTATAGTGTTTCCATGTATAATACTCATCATGTGAGTCGAGCTCATTTGCTTTATAAGCACCTAGGGACAGATGCCTAAGTTCTTGGGCATGAGGGAGTTACCAGACTTTAAATATTTTATAATAAAAAAACTACACAAGCACAAGGATAACCTTTTCTCCATAGTTCAAAAAACTAGAGAACAAGGTAAAGATGCTCAACAAGGTTAGGTGCAAGAAAGAAAGTGAAGATGCACAATCTAAAAGTGTGTAATAGAACTAGGAGAAAAGGCAAAGCACTGGAGGGCTAATGCAAGAGATTTATATGGGGTAGGATATGCCAAGGCAATATGATTCATAATAAATCGACCAAACTATAGAAGTATGCTTGAAATAAAATCATAGATATTAAAGAAAGTGGAACTAAGGAGGTTGAATTGTGTGTATGTGAGGTGTTGTGCCTAGGTTGCCATAAAGAAGGTAAAGGTCATGCCAATAGAACAAGCACAAAAGGAAATCATATAAGATAGTTGGTGTCCACGTATATTTAAGCAAGAAGTGACCATTTGAATTTAACATCACTTCACTGAATTACAATTAGGTAGAATTTAATGAAGTGGTAGTGGAAGCACAAAAATATGCAATTAGTGCATTGATGACAAATAATTTTTTAGTATTTCATAGATTTTTTGCATTTTCTAAGAAATTGAGATGCTTATTCCATAAATCCTACATTAATTATGGTAATTGAAAGAGAAGGTTATAAAATGGAAAATGGCAGACTTTTTAAGTTACAAAGTTTAAGCTAATTCAAGACTTAGAGAGAACTTGAGAAATAAACTAGAGAGCTGAAGGTGAAAACCCTATCATACAAAGAATTATATCACTTCAAGTACCAAGAGTAAAATGATGGTATAATGAGGATAATTACATTCACAAGAAGGCCAATTTAAAGAGGTGTGGAGAGATATTTATGTGGGACATAGATAGTAGGAGTAAGAAGCTATCATTTAGGTTGTCATTAATAGCTAACAAAGCTCAAGAATTGAGGGTACAATCACAAACCCCACATCTATAGAAGTGACAACCATCATTTGAGGCTTTAGTAACTCACACCTACCAAGGTTCTACATAAGTAGATTTAGGATGGTAAATATATGAAAGGTGTCGAGTTCCATAGAGGCACAATAAGAACCCAAGTGGTTTAGGATTGTGGAAGAGATGATGACTACCAAAACCAAGATATAGCTAGTCAAAATAGTTAGCATCATAAAAGTTGACATTGAGGCATGAACTAAGATGTCATATTAGTTCATACAATTTCCTCTAGAAGTTGTGGTGGGGGAAGATTGGCATTCATTTATACACAACTTCTAACTAAAGGAATAAAAACACTAAACATCAAGTCACTTGCAAGACTTGATGCAAGATTGGGTGGTGAACATGGGGTGTAAATTGGTGCAAGGTGATGCCCTCTTCAATATCGCAATTCAATATAAGCTAATAGCTTCTGGTGTAACCCAAATATATGAGTTACCCTACTTCATGAAGCTAGAGGAACTTGTATAGTTCCTACTCTCATGTGTACATAAGGATTTCATGTACTTTGTAGGTAGGTGCATGAAGATTTTGGCATAGTTGATCAAGAGAATAACTAGGCTCCTTGATGTTGGTAAAGACATCCATCAAATGATGGATGATGATGAAGAGGTAGAGTATGTATCTTAGATATTTAAGTATTTCATGAGGGGTTTTGTATTCCCCATCACCAACTATAAATATCTTGGTATGAGGGTAGTAGAAAACCTCATAAGTTCCAACTTGTGCCCATGTGATCAATGGACCAATGTGTCAAAATCATACTTATACATCACATACCACATGGCATAAGGCATGTAATTCAATATTGTAAACTTTGTCACCAAATATTTGATAAAGAATTCACTAGAGTGCCATATCATGAAGGGGAACTTCAAGTGGGGGTCTATCCTTATATTGATTGCATGGAAGAAATTGGGATCCTAGATAGAAATGAGGATAATCTCTAGGATTTCCCAAAACACCATGACTCCCCAGCATAAAAACATAGAGACTTCACTTGCCCCACCTCCTTCAACACTAAATATAAAATGCACATGATGTGATAGTGTGAGAAATACATATATTCCTTCAAGCTAGAATGGTGCATCCCCCAAGGGCTCCACTAGAGTTTGTTTAGAATGGTAACTTTTGCCATGATGTATCATTATTATTGAGTGTGTTTGGCACTAGTGGATGGAAACAAGTCATGGTAGTTAAAGCTCCCCTATGCCTTCTCAACAAAGTACTTTAGATAGACATTATGATGGATCCGTAATACTCAACAACTAGACATCCCAGTCAAGGAACTGGATATGGAGAGGCACCAATGAAGGCACCAATTTTTTCATGTTAATGGCAAGGCCACCAAAGATGAGGAAGATGAGTCAGATCACACTAACATAGATCCCCTCCTAAAGGTTACCATTGATGGCTTCATCCATAATATTTACTATGAGATGAAGCTAAGGAAGAAAGTGGCCCAGGAAGAAAGCATGGTAGAAATCAATGATCCTCCTATCTAGATCAGTGATGATGGGACCCCATCACCACCAAAAAAGAAGAAGATTCCCTAAAAGAAGAGGAGGGAGACTTTGAAAGAAATAAAGGATTGCCTAAAACTCAATATTTCCTTAGAAAGAGAATCATACCTTTCATGATCCTCTAAGAAGTGCATAAAATTTGTGCCAAAGACTTACTTTAACATAAATAAAAAGTGGAAGGTGCACATTCCATTACCCAAGATGGTTCTTTTTGACATAGAGGAGGAAGGGGAGGAAGAAGAGATGGAGGAAGAGATATCACTAAGGAAGATGACTCCTTGTCAAGTGAAAGGACCCCCTCCCCACCACCTTATACTAAGTTGGAGAAGAGGAAGAGGGGATGGAGGAAACTTAGCTTTAGTCAAGCCAAAATGTAGAGGGTGTAGGAGCTGGAGAATTAAAAATAAGAAATGACAAAGGCCAGGATGTTGAAATAGGTCATTGAGATGGTTGAGGCCAAAGAGCAAAGGAAAAGATAGGAGGAGAACAAGGTGTAAAATATAAAGGGGAATAAGGGAGAAGGAAGGAAAGAAGGAGAAATAGGAGAAAGGCCCAAAGAAGTAACACATTCAAGCATACCAACTGAAGAAGAGTTGAAGCACAAGTGGGATGACATGGGCCTAGACTAAGAGAACATGGATGTGACACTAAAGTTGTACTATATGCTAGAGGCCATGAAGGCCAAGGGCATGTCCAAGATGAATTCAATCGATTAGAGGCCAAGGAAATAGAGGTGAGAGAAAATAAATGCAATGTGCAAATTGTGTAGAGGAAGGCTAAAAAGGAAAAGGCCAAGAAAGAGGAAGTAGAGAGAAAGGCTTAGGAGGAGAAGGCCAAGAGTAAGGAAATAGAATAAAATGTGGACCAAGAGAAAAGGTATAGGATGGTAAAATAAAGAGAGAAGAATAAGGTTACCACTAGCATGGAACTAAGAGAGGAAAAGGTGCCTAGCACCTCCACCAAGATGATAGAAGAAGCTACACAATAGTCATGCCCTAGTCTAGAAGGGGTACTTAAAGATAAAGAAGGTGATACTGGTACCTTAGAAAAATAAATAGAGAAGTAGTGATCCCATTTGGGTAAGAAGAGAAAAATTCTAGTTTTGAGGAATCTTACATCGAAGATCCATGACAAGAGGAAATAAATAAGGGGGAAAATTCCATTGAATAACCCCTTCAAGAGGGAGAACATGATGGAGAACTGAGCAAAAATGAAAAAGAAGAAATAGAATAGGGTAGAAGTCTGGCAAAGAATCCCAAGAAGAAAGAGAGGAAGAAGTCACTAAAAGGAGCAACAGTGCTAGTAGAGAAGAGAAGGAGCTAGTAGAAGAAGAGGAGTATGAGCCACTCTATAGGGTAAAATCATAATGGGGATTCATCGAAGAAAAAACTTTTATATGATGGAATACATGCCCCCAAGACTACCACAACCCTAATGCACCATCAAGCTTTTTGGGTGTTAGAGTGCTACATGGGCGAGCCTCAATTTGAGGTTTTGATAAAAGCACTTTAGCATGCCAAAAATCCCAAAAAGGGGCATGATTAACACATTATAAATCTTCAGTATATGAACCTCATGAAGTTGGCTAATGCCCTCCTCAAAATAACCTCCGAAGTGGCATGTAATAACATTATCAATGATGTTCACACCACTAGGTGGAAAGGCATTACACTAAAAGTAGATGAGGAATTAAAGGTAATGAAGCTTAAACTCCAGTAGTTAGTCAAGCATGTAGAAGAGGTGGATCCATCCCTTTTATATGGTGTGGATACCTCAGAGATGAAAGAGGTTGATAAATTTTGTGCACTAGTTAAACAAATGCTTCCCCAAATGAAGCCAATGATAAAGAAGCTAGAAGACCCTTGTGAGGCCATAAACATAGAGCTAAACAAAAAGCATAATGTAGTTGAAGACCTCTTCACCAAATTAAAACAGGGTGTGAAAGAATCAGATGCAATATTTTATAACTTCACCACTCAATTGGCAATCATTGACATGCACCTTAAAAATGCAAAGGAGGAGAAAGATGCCTCTATCCAACACTCCTTCATAGTAAGTAGGGCCAAACACATGCAAGTGATTGCATAGGTCCACACTCTAAACACCCAACTAAATACCCAAGAGCAAAACCTAGAGGCTCTCTTCCATGCCTTCAAAATGAAGGCAAGTTAGCAAGGGGATATTCTAGATGGCAAGGTAAGGCGAACAAGGGAAAGGCTTGAAGCCTTCAAAAAATAAATATAAAGTACAGACATACTCACCCTCAAAGCTACATCAAATGAAGTGAAAGGCATCATCAAAGAGATCAAGCTCATGATCTAGGTTTTTGAAAACTTCAAGTCATGACTAGAGTAGGGCGTGCCCAAATTTTGTACACCAAAGGCATTAAAAGACTAGCCCAAGGTGGACTATAAAATTTATATGGGATAATGTTGAGCCCCCTTTTTGTAATTTAGGTAGTAGGCTATAACAACTCAGCACATCTCAGTGTATGCAAATCATTACAACCAATTTCCCTTTTGAAACCTTTAGCGCCAACTAGAAGAATCTTTGATTATCTTGCACCAATTGGTAGGTAGTTACTTGGCACCTAGATTTGAAGGAGAATATATTAAGTGATTACACATGGTATTTAGAGAGTATGGGTGTTAGAGTAGTGGATTTGGTGGTATAATAACCTCTAGTAATAGCTCAGCATCTAGTGTGTGCCCATCTAACTCGGCAAGAAGATGCTCCTTTACCACTATAAAGGACCTTAAACATGAAGAAGAGGGGGTGATTAATGATAGTGAAGCTCTATTCAAATCAAGAGTTGCCATTAGTATGTTGTAATCTAGATAAATAGGTTAGAATTTTGAATGTATAGTCCAAGCTCACCTATGAGTTGTTGGGCATTGGTAGTTAAAAGATGGGCACATGCTCTATTTTAATGTCCTAAACTTTATATGATTGAACTATAAATCAATGAAGAATGTTATTGAAGTAATGAGATAATATTGTTATATGTTTGTGACTTTAGTTTATAAGAATAATGATGTAGTTTCTATGATTTAAATGTATTGTGGTATAAAGGTCTATCCCAGGTCGTTAATGGTGTTATTGTGCTATATAGTGACTTTGGCATACCTATAAAATTAACTAAGTGTTAAAACTGGCATGCACTGAGACCTTAAGACCTACACCTAGAGTGCTAACCTAAAGAATGAACACTTGAATAGAATCCATTCACATGACTTAGATAAGTTCTTGAATGACCCTTAACTTACTATCACCATAGCTTGCACCATTTAGAGCTCTATCTAGCCAGATATGAACTTTTTCCATAGGACTTGTGCCCTTAAATAGGCTCATGCCCATTAAACTATCCCAAAATATCCTAGCACCGATAGGCTACCTAATCCTATCTTTCTAATGACTAAATCCCATCAAGACTAAAATTGTGCCATGTTTCAACTAAACTAATGTAGGCTCAATACCTTCAATGTTATGCTTCAGGTGAGTGCACAAGGCTTGTACCTTGTGAGAAATTGATGCTAGTGTAATAGTGTGTTAAATGTTATGCATCATAGATTCTACTATGATTTCACCTAGCTATATAAAATAACTAACTTGGCTTGAATGCTAAGTGCATGACTAAGCACAAAAGCTAAATAGGAGACTTCTTCTACAACATATAAAAATTACAATATAAATTTTGTGGGCTTCTTACATACTATTGTAAGAGATGGCACTATGTTTTTGAGTGCCTTACTACTCTACAAATTTCACAAAACTTTCTCTTGATCTTAAGATAATCATTGTTGTGATGTCCTTCTTTCCCACACTCCATGCACCATAAACTTATCTTAGGCTAATCATCTTCATGATATTGTTCTATCTTCATCATAAAATCTTGTAATTTATTTTCAATCTGAGAACCTACTATAGGAGCTTCCCCATAATCATTAATTTGTCCACCTAGATAGCAACAACTTTAGCATCTACCTTAGTAGAATATTGAGTCTACACTATAACAAACCTGATTATAGAGCATGTAGTCCTTTGATAAATGATGTAACTTTATCTTTATCTTTTAAGTTAAACCACACCTTATTCATAACATCTAAGAACCTATGATCATAATTACAAATTCATTATCTTAACTTCTGCCTAATCTCCTTTAGGCATTGAATAGTCTGACTTGTATATTTCTTTATTTTAAATTCTATGATAAGCCACTCCTTAACCTATTGTAGATTTTCTTGAGTGATATCTATAAAATATATAAACTTGATTGCCCTTCCTTTCATTACCTCAATTAATTCACACTTCTTTATAACCTCATCAATAATATCCTTAGTTGTCAATTTCATCTCACATGTTAGGAATTATTGCTTAGGGTCCACTAACCCATCATATGTCACCAGGTTTATAAATGCTCCTAAAACACACATATTATAAATTTGTGTCAAGAGGATATGTTGTATAGATATTATAGTGGGAGGCTACATTTTGTGCAATCCTAATTTCATACTAAGAATATTTACCTATGCACTGGGTGAGTTTGTTTTTCACTCTACTTTTTTATATTTCTTGATTTTATCTACTCGGTTTCAATGAACCTTATAGCCTTCAAAGCCTTATTAATTGAGGCTATTTCAATTTTAGTTCCCCATCAATGTACTTTCCCTAAAAATGGACCTTCCCAACTACTATATGTCTATCCTTCTAGTTGAAAACTTTAATTGGAATATAAAAAATTGGGTTGTGGGGATGTGTACTCTTCTAGTGAATGATTCTTTCTTATGACTTCTTCTCTTTCCAAGATTGAACCTATGATTACTCTATGATTTTTTCCTAATTCCTTGCTTAATAATTCATGTCTTTATTTTATAAATACCCATTCTTGTATCTACACACTACATATATCATCTAACTGATTTACCTTTACACTATTCTCATCTTCATCTTTGAATATCTCTTCTTCCTCTCACTCTTCATCACTTCTTTCTTTCTATCCGAATTCATCTTCTTATTTCATCTCATCTTTATTCACCCTTCATTATTCATTGTTTTCTTCTCATTCATCACTTTTTCCTACTCATTCTTCATCTATTATATTACTATTCTTAACTTTACTCACAGATACCTAGGTATTTTTTTGTTTACTCCATCTATTATGTTGTCATAACTCATGTTCTGAATCTAGACTCTTCTTTTGACTCTTCTTCCCTCATGTCTCAATTTCGGATTTAGGTCCAATACTTATTTTCTCATTTAATCATCATTCACTATCATGTCACAGACACCCCCATATGCTTGAAAAGACTATTCTATATTGGCTGGAGTAGGCACCATGGCCTTTTCCATAACCAACATCTTCACTAGGATAGGTAGTCGCTACAAAAAATTTTGTCAAATTCCTCTAACCAAAAAGTCTTCCACAAATTTGAAATCTATGTATCCTTGCACTATAAACTTAGTTATATATCTATCTACTATAGTAGCAACCCAATGATCTATTGCTCTTATCCAGTTAGTTTCTAATCTCTACAACTAGTTTATCTTTTATTCAATCCATATTATAGTTTCTTTCATCCTTACTTTAAAGTAATAATATTCTAACTGTGCTAACCAATGAGCTAGAAATTTAGGCAACTTACACCAAAATATTTCATAAATTTATTTGTAAATCTACTCTCAAATAATTTTTTGAATTTTAATACCTATCTTTTTTATTCTTCTTCTAAAATTACATATCCTTTGGTCTAACCATATCTCGATATCTCTCTTCCTTGGTAACCATCTTAGAATAATTTCCTCCAAAAAGAGTTTCTATTCTCACTGCACCATTGTTAGTGGAGGTTCTTGAAGCATCAAAACATGTTAATGATGAGTATAGCTATGAGATAATTAATGAGAGCATAATATTTATCATAAAATATAAAACTTGAATAACAAAAATGCAAGATACATTAATTATTCTATGTTATTAATTAAATTAAGAATAGTCAGTGTTGTATAAACTAAAATAATGCATTTATAATAGCTCAAATAGAAAGTAACCAAGACATTACACACAAAAATAAATTCATAGAACATAACAATAAATCATACATGTAACCATAACTAGATAATCTCTATTGATCTCTTCTAAAAGTGGAACCCTCTTCTTCATACAAACAAAAGTATATATAAACATTTATAATCTATGACTATTCATCTTCTTCTCATACTTAGTGCCAAAATTATAGTCTCTTCATATTATAGTCTATTAAAAATCATGAAGATAAGACAAAATAAGCTATACAATGACAAAATGAGTGCATAACAGATGAATATCAGACAAATATCCTTCATAGCTTTACAATCCACATTCTTCTACCAACAATAATACTTTGTAAGTGATGAATTGAATCAATTTATTTTGAGGCGTGATATTCATTTTCCAAACATAAATCAAAGGGTGAGTACTAAAATGAGTTTTTTCAACTTGGTGAATAGTCTACAAGATAAACTAGTTACCATGGGATGAGGCCTATTAATTACTACATGCCCAATTCTAAATATCAGCTATTATTAGGGGGAAATGTCCCTTTTCCCAAGAAGGATAGTACTATAAAATTCATGTTCATAATTATGTGGATGTATTGATTGTGTAGGGTGTATAATCCAAATATTAGATGCATTTCTTCAAACATACTCTCACAGGGCTTCCAACAGCTTGGTACATGCACCAAAAACATAGATTTGAGATAAAGCATTCACTACATGTTCAACTAGATTTCATTCAGACATTTGGGAATCCTTTGGTATATAATTCTCTATAGATGTTTAAAATATTTTTATATTAAGGTAATTATAATACTTAAGTAATATGATCGACTCATCTTCAAAGTAAGAAGCAATGTGAATTTTGAATTTAGCTATCCAAAATTACAAGGCAAATAAGCAAAAAGAACATATTTTTTTCAAACCATGTAATAGGATTGCAAATGGTGAATAATTGACATCCTTATGAGGACTTATATTTCAATGGATTTTTTGAACCAAAGAAAGAAGTAGAAGAGCTAAAATTCAAAATCATACACCAAAATGAGGAATAACAACTATGAAATTTAATATTGAGGAGCAAGAAAGAAATATAACATTGCAAGATTCCATTCCAATTAGTTTTAAAAATATATATTAGGATCCCTTAAATAATTTGGTTATAAATATTTGGATATAACTAGAACCATATCTTGTGACTTTAGGTTACTACTAGACATAGAATAAGACTTCAAAAGCATTAAAATTACTACAAGATTACTAGGATGTTTTTCTAACAAAATTCATAAAATTAAAAGGGGTGGATTCTTCTTTAAGTGAAATGTACATAGAACTAAAATAATGCACATGACCAATGAAAAATATACCATACAGGTTAAAACCTAAGATAAGGTTGAAATCAAAGGCTAAAGGGGATCTCATGCAAGATGCAGGCATTATATATCTAGTAGAAAAGGCAAATTGGGTCAGTCCAATGGTAGTGCAGGCTAAGAAGTCTAGGTAAATTAAAATGTGTGGGGACTACCATGCATTAAATTATGCCTATATAAATTATCCTTTTCAAAATATTTTTATGGATGAAGTCTTAGATTCAATCATAGGAAGTGAAGTGTACTCTTTCATTGATGGATTTAGTGGGTACCACCAAATTATAATCACATTAGAATATCAAGCCATAAAAACATTTGCAAAAGAATGGAGCTATTTTGCATATAATTTAATGTTATTTGGTTTGAATAATGCTCCACTTATGTTCTCTAGGGTGGGGTAATTTCCTTTAAATATTTTATCCATGATTTTCTTGAATTCTACCCAGATAATTGGGTTGTCTTTTCCTTATTCAAGGAATACTTGTCTAACTTGCGACATATGTTAGAATAATTTTAATCTCTACATATTTCCCTAAAATTGAATAATTTTTTTTTTATTTTTGTGTTTTAGTTTATTTTTTGTACACATAGTACACAAGGATGGGATCTTGGTGGATCAAGCCAAAATTATATTAATTGTGGGTATGCTACCTCCAACAAGTTCTATGGAGGTGTGATCATTCTTGGCACATACAAGATATAAAAATAAATTCATAAAATGATATGCAACCATATCTACCCCCATAGATAAGATAATGTGAAAAGATACAAGATTTGAGTGGAAAAATGAATGCCAAACAACATTTTTAGATCTAAAGCAAAGATTAGTTAAAGCACCAATTTTGGTTTCTCCTAACCTGAGCAAACCTTTTAATGTGCATGTAGATGCTTTAGGAGGTATTTTAGGATTCGTTCTCACACAATTAGGATACAAAGGATTAGACCATCTAATACCAGTTGTATAGAAAAACTATAATATGATATAATAAGAAGCTTTGGACATGGTGTTTTCACTCCAATAGTTTAGGCATTACCTTATAGAAAACATTATTTGACTTTTTCACTGATCATCAAGCTCTGTGATACTTATCTAATAGCCTATGTTGGGAGAAATTTTTTCTTTTTGGTTAGTGTTATTCCAAGAGTTTCAATTCAAGACCAATGTGAAGCTAGGAATGGAAAATGTGGGGCCAAATCATTTGAGCTGAATACATAATGGATAAGAATTGGAAAAACTACAAGATGAACTACCAAATGCACATTTGTTTCATTTCTCTGTGATTCTTGATAACATTGAAGATATCACACATTTTTTTGAATAAGGAGTCTTTTTTGTGCACTATGTAGAAAGAGATAAAAAGTAGTTGATTATTAGATCCATCCCATTCAACATTATTATCAAGTTTATGTATAATATGTGGAAAGATTATATACCACAAATAGTGGCTTTAGACCACAAGAGACATCTACTTATTGAGGAGGCATATCATGGAATTATAGGTGAACATTTAATATGTAAATTAATTATAATGAAGATAATGAAAATTGATTTATGGTGGCTAACTCTATTTCAAGATACACATTAGGTTACAAAACAATATGATATTTGCCAAAGGATGGGAAATCCTAATTAGAGAGATGAGAATCCCTTGAATCCTATGCTATCAGATCATTCATTTGACTCATGGGGAATTTAATTTTTTTAGCCAATCAATCAACCTAGTAAGTGTAGTAATACACGATACATCATCATTATAATTGATTACTTCACCAAATTGGTGGAAGTTGTGTCAACCCTAAGTTATAGTGCTAAAGATGTATCCAAGGCCTTTTTTTGAAAATATTATAACCAAATTTGGGTGTCTAATCAAATTGGTTAGTTATATAGGTATGCATTTCTTAAATAACACCATCAAGGCTCTCACTAAATAATTCATGATATCGCACTAAAAAATCACATCTTATCATTCAAAATCAAATGGAAAAGTTAAGGTGTCAAACAAAGTCCTTGGTAAGATGCTCATGAAAATATGCAATGTCCAAAGACTTGATTGGGAGGGTTATATTCCTACTATCCTATGGGCATATAAAACAAATTATAAGTGTGCAATAGGTTTCACACCATTTCAATGCATCTATGAAATTGAAGCAGTAATGCCTATGGAATACATAGTTATTATTATATGCATTGAAATAATCATAATACTATGGGATTGAGATTATATATAGGCATGATTGATGGATTTAACCAAAATGGAAGAAAATAGGAAAAGGGCACAATGGACCCAAGAATTTAATAAGTCAAAAATTTTGGCATGATTGCAACCTACGATCTAAAGAATTTTATCCAAAACAAGTAGTCTAACTATATGATAGCATATTTAGATAAATTATAGGTAATATACATATTATATTGAAAGGACCTTATATCATTCATGATGTTTTATAGCAAGGAACAATTATCTTAATTCAGGGAACCATTCTACTAGGACATGTAAATGGTTGTAGGCTCAAACCTTACTGTTAATAAAATATATTAATTCTTGTAGAAAATTTTGAGAGGGTGCTAAGTAGCACCATGTAATTTATGATTATTTATTAATTTCCTATTTGGTTTTAGGTTTGTGTGTATTTGGATAGTGTGATTTGTATATTGCAGGACATCAAAACTAGAGGTGAAAAATCAAAGTCATAGAGTGTGATTTGTGAATAAATATAGCCTAAGGGAAAATAGATTGTAGCGAGTACACAAATATCATCAATTAAGTTACTGAATTAGGCACAAATAACTAAGGTACAAAGAAAGGATAATCAATGGTTATTCAAAATCATTAATTAAGATACACTTGAAAGATTGCATCTTTTTGAAAGTATATCAAATTTTTAAATGAAGGATGTACAAGAAAATAAAGTGAATAGGCGAGAGGATAATGTATCATATCAATAAATGGCATTGGATGGATAAATTTTTACACATAGAATATCAACTATCACATCACCAATAACCAATTGACATTAATTCACTAGGTGAAATCCTACACAATTATCTCAACACATTTAAACCATTCTAAGAAATGGATTTGAGAATATAAATCTATATAACAATAATCATGAAGAGAAAAAGGAAATTACATACTATTTCAAATAGTAAACCTCTAAAATTTATGTCTAATTTAGTCAAGTGTGCACAGATTATTTGATAGCACCAATTTAGTTAGAGAAAATTTTCAAACAAGTCTCTAACAAAAACCATGGATCATGCACAACTTTTAATCCATCTTATAGATATTTATAAGGAAGAAATAGGGATTGGGTTGACACTCTTAAAAACTTTATACCATGATATAAACACATTTAATTTCATCATTAGCATATATCCCAATATTTCAATCATGACCAATCTAAAGAATCACAAACAAGAGCCCTAGCACTCCAACACCCTCTACAATGTTCCAATATAGAGAGACTCACCAAGCTTAATACTTTTGGATAGTTCGATGAATTAATGTTCATATTACGTGGTAGATATAATGAGGGTGTAATTCATCTTTCATAGGATGTTATCATCTTCATCAATGTTATAACCACGGTGTGAGTAACAAGACTCCTAGCTAGGGGAAAATAACTTTTGCCTAACAAAACTAAGCCTCCACCAATTTATTTCAATATAAAATAAAATTATAATAGGGAATCTAAGGGGATCCCTATCGATATAGTGGATGACATATCAATGCACATTCTCTCTGAGTGTATTACTAAATAGTTTTGGTAGACCACTAACATTCCATGATATGAAATAAAAGGGGTCAATGACATTACCTAATAAATGATTTGGATGCATCAAAATTTTAATTGGCCTAAATTTTTGGTTTCTAAGCTCATGACTAACATTGAGAAAGTCTTCATTGGAACATTGTAGGTGTTCCAAAACCAGTTTTTGGTCCTACTACTCTATTTTACCTAGTGGAAGTCACCATAGGTTCTAGTCAACCTATGTGAGTAATTTTGGACTATGACTACATTCACCAACCTTGCCTTGACCAAGATTAGGAAATATTATAATTAAGTGTCTAGGTTCAACCAATGGTGGGTTGGGATTCAAGCCCTAACTATCTCACACCATAGGGTACCCAAGGATGTTTTATAGTATATTTTATAGCATGCATATTTTACAAAGCTACATAATGGTATTAATATTAAATTTAATGAATTTCCAAAAGTAACAACATCTCCACTACTCTTCTTCATTACCAAGTTAGATGCCAAGGCAAAAGTCCTATTATAGAAGGCCTTAGCTTCCAAATTAGTATAACCCTTATGATCTATATCTCTAAGTGAATAATATATTTTACTTACATAGTCCCAAGCTCAAGCATAGGCACCACCACAAACAAAATTAGCTCTATCACAGGCCAATAAGGGTAAGCGCAAGGCACCCATAAAGTGAGATTCACCACCACCACCAAATAAGAGGACCCACAATAATAAATCTTAGCTGGATAACAAGCATGTCCAAAAATTCATTGTATAATGTGATCTTATAGAGTTGGGCATTGAATAAGAAGAATTTTTATACTCAAGTATCACATATATAGGCAAGGAAGTCTATGATCAAAAAGAATATAAGTAATTTTTATTTTAGAAGGAAGTACGCACCTATCAAATATAGATCCAGGTGTGATAAGACTTATGGTCACCCAACCTACACCTTTTATAATAGTAGATATTTTATGATAGGAGGTATTGCACTTATGTTGTAGAAAAGGGTCATTTATCTAAGTTATTTACTTTTTCAGGCATTTATTTGGCTATCCAAATTAGTTCTATACTTGTTAAAACTAGGCATAAATTCAAACTAATCTTATAGCACTCAACATTTGTCACTCAACTGCATTGATATTAATTCACATAAGGCACAAGCATTATGCACTCACTCAAAGCATAGCAGAGAAAGGACCAGGGCCTGTATTGGGCTATTCATGCCATGGTGCAACTCAATCTTCATATGACTTGGTCATTATAACAATACCTTTGGCAAGTTTATTAGCATAAGCCATTCTAGGTAGAGTTCAATTGTATGTAGGTGCAAAACCTATTCATATAGCTCATTTTGGTCATACGGACACAAAACTATATTGGGCTAGTTATAGTTCTTAAGTTCATAAGCCTTTTTTGTTACTAAGCTAAGTGTCATTCAATCACTTGGGGGGTCAAGGGAATTGCTTATATCAAGGGGTTCATGCTCAAGCTAGCACTCCTGATGCAGGTGTCAAATCTTGGGTGCATGGATTTTCCCATACTTAGGATAATTTTTAGTTTAGGTCAACATCATTATTAGCATATAAAGGTCATTAATGACATAGAATAAAACTTTACTAAAAACACATTTATATTTTGAAATTACACTACTGTAACTATTACATTCAAGTTGCATTCAAATAACCTAGCCATAACCATATAAACTAGATCAATACACAGATAGCTGCAACACTATTATTCAATTACCAAGGTTCAAATAATAGAGTTCATATTAATAGAAATAGAGCACATACTCATCTAAACAACTATCAACCTAGAGGCTCACAAGGGAGCTTGGGCACTACAAGGTAGATCTGCACAAGTATCTATGATAAAACTAAGTTTTAATGGTGGTTACTTCACTATGCTTGGAACCAATTTTGCATCGCTTCATGATCTCCAAGTTGCATCTCTCATACATTGGTTTGAGCTTGGATTTATAGTACTCAGTAGCATATTCTCACTAGGGTTAAGGGCACATATCGGGTGTTGAACTAGAGCCTTGGTTGATCACTCTACTAGATCCATCACCATATGCCCCTTACACTCTAGTTTTCATGTGTAGATACTCATGAAAATACCCCATAAAATTTAAGCACCAGCTAACCACTTTCTAGCTAGTACAAGATAAGCATCGATTCCTCTAGCTAGTACAAAAGATATAAAACTAGCAATCATTCCACATGATTTCCTCATGCCAAGATGTCTGCTAAGTTAGTGCAGATCTAAACTTAGGAAAAAAGGGGCCCAACATTACCCCATACAAAATTACTAGTCCATCCTTATACTAGCCTTTCAACACCCTAGGCATGTAGAACTCTAATTCATTCTCCTTTAGTTTAGCACTGAAGTCCTCAAAGCCCTTGATGGCAAACTTGATTTCTTCAATAGTGTTATCAATCTCTATTGAGGTGGCACTAACCATGATCACATAAATTTTATCTAACTCTTTTTTGAAGGCATCTAGCCTTTCCTTTTCCTTCATCACTCCTCCATCTAATATTCCCCTTTGATCACTAACGTTTTTGTATAAGGTGCATAACAGTTCCTCTAGGTTCTACTCTTGGTTCTTGATCTGAGCACTCAAAAAATTAACCTTTTCCATGATTTTGGTATTCTTAGTCTTACTAATATTTTACACCTTTGCCATTATATCTTCCCTCTTCCCCTTTGCCTTCTTGAGGCACATGTCAATGATCTATACTTGGTTGGATAAGTTCATGAAGATGGCATCAACTACCTTTACACCTTCTTCCAATTCTATGAAGAGGTATTCCGCTTCTTTGAGCTTGTCTACTAGCTCCTTAAGTAGGATGGTGCAAGGGTATTCCTCCTCTTCTTCGAACACCAAATCTACTTTCAACCTTGGGATAATTTTCTCCACTAGCATGCAAACCTTGTCAACCTCTGAAATATTTGAAGTGTCAACTTTATCCAAGAAGGATGGCTCAGCTTCCTCTATGTGTTCAGCTAATTGTTGCATTTTGAATGTCATGGCCTTTATTTCCTCTTTTGCTTATAGCACAATATTCTTCTAATTTTAAGACCTAACATCATTTATAATGTTCTTCCATACTACTTCAGAGGCCATCCAGATGAGTGCTTTGGCTGCCATGATTGGGTTTATTGCATGGGGTTTTATGATAAGGGAGTCATGCCTTTCCTTCAATTTCTCTACACCCATCATGGCCTTTTATGACACCTTAAAATGAGGCTCATCCATGTAAATTTAAAAAATAAATGGCAATTTTTGGCACATCCCTGGTGTGGTAGTTGTAAGGGGAATGTACTCAAACATGTAGTAATCTTTATTGATCCAACCCTTCTGCACTTTTTCCCTTAGGCTTGGCTCATTGCCTTTTTCCTCAGTAATGGCCAACTTCATCTATTTTCCTTCCTCTTCATCGGTACTATTTCTTTCTTCATCACTTCCCTCTGAGGTTCCTTCTTCTTATTCTAATAGGATTTCTTCCTCTAACTTGTCCTCTTGGTCCATTTCTTTTTCTACCTCAGCACCAACTTTGCCCTCTTGTTTCTACTAGATTTCTTCAGCACTCTCCATTTTCTCTTTTAAGGCACTAGTATCAGCTTCCTTATCTTCAGATGCCCCTTCACTACTTGGGTGTACCTATGATGCAACATCTTCTATTATGTTTGTGTGGGCACTAGGCACCTTTACTACTTTCTCCTTTATTGGTTATGTGCCTTCAAAAACCTTCTTCTCTTTCTTTTCTTTCTTGGCCCTTTCCTCTAGGGCCTTCTTTTTCTCTGCCTTCCTCTTCTTTCTTATTTTCATGGTATTTTCTTCACCAGCCCTTATTTCCTTGGCCCTAACCTTGTTAATCTTTTCTTGGGTCATATCAGATGCCTTCATGGTCAGTCTTTCGTCTCCAGTGCCAATGCCATATCCATATGTTCTTTGTTGAGGCACATTTTCTTTCATTGGCTTCTCTTTTCCTCCTCAATTATCAGAGGTTGTATGGATGGCTCTTTGGATGAGGCACTGGGAGGATTTTTTCCTCTCTAAACATGGCATTAGAGCCACCTTAGAGGGCCTCCTAAACTTCTTTAGTGTTGGTCTCTTCTTATACTACTTCTTATATGATGTAAACTTTCATCCCTCATTCCTCCAATTCCTCATGTACCTCTTGTACTTCTAATTCCTTGCATGCCTCTTACACCTCCATCTCTGCCAAGGTTATTGTGGGAATTACAACTATCCCCTTTAACTTATTTTTCTTCTCCCTTTACTTGGGTAAAGTAGTCCCTAGTTTGAAGGCCATGTGCTTCTTCTTTGGTACAAAGGGAGTTGCTTCATTGTCAGAGGCAATATTCAATTAGAGGCATTCTTGTATCTCCTCAAGTATCTCCCCTTTTTTATTTTGGGGAGACTTTTTCTATATTGCTAACACTACCTTCCCTTTGTCATCATTTTAAAGTGGGATTTCATCATCCTTATCAATTCTCATACCCTTCTTCCTTGGCTTCACCTCATAATAAAGTATATGGATATGCCCAAGAATCACTTCTTTTTTAAGGGGATAGATATCAGTGCAATCTGAGTCATCCTTCTCATCCTTGGTGGCTTTCCCTCTTGGGCACATGTATTATCACCACAACCTTATCCTCTCCAAGTCCAACTCCTTCACTGAGATATTGAGCTACTTCACATTATGGATCTTTCTCAATGCCTCCCTGAAGTATTTCATGAATAATGCATAATGAAGCTTGACCTAACCTGAGAAGTTACCATCTATTATCACTAAGAGCGCTACACATAAGTGTTTCATAATGGTGAAGGTCACCATTATTTGCATGTTTCGGGGAAGCTCCTTGGGGATATGCCATTATATCTTGAATTTTTTGATATACTATACATACCACCCCATCACTTGGGTCTTGTACTTTGTAGAGAAGGAAGGGGGGCCAGTAAAGTCTTGGTACTTCTATATTGGGGAATCTTTGTGCCTTGATAAGACCTAAAGATCATCTTTATTTCCATTGGTCATGTTGATCTCCTCCATGACTATCAAAATCAATATTGACCCCAACCTAAAGGTCTCCTCCATCATATGACACTCTATCACGTTCTTTATCATTTCCTTTATAATAAACTTTGTGATGTTAAACTTAACCCCTTATGTCATATGATAGATGATACACAGGTAGACCTTGGTGGTGTTTTTCCATCAACCATCAGGGAAAAGTTTTAAACTCATGAGGTGTGTCACCACCCTCATGTCAAGGTCCTTGATATATTTTATAGGGAATGTGAATCTTCCCTTGTAGTACCCAAGGAGTTTCATGACCCTTTCAACTTCAACATCATCCACCATTATCTGGTGAATGTCTATGCTAGAGTTTGGGAGCTTGGTAATTATACCTATTAGGCACATTGATATCCTTATGTGCCTCCCTATAAAATATATGTTATCTTCAGGGACATGCAAGAGGTGGAACTGTATGAGTTCCTTTGGCTTTCCAAAACATGATAACTCAAAAAGTTGAGTTACATTAGTGGTCACAAGTCTGTCTTAGATGGAGACATCAAATAATATTTCTCTTAATTCTATTTTTTAATTTATGTCCACCATTCAATGTTACACTCGATCTTATACATGGCTCAAGGTATGGTGGTTATATTATTTCAATCGATAGGTGTACATGAAAGACATGATTCTCCCCTACCAAGACCTTTGTGGGAAACTGCATCATTTGGTATGACATTTTTAGAAGTGCATCTATGTGTACTTCTATGATACTTACTCCTATAATGAGTTATGCCTTGATCTTCATAGAATTCATCTCTTCTACTATTCACACACTCTTGGCATCCTTCTATGTCTATTGCAGACCAAAACTCATGCACTTCTTCCCCATTATAAACTAGATAGTATTGAAGTGTGGTTTGTTTACTTTACCAAATCCTCTAATGTTTGTCAACACTTCTCACAATCATGATGTATGTGACTATAAATTCATCTCTTGAGCTTTATATGTCATTAATGGAGGTCTTAGTGTCACTCCAATTTTATATAACTTGGCTTTTGCACAATTTGTGCCCCATACTTCCCTATGCCAATCTTCAGGTAAACGCAATGCCTTTCACTATTCAATCATTCACTTTTGGCATATGTGGGTGATCAAGGGTTCACTCTAGTATCAATTGTTTTCTTTAGCTCTAGATCATTGGTATACATTTTGGCTGAAAATTATCTCAAGATTTTTAACCTAAACCAATCATCCTATCATTGCTTTATACCCTTAATTTCATTTACCATCTTAATTGTAGGTGATTAATGGCATGGTGGTGTCTAAAGTTCTTAGAATTCACAAAATCATATGGAATATATGAAAATACATTACCACCTATGCATTCAATGTGGATCTTTTTACCTCTACCATCACCTCAATAAATCCTCTAATGGTATTTTTGGCGAAGTGATGTGTAGTTTAAAAAGTCACTTCCCGCCTCACTTTGGGTGGATGCCAGTGTGTCCTAAAAATATTTCTCCTACATTTTTTTAACTTGGAATGACCTTCACCTTCCTTATGGTAACCTGGGCATAGTGCCTCACATGGACATGATTTAGCCTCCATTGTTCCATCTTTTTTTCCTACTATGCTTTCATTTCAAGCATGATTTCCTATTTTAGTCATTTTTTATGTGTTTTCATCTCTTTGCCTTGGCCTGTCATACCCTATACAAATCATTTATATTATCCCTCTAATGCTTCAATCTTCTCTTATGTCTCTTTTTCATGATTATCTTGAATGATTTCTTTCTATCTATTGTGCACTAGCATCTTATGTGCCTTTCTTTCATCTTATGTGCCCGAGCACCCTTTGTGCCTCTCTTTCACCCTTGGTGCTCATATGCTCAAATTCTAACAAATTCCATGCACCTTGAAACTTAGATATCTAACCCCAAGCACTTTGGAGAGTATATGTGCTTGACTCACTTGACTAAATTTATGCATAAAAGTGCTATAATATTTCTCTTACGAGCTTGAAAACACCACTTATTCATTCTATAAGAATAACAATCACAAAATATAAGGAAATATTTAGATTATGACAAAAATCATTTTTGTTAGCACAACATAAATAACTAATGATTGAGAAGTTAGTGTTTGATAACACAATCACCATCTTATTACCTATATGGATTTAATTTGTTTTAATTGAAATGCCCAGGGAGAATCTCACCTAACAATGTACATAACTTGCATGCACCAATTTTGCCTAGGTGTTTGAGGTACTTGGAGTAATAGAGAAATAATAATATTCCTTTAGTTAGTACCTTGCACTTAATATGCTTATAATTCTAGATCTTTTGGTACATGTTATCTATCTATTGGCTCCACCTTGCTTCGGTGCACACTTCATCTAAGCACTCCAAGTCCTCTAGCCTTGCACTTAATGATTCTTGGTCATCTAAATGACCAATGCATGTTATGCATAATGATAGCACAAATAAATCCATTAGTAGAATTTCCTATGTGCCAAACACCAGTTGGAATGGTGTAGCCTTATTTAGGTGCTTATAGGTTGTGTAGTATGCCCATATAACTGCTAACACTCGATCATCCTAATCTTTGTGACCAATATCACATCTTTTTATGAGGCACATTCCAAGTATATTTTTGAATGCCTCAATGGTTATATTTATTTTTGGATGATATGGGGTGGTCTTGTGGTGCACCACCATGTACTCAACTAGCAAGATTTTCACAATTTCATTGGGTAAGTGTGTTCCTCTATCGCTAGTTAAATTTAGTGGCCACCCATAGTGAATTATGATGTTATCACATATGAATCATGTGTTACTAGTGGTAGTGTTATTTTTAGTCTGCACTACCTCAACCCACTTTGTGAAACAATTGGTGGCCACCAAAATATATCTTATGCATTTAAAAATTGTTGTGGAAGTGATTGACCCAACAAATCAATGGCCCATTTTTCAAATGGAACCTAGGAAAGAATGGGGATGAGAGTAATCTCATCTCATTGGTTTGGCTTCCCTATGTAGTGGCATATATCACATTCTTTATCATAATCATTTGAATCTTGGAATAGGCTTTACCATCACAAGCCTGATTGCAACACTTTACATGTCATTACATCTCTGATGAAATGACCTAATGTGATCCCATCATGTTCCTCTCATAGAACAAAGTATATTTCATGTTCCAAAACATATTAGTGTAGGACTTCATCTCTAATTAATTTATATAGCTCCAAACTAATGATCTAAAATGGGGCACCATGAACAACAAACTTCTTCTTCTCTTTGGTTATCATAATTTGAGGTGAAAACCCAAACATTAGAAATACAGCTATCTCTACCAAGTCTTTAGGAATGAACTAGACTCTGTATATTTGCACGTCTAACATGTCATCTTCAATCAACACTACCACATTTCTAAGGTTGATGTGAAATAGATGGTTTGGTCTCAAGTTCTACTTCTTAGGTTTCACAATAGTTGAGAACTGCAATTATTGAAATAGAACTATCCATCTATAAATATGCCCATGGAGAATGGGTTTATTCACAAGGTACTTAAGTGCCTCATGATTGGTGAAAAATATGAATGTGGTCACCAACAATTATTTCCTAAATTTATGGAGGGCATAGACCATATCCATCACCTCATGCTTGGTAGTTATGTAATTCTACTCTATCGAGGTTAATTTGTGACTTTTGAAGGATATAGGATGATCCATCTTACCTTCCCTAGGTTGCACTAGAATAGCACCGATTGCAGAGCTGAATGCATTGATATAGACATGAAATGGATTCATCTAGTTAATAAATTAAAGGATGGGTATGCTAGCCAACTTGAGCTTCAGAGTTTCAAAGGCATCTTCTTGTATTACACCCCAGTGGAATGGTCCATCTTTGCATAATAGTTCCTATAAAAGTGTTGTAATCCTTGCATAGATCCTTGTAAACTTTATATAATAGACACAATGGCCAAGAAAGGCATGAATATCATTCTATTTGGAAGGAGTCTAGAGCTATAGAATAATAGAAATCTTTGTGGGGTTGATAATTAGACCATATTTATAGATGATGTACCTAAGCAAGGTTCTAAATGGTGTCACAAAGATGCACTTATTAAGGTTCAAGTATATTTGTAGCTAATAAAACCTCTCAAAAATGAGGTGAAAGTTATCATAATGGTCTCTCATAAGCCCATACATAGTCCAATCAAAAGTACACCTAGAGGAACTTATGAATAAAATCCTTGAATGCGGTGATGACCATTTTGGAGAATATGATTGGCACATTTTTTAACCCAAAGGGCATCATGTTATATGCAAAATAACCCCATTATATCACAAAGGTTGTATTAGGCCTATCCTCCTCTTCAATTTGGACTTGATGGTATCTAGAGAAATCATCAATGAAAGTATAGATTTTGTAGCCTATGACTCCATCCAAAACATTGTTAGTGAATGGAGTTATGAAGGTGTCGGTGACACAACTAGCATTTAACAATCGATAGTCTATGTAAATGTGGATACACCCATATTTATTAATGTTAATAGCCATGGCGCTCACCCATTCTGACTCTTGCACTAGGTATATCACTCTTGTGGCCAGCATACTATTAATCTCCATTTTAACTTTGGCATGGAGATTGGGGTTCATTTTATAGGGGTACTTTTTGATAGGTCACAAGCCATCCACCAAATTTATGCTAATTTTTCTAAGGGATAGGTGGGTGCCCTTTATGTCCTATTAATTATGAAAAAACATATCTTTAAACTCCTTTAGGAGTATGATAATTTGTGTCAATTTTGTGTCAAACCAATATATTCCTAGAGTACCCATCTTTGGTTCTCCTTCCATGTTGATATCAACTTGGGTGGTCTTAATCAGCATGTGATAGGGCTCATTTCTCTCCTGATGTGTGTCCTTAACTTGCCTAATCCATTAATTATTTCAATTTGGAGATGAGTAGGGTCTTCCTCATCAAGGGAACTATCATCCACTTGGCAAATGATCTTCCTTGCTCCTATCAAAGATGTCTAATTTCATGCTTTCCAAACATATGTATCTTCATCACGTGAGTCACTATTGAGTGCATGATCCTCAAATAAATTTTGGAGCACTAATCCTTTCTCCCCAAACATATATTGTAGGTGTTCTTCTAAGATTACAGTGTCCTTAAACATTACCCTTTGAATGATTTGTAATGGCTTGATCAATCTAGGTTATGTGAGAAAAAGGAGAAGGTATGCACAAACTTATCCTTAAAGACATCCCAACTAGCTATCTCATGACATGTTTCATTGACCACATACCAAGTTCATGTCCACATCTTCAAGGTTTTTCAAAAGGTGTGCACCCATAGGTTCCTTGGGGTGTTTTCATCATAGTCAATCCATGTTTCTTCACACAAGCTTATGTGCACTATTAGGTCTAAATCACCAGAGTATGTAGAAATGTCCAAGTCCTCATTATTTTTTTCCAAATCTATTGTAGATGGCTAATTTTACGTCTTTCTAAGTTGGCAAGCTAGACCTATGTACTGTCTATCAATGATCGATAGTGCTTCTCAAAGTATAAACCAGTTCACCGATCCTATCTAATTCCTTTAGGATATAGGACTCTACATCATGACCATATTCTTATATAGTATTTCACCCCTCATATCATGATAGCACTAAAAATTTACCTTTGATTAGGTGAAACACTATTTTTCCCTTCCTTCTATTATAAGGGACCCTTCTTTGTGAAGTGCAATCAATCTAAACCTAACCAATCCACATAGGTTTTGGTGCCTTAACACTCACTATATGGTACCTCCAAATAGTGGTTTTGTAATATTTTTAAACCCATCAGTCATAAGTTATGTCAATAGTGCTCGAGGCTAACTATCCATCATCTTAAGAATGCACTCCTTGGTCACTAGGGTTGATAGTTTTGGTGCCTTATACCATGATATTATAAATAAGGTTGATCTCATCTTCAAGATCAGAACTTTTTGTTAGGATATTGATGGTAGGTGTTTTATTTGATGTATATAAGGCATGTGCAATGAAAAATTAGTCTATTAGGTATAGTGAGATGGAGCTTGGTGGTTTAATGTGCTTGGTACAATGAGATGCTTCCATAAAGGTTTTTTGGATGAATGTATGGTGCATGGAGCATGGTATGCAGCTCAATATGCTTAGAATATGCATGTTTGACATGTATAAGATGTTGAGAGGTCACATAGGTGGTTTGAAAGAGGTGGTTAGTGGTTTTCAAGGAAGTTTGGCCATTAGCCTAGTTGTCCTAGATGGGCTTATGAGGCCTTATAAAGGGTCAAAGAGGGATTTCAAAATGTTTTATCCTATATCCGCATGAGTGATAGGTAACATAAGAGGCCTAAGATTATTGGATAGCTAGTGGAAAACCATGGCATTTAGTTTCTTCAACTTGGTGTGCTAGAAAGGGCAAAGACCTAGTGAGATTAGGCATTCATGCTTGGTAAAAAGGGTGGTTGATTTGCTTTGACAAGTTGATGAAGGTTGTGGATAATGTGTTGACATCTTAGGGTCCTATGAGGTGTTTTAGGTGCTTATAGTAATTTTTGAGGTGAAAGGAGCTCATTTGGTCACTTCTTGAGTTGATTTGTTCATTATTGCCTAGGTGTCTCAGATGGCTGAGTAAGCACATTGGTGACATCATCATTTGCATGTATATATGATTCAGACAAATTTGGTCATATGGGTTTGTATATATTTATGAATAGTTGATATGTTCCAAATTTAAGATCGTTAGGTGATAAGGTTAAGAATTTGTGCTAGGTCAAAGTTGACCTCCCAAGCATATTTGCACATTCCAACACTTAGTCAAATTTTGATGTTTTTCTCATGACCATTGGAATTCACTATTTGAATTTGCTAAGGATGACCAGAGTTCAATTTTCTTACTATAAATTTTGATGGAGATGAAATTTTAGGATGAAGTGAAAAAAAAAGTGGTAGAGGACTTTGAGGGGGATCTAGAAAAGTCAATCTTAGGTCTTGAATATTCTTACATATTTATATATGGTTGACCAAAGTTGACCATGGGTTTCACTTCCTTGTGCAAAGGTGTCTAGTGAAGATTTTTAGTTGGTATTGATATAAGATGGATGTTTCATGTTATTATAACTATTTGAATGTGTTATATACATCATAAGAGTGATTTTTAGTGTTTTTTTAAGTTTGAATAATTATTTTATTGGTCAAACATTGATTACAATTTGAAGGTACCTTCGCCTATGGGGTTTTGGTGCATATTGGAAAAGTATGTTAGGTTTTGGGATTAAAAAGGTGATAAATAATGCATGTGATAATTTTATAGTGTTCCATGGGTATTTTGGGGTAGACCTATACATTTTAAATTGGTCATATAGTTCATTTGTGCATGGTAGAGTGGCAAAACTGAAAACATCTCCTTGAGACCTATTTGGGACCATTTGGGACTTAGTGATTATTATGGATGACTTTTTTTAATAAATTAATATTTCCTAAGTATATAAAGGGTTTTATTAAAATTGAATCAAGGTATGGTATGGATCTTGGCTGACCTATATGATTACATGAATGATTCATGTATATATACAAGGCATTTGGAGACTTGAAAGATAGACTTGTGGAGTGAGTGTAAGTGAGGGGTGAAGTGAATAGAAGGAGGAAGTGTAGAGAGGTGTGAGACCATGGAAGACATCAGAATGTATTTTTGAAGGTCTAAAAGTATGAGTGCAAGTTTGGAAGAGTTTGTCTCCATGATGATTTGATGATATTGCTAGGTATGAGAAGTGTTTGTGTAAGCGAAAAAGAAGAGTTATATGCCTATGCAAGAGGCATATTTGAGGGTATTACAGCAAGAGAAGTTCATGATCAGGTGTAGAAGACATCAAATCTGAAGTATTATCATATATTGATAGTTCATATTGGTGGTGTGTTGGTGCTCATCATCAAGATAAATTGTTACTTATCACCTAATGGGTTGGTGTTCCTCGTGGAGTTCATACTTAAAAAAAGGATATCTTATTTGCTCAATATTTATAATATAGTAGTCCATTATTATTTTAGGATTGAGAGTGGGTATTATACCCAATGAGGTTTTCCAACTGTATATCTTATGTCTTGATTACTTGATCTCTCATGACTATTTACTCATTTCTATATCTATCTTGTGCTTCTTATATGTGTTGATAAGATTGTTTAAGAGGTTTGAAAGATAATAAAGGATTGGAGTAAATATTGATAACCACTGATTCACCCCCCCTAGTGGACTATACCTCTATTAGTTTCTATATAAGGGGGTCCTTTGTCACTTAAGAGGGGGATCATGACCCTCTCCTTACCATTTTCAAAATTCATATAGCACTTCTTGAAGCATATGTCAACGTTATTCATGTAACACCATGGCCTACCCAAAAGTGATGGATAATTATCTTACTCAACCAACTTAATCACTTTGAAGTCAAACTAAAATTTTACACCCATAATATCTACAATAGTTGTTTTTAGAATTCCAATTATTTGTGTCCTAGATTTGTTGGCTATGAAAAGCACAAGAAGGGAAGGCCTCAAGGCTAGCCTACCCATACTCTCCCATGCATTCCTTGTGAGGATATTGACCTCAATGCCTATTTTTATGAGGACTTTGTATATAGACCATCCATCAATGGTGACATTTACTAAGATGTCTTAATCATACTCTATATTATGTGTATGCCTGACCTCTCATAACCTTTATATGCATGGCATAGTAATTTCAACTAGCTTCTATCTGGCATGTTCTAAAAGTAAATTACTTCAAAGGGGTAGCATCCCTTATTTATGTAGGAAGAACAAGATATTTATTAGCTCTTATACCTTGGCCTCCTAGTTATCTTGTTTCTTATGGAGGTAGTAGCTTACACTTTTAGATCTCATGCCAGTTGGAGTTCTCCTTATATGTTTTGAATGATTCTCATGGCCTATTACAAAACACCTTTCTAGCACACAAGGTTAGGCTAAGGTATTGCTTTGGGTTTTGGCCATGTGATGTGCTCAGTGTGACTTAGTTCTGAATATTCTAGGTGTAACTCTGGTACTAGCACAACTAGAGACTAATTAGTGAAACTACTAAGAGTAGTCACATATACCTTATCTTTCTTGGTGCTGGTTGGTTGTGTCCTAAGAGCCTATTTATCTACTTTTGGATCAATCCAAATAGTTCTTATGCCTTTTTTTGTGCCCAATCAGCCTTGGTTTAATGTTTTATACAATTCAGGGCATTCTTTGACCTTGTGTGTTCCTCAACAATACCCACACATTAGATGTGTAGGGTAGTTATACTGATAGTGCTCGATCAAACTACACTTGTAACATGATTGTAGTGGGAATCTTCCTCCACAACATCCTCCACCCCACCCTCTAGTACATCTTTTCATCTCATAGCCTACATTTTATTGGACATAGCTCTCATTTCCTTAGATTGCCTACCCTCTAGATGTTGTAGTTGCTTGCCATGCACCTATAGCCATATTTTTGCACATCTCATCAATTACACATAAATAAGCTATGGTGTGAGTGAAGGAATCTCAAAATCAACAATATATGGTTGTATTAACCTAATTGGCACATTACAACAAAAGATAGTTCTGAATATCATGTACCTCATGACAAACCTCATAACTTTGAATTAATGTATGCACATTCTTTTGAGGGTAGTTATCCTTTTTATGGCCTTTTATCTCATATTTGATACACCATAATCCTCTTCGATCATATTACAATGAATTAGCAGTCAATTTTTGGAGTTGGTTGGCTATGGATTTAATCTACACTTCCATAAATGGGTTGATCTTAGTGTCGATGCTTTTGACTACCTTAGCTCTAAGCATAGCTTCAAGCACTTCTCAATGATCTATGAATGTCTTCATATAGAGTGCTCATCTAAATGGTACTATCAATACACCAATGAACCATTGCACATGTTGGGAGGGGTGAATGTCATAAGTAATCTTGAAAAGATGAGTTTCAAACCTATAATCATATAGGTGCATACTTTTTGAGATCCCTTGGCTAATTTCCTTGAGTGTGATGATGCTTTGTTATTCAAACTCAAGAATGTCAAATTCCTTCATAAATGTTTCCTTCAAGGTGTTTTAATCAATCATATCCTGGTTAGGATAAAATTTCCTATACTAGGTATGAATGTGATCAAGTAGAGTTGTCATGAACTACATTGCCTTGTACTCTAACTAGGTTATACCTTGAGTGTGCCATCAAAGCTCACATTTTAAGGCATGCTCTAAGAAATTATCTATGCCAAAATATTCTAGTAAGTACATTTTCATTTCAAAATATATTTATTATGGGGAGGGTACTGGCATATGAGGCACTTGCCCCTTGGTACTTATCTTGGTAATGGTCTTTCAACACCTCCAGTCACTAGGTTAGGTATTGGCCCTTTTATTGTGGTTATCTCTATTGAAGTTGATGGTGTGATGTTGCTCACTTGTGGTGTCAAGACACTTCATATGGGTTGTTTCCCAGTCTATGCAGCTAACATTTTCTAAACTAGAGTTCTTACACTCATGTTTTGTGTTATTGAGCTATCCCCCAAAGGTCTATAGGTATCTACACTAAGCTTGTTGTAAGGAATAACTTTTTCAATCACAAAAATATACACTAAATCTATAAAATGGTCAAATTCAATATATATAATAGGGTCATTTATCACTCTTTTTTCTTCTCATGGGAGATCTAGTGCATTAGCTAGCACTTTAGGTTCAAAGGGAGTAGTCACTTCTAGTACATTTCAATGGTCAAATTCTTTAGGGACCCAGCACATTCTTCACCCATAAATAATTGAGCTTGATCTATGGCTTCATTATTCCTCTTTTTACACTTCTAAAATTTAAGATATCCTTCCCCATACCCTTCCTGCTCATTATGGGTTCTCTTGGCACTTCTAGGTTTTAGATCTTCCATCAACCTATGCCTTCTCTTGTTATAAGACTATCGCCTAAGCTCACAAGTGTAAAAATACTCATCCCCTTCTATTACACTTCACCTACACCTCCCCTTCTTCCCTGTTATGTTGCTCATATGTGAGAGGAATTTAGCCTTCCATTTTTATGGTTTTAAAGTCATAATCCACCATCAATTTCTTAAGCTCTATGCCATATTATTTCACAAACTTACCTCTAGGCTCATGTAATAATTGATACTCTACTTCTTCAGGGCAGGAGTACATTGATACTACAAACTCAAGCATATAATTGTTTATCACTCCTTACCAACATCTATCTATATCTCTAGTCCAAGTGCAATCAAGGTTATCAAGCTTTTCTAACTGCTCCTTCATCCACTCAAGGTTCTATCTATAGCTTTATCTTGTATGGGTCACATAGGTATCCAAACATTGATACATAGGCTTAGGTAATTTACAAAAAAAGATATAATATAAAACATCATACAGGTTGTTCTAGACCCACTTCTTTGGCTTATGTTCTTTACAAGATGGATTATTTAGTGTAAAGTTATCTTCCACCTATTCCATATATCACTTGATGTTCTTGAAGGAGAGATGGAGTATTATTCTTTTGCACCATTACAATAAAAAATTCAACATGGGTCCTAGTAACAAAACCAAAATGTTATAGAAAAGGGTCATTATCTAAGTCATTTACTTTTTTAGGTGCTTATCTGGTTGTCCAAGCTAGTTCTAGAGTTTTTATAACTAGGCACAAATTCAAACTAATCTTGTAGTGCTCAACATTTGTCACTTAACTACATAGGTATTAATTCACATACTGTGCAAGCCTTATGTGCTCACCTGAAGTGTAGTAGAGAAAGGACTAGGGCCCATATTGGGCTAGTCATGCCATGGCATAACTCAATCTTCATATGACATGGTCATTATAACAATGACATTAACAAGTTTATTGGTGCAACACATTCTAGATGGAGTCTAACTATATGTAGGTGCAAAACCTATTCGAGGAGCTCATTTTGGTCATAGGGGCACAAACCTATATTGGGCTAGTTCTATTTCTTAAGGGCACAAGCCTTTGTGTTACTAAGATAACCATAATTCTGATAGGACCTAGGCTCACAAAGCTCTGATACCAATTGTCAGGATCCTACTGCCCACTAAGGGCACACATGATTACCTTTGTATAAGCAACTAAACACAAAATTTAACTAGAATTATAAGTAACTAGAAATATGAAACAACACAGAATATGAGAGACAATACCCAATTGTATTAATACTCATTCAGAAGAAAATACAATAAAGAAGATGACACACTTCTTCCCACACCTCAAGAGCTCCCACACTTCTAGGGCTCACCAGTAATTCTCCTTCAATAGTTCTCTCTCTCAATTATGGTCACAATAATCAACTCCAACACAGAGTTTTTTTTCACCTCCACCAGTCAGTGACAATGTTGCCCGTACACCAAGTACACAACTATACCCCAAGTAGATCTCCCTACTCTTGCAACAACCTGTAAATCACCAGACCTTACTTACCATGTAGATGTCTCTACACCCTAAAGAACCCTTATCCTTGCCTCACCAAGTCCTTATGATTCTTCAACCAGTACCCCGGTGGATCTTCTACCAGAAATTGCACAACCTACAACTCTCCCTGATCATACACACTCAGCACCCCTTTGGAACTAGGAGGAGCTACTCTTGCTCTCTCTACAAGCACAATGGCTATCTAGCACCCTTTAAAATATAGCCCATGAGTCTATTATATAGATCTCATGCATATAATAATTAGACATTCTTAATTACAATAATTAGAAATGCAGCTCCAAGACTAAAATAAGTCTTTACATGCAAACTGACTATCCAAAAATAGACCAATTCTCGACCCACATACAAATGCATGCAAACACAGGTTGCCAACGTCAACTCCTTCCTAACTGATGTCAGCCAACTCATAATCGACATTAGTTGTTTTTGCACTGTAATATGACCGATGTCAGTTGATCAGACCGATGTCGGTTTCCCTGCAGCTTGTTCTGCAACTCAGCAACCTTCGCAACTCCTCTTGTTCACATCCTGGTGAAGCTTTTAGCTCCACAACATAACAAATTCAATTGCTTGGGAGGGTCAATGGAATTGCTTATATCAATGGGTTCATACTCAAGCTAGCACTCTCAGTGCAAGTGTCAAAGCTTGGGTGCATGCTTTTTCCCACACTTAGGCTAATTTATAATTTAGGTCAACATCATTATTTAGCATAGAGATGCCATTAAAAACTTGTAACAAAAATTTTATTAACAACACATTCATATATTGAAATTACACTACTGTAACTATTGCATTCAAGTCACATTCAAAGAACCTTGCCATAATCATATAAACTAGATCAATACATAGATAAGTGAAATATGATTCTTAAATTACCAAGGTTCAAATAATAGAGTTCATATTAATAGAAATAGAGCAATGCTCATTTGAAAAACTATTGACTGATAGGATCACAAGTGATCTTGGGCACTATAAGGTGGATCTTCATAGGTATCCATGCTAAAATTAAGTTTTAATGGTGGTTGTTTCACTATGCCTAGAACCAATTCTATAGAGATTTGTTATCTCCAAGTTGCATCTCCTACATACTATTCAAGCTTGGATTTATAGCACTCAAGAGCATTTTCTTGCTAGGGTATATGGTGCATGCCAAGTGCTATGTTAGAGCTTTGGTTGACCTAATCTATAATCGACAATAACCAAGTGTCATAAATGTGAAATACACACTTGTAATGGATCAAAACCTTTTTTATAATGATTTCATAAAATTGATTTTTTTAAAAAGATTACAAAATTTAAAATATTCACATGGATGGAAATTCAAAAGTGCAAATAGAAACAAATTAACAAAAATACCAAACATGATTTGATAACAGAGTTTGGCTTAAAAGCATATGTCTCTGAATCCACTCCAATGGGGATCACTCCTATTAATTTGTTGCAAAAAATCTTACAAATCCTATATAAGTCTTACAAATCATCTTCTCAGTCTTTGATTCTGACAAAATTATACTCTCAAAATAAATCACAAAGTTTGAGGCTCTCAAAATAATCCTTAAGTCTATAAAAACCCTTTATACCAAGCTTAGCTCACCAAAAATCTCCCAAAACTTTCTTATAAAATGAGCCCCAAACACTTTATATAGTGCTCAAGCTCATAGGTGCAATGGTGGGAGCCTTATATTTTTACTAGAATTGGCAGGCTTTGAAACCCATGCCATGGGTATTATTTACTATGCCAATCTTTTTATCCCACATTGGGGAGTTTCAAATGGTGTGCATCTTTTTTAAGACTTGGGCTCCTCTTTTGTTGTCATTGTAAGCCTTTTGTTGGATAGGGTGCTAGGCATAGTTGATGTTTGTTATGGCATGTTCCAAACCTGGCATTGTGTCTTGGACTTTGATGTGATCCATGGGCTTTGGAATGTGGCATGGAATTTTTAGTTGGAATGTTCTCAAACTTGGTAGATGATCTTAGTGGGCTAGCATTCATGATGGCAGTCAAGTTAGGACTCAGGCTTGGGCATGGAAGCTTCAGTGTTGAACATAAAATATTGATTCCACCATGGTAAGTTTGGTGTGGATGTGTTGGTGATCATGAACTTCTACTTGGCATGGTGAATATATACATAAAACTATAGTCACTAGGTGATTATTTAATCAAATTCAACCATGGAATAATATATTAGTGCCAATCCACATGGTGGCTTGAGGACCCACCACATGGACCACTCTCAATTAAACACTTGTTAATGTCTAATTGGATGCTCTATAGCTTTATCGATGGTAGGGTCCCCCTCTAAGACAAAATTAGACTCCACCAACTATGATCCTCATAGCTAACCTTTTACACCTATTAAATACCAACTATGAAACCAACTATTTTCCTACATGAACTCATCACCATATGGCATTACACCATGGGTCCACATGATGTGCTCTAACTATACCACATGTCCTTTGTGACACATTGTGACACCTTGTGTCCTTTTTTTCCCCTATTTAATCTAGAGACTTCAATGCATGATATCTTGTGCATACATTCTTGAAATTGACCCATTCAAATTTCACTAGAAATCTCTTAATTAGCTCTACATTCTTACATTAATTAATTTACAATTTGATGACTTCATTTTTGGAGTGTATATGGATCCACCTAGATTAATCCTCCCCACTAAGAGGTTTTGGACCTCCAAAAGTTGATTAATTGATAAAGAGGTGAGGGTATTTATCCCTCACTCTTCTAGTTTCCATCCATTTGGCCTCATTTGGGTGCATCCCTTTGAGACCAACATGAAGATACTCAGCATCTCCCCTTCATGAAGTCTGAACCTTTATGTCAAGAATTATATCTTCTTGTAATTTTATTAGATACTCAGGATCAAAATCATCAATAAAAGGAATGGATACACTCTCATCATGATCTACAATCATCGGAGGCTCATACAATTTAAGATTTTCCACATTCACAACTAAATAAATATGCATATAAGATGGCAAATCCAACAAGAAGTCATTTTTACCAATCTTTTCTGTAATCTGAAAAGGACCATACCAAATTGGTTTCAACTTTTTAACTTCACCTGTCAGCCTTTCCTTACTGATGTGAATCCATACCAAATCACCTACATCAAATTGGTGATCAACACGATGTTTGTCAAGTCTCACTTTGTACTTTGCTTGACGTTTCTCCAACTGATCCTAGATAGTTTGGTGTACCTATTGTATCTTTTCAATGAACTTCTTAGCTTTAACATCATCATTACATTTATAAGTAGCAGAATATTTTCCATAACAACCATCGAGAGAATATTTAGGCAAATAGCCATAATAAACTTCAAAAAGAGATTTCATAGTAGAAGAATGAAGTGCATAGTTGTAAGCATGTTGAATATAGCACAAATGTTCATCCCATAACTTGGGATGTTTACTACAATAACCCTTAAGCAAATGTACCAATGTGCAGTTCACAACCTCTATCTGACCATCAATCTATGGATGAAATGCAATGCTCTTATTCAACTTAGTGTCCATTAATTCCCATAGTGTTGACCAAAATTCCCAAATAAATCAAGAATCTTGATCAAAAACAATGGAAGTGGACAAACCAAAATAAACTGATACATGATGAAAGAATAAGTGTGTAGTACATTCCCTTATAATCTACTTAGTATAACGGATCAAAACACACATCTTGTTAAATCTATCCACTATAATATATAGGTAATCATGTTTCCTTTGTGACATAGGCAATCCCCCTACAAAGTCCATGGAAATAATTTCCCAAGGATGGGTAGGAATAGGTAAGGGAGTGTAAATTCCTAGTTTACTATTACTAGGCTTACTTATGGCACAAAGAACACACCCCTTGATATATTTAGAAACATTTTCCTACATATGAGGCTAATAATAATACATTCACAAATGCGCAACCATTTTACCAACTCTAAAATGACCAAAAATAAGAGATGTGCTTATATAATCATGTGCACCCTTTCATTTTGAGGAATGCAAAGTTTAACCAAATGATACCAAAGTCTATTATGCACATGATAGTCTGATTCTTCTACCTGTTTACCACTCATCAAGTCTTTATACACATCCTTAAAATCACCATCATCGACATACTATTCTTTATAACTTTCATGATATAAAGAACTAAATTGTAAAAGAATATATGTAACTACCATAGGAGGTCTAGAAAGTATGTAAAGTACTTTATTCTATATAACTTTTTTATATCTAATCACAAGTTGAAATTGTTGTAGGAAACCCATTCAATGAAAATGCCTAGACTATTGTAGCTTGGCATATGACTGGAGATACCGAAGGGGTTAATGATATGTATTTATCACTATTTCTTTGCCCATCAAGTAATGCTTCCATTTTTTAACACTTTAAACCAATGCATATAATTCTTTATCATAAGTTGGATAGTTTCTTACCACACCTATCAAGCTCTTAGAATGATAGCATACTAGCTTCTTTCCTTGCATCAAGATAGTTCTCATAGCATAATCACTTACATTCATCCTTGATCTCAAATGGCTGCTACAAATTAGGAAGTGCCAAGATAAGAGCAATACTGATCTTTGTCTTCAAAGTGTTAAAATCCTTTTGCTACTTTCCTCCCCACTAAAAGATTTATTTAGTACTAATCAAAGAATGCAAGGGTGATGCAATATATAAGAAATTAGAAATGAATTTCCTCCAATATTGTATTATACCAAGAAAACTTCTAACCTCAGTTACATTATTAGGTTTAGGCCATTTAACTAGAACCTTTACTTTTTCAAGACCAATTTTCAACTCACCATGTCCTACAATATAACCCAAGTAAACCAAAGAGGTCTTACCAAATTCACATTTGGACAATTTCAAATAAAGTTTTTCCCTTCTCAATGCATCGATGACTTTCTTAATATGAATCATATGATCTTCCTAAGACTAAATAAAGATCAAAATATCATCTAAGTAGACTATAACAAAATAATCAAGGAATGGCCTAAAGACATCATTCATCAAATGCATGAATGTAGCTAGTGTATTACACAATCCAAAAGGCATGACAAGCCATTCAAACAATCCTTGTTTTGTCTTAGAAGTAATTTTCTACACATCACCATCATTTATTATAACCTGATGATAACCACTTTTCAAGTCTAACTTAGTGAAATAGATAGCATTTCTAAACTAATCATGTAAATCATCAATATGAGGAAGAGGGTAATAATTTTTAATAGTATTTTTGTTTAAAGTGTGGAAATCAACACACATTCGCCATGTGCCATCTTTATTTGGAACTAAAATAATAGGTAAACTAATAGGAGATGAACTTGGATGCATAACACCCCTTTCCAAAAGTTCTATTACCTACTTTTCGATTTCTTCATTTTCCACTACTGATAACCTATACATGCCAATGCTAGGGAGAAGAGAATCCTATAACAACTAAATTTCATGTTGAACTCCCCTTTTAGGGGGTAACCCTTTAAGATCCTGAAATGGTTTCAATCAATTATTTCTTATGTCTAGGATAACAATTTTCTAAACCCTAAGAATATTCTTTTTCCTTTGACTTAATCAACATGAGATAAAAAGTCTTGCTTGAATTGACTAGTCTTTTCATTTGCCCTGTTGTCACCAAGGAAAAACTCATCTTAATATGATGTTCTCTGACTATATATTTAATGGCATCCTTAAAAATCAAGTACTTATTCCCCTCCCTAAAGAAGATTGTTTTTCTATCATAATGATAAGGGCTTCCTAAAACAATCCTACATATGTCCAGAGAGACTACATCTAGATCAACTTCATCCATGAACTTGGATGTGATAGAAAATTTCAATCTACAAGTTTTTGTTGCTTACATCTTTGCATCATCACATACCCATCCAAGTGGATAAGGTTTTGGATGGGGATTGGTTTGTAAGCCTAACTTTTTAACAATCTCCTCAAAAATTAAATTTGCCTATGATCCAATATCAAATAGAGTGTCAATCTTAGTATGTTTTGAAACAACCCTAATGTGGAATAACTCATTTATTTTCTTAACATCATGCATATATTTTTGTTTTTAAGAGGAAGCATCATTATATGACTTAGTGATAGAAATAGAAAGAGCAGAGCAATTTTGCATACTCATGGCTGTGATTTTAGTTTCATCCCTTGAATCTAGACCTAGATCCTGAACCATAGCATTAGTTTTCTAATTCTTCTTCCTAAACCTGTTAGGTATTAACTTGGGATGTAATTTCCAACACTTAGATTCATCATGATTTTTATTTCAATGATTTTGAAATGGCTTACTCTCTTCTTTACAAATATTAATAGTGGATTTTTGTTTACCCTTTACAGAACTTTGCCCTTTAGAATGCTTAACATTAGATTGCTTACTTTTAACTTTAGGAAAATATTTTTTTGTTTATTTTACTCTAGCCTCTAAGTGAATGGTTTTAACACATGATTCATCTAAATTAGTGGGATTGAGGACAAGAATCATGTGTTTCAAGTAACTATGCAACCCACCTATGTACTTAAGTATTGTTTCCTGTGTATAAAGAGGAATATTCAAAAGTAAATCCTTTTTCCTAAATTCCTTTGTGTATTATTGAACACTTTGGCCTTTAGTTTTTTTGAAAGATTATCAATCCATAATGGCTTGTTAAATATAGCCTAAAGGACATAATTGATTTCTGAGTTCATCAACAAATTCAATCTAAGAAGAAATTGAGTCACCTGTGTTAAGCTCATTTTCCTTCAACTTACTCTCCCACTAGATGAGAGTTTTGCCTCCCATTTGAAGAGTATGCAAGTGAATTTCAGCCTCATCATCAACAATCTTCTATACCCTACAATATACTTCAATTTGATTTATCCAGTTATCTAGCTTTTTTACATTAATCTCACCACTAAACATTGGTAATTCAAACTTAATATCTAGCATTAGTGAAGGAAGAGATTCAATAGATTTTTTATCTTGGCCATCATTCAAAGAGGAGGAAGGTTTCTCAGAATTTTTACCAGCTTCATCATTCTCTATTTTCCTTCATCTTTCATGGTAAAGCTCATCAACCATATCCTTCATTTCTAAGAAGGCCTCTCCAAAATCTCATTTCGACTCAAAGTCATCTCCCATTTCTATAGTACATCTTGTCCCAATCTCTAGATTATACTCTAACAACTCTCCTTCACCCTACCTATATCTCAAACTTATCAACATACACTATCAATCCACATGGTTAAATACAAATTCCACTTTTATACCAAAAATTAGATCTATAATCAACAATAATCAAGTGTTATAAATGTAGAATACACACTTGTAATGGATTGAAACCTTTTTTATAACAATTTAATAAAATTGATGTTTTTAAAAATATTATGGAATTCAAAATATTCACATGGATGGAAATTCAAAAGTGCAAATAGAGACAAATTGATAGAAATACCAAACATGATTTGATAATAGAGTTCAGCTTAAAAGCTTATGTCTTTGGATCTGCTCTAATGGGGATCGCTCCTATTAATTTGTCAAAAAAACTATTTCAAATCCTTTAGAAATCTTATAAATCATCTTCTTGATATTTGATTCTGATATAAGTATACTCTCAAACTAAATCATAAAGTTTGAGTCTCTCAAAATACTTCTTAAGTCTCTAAAATCCTGTATACCAAGCTTAGTTCACCAAAAGTCTCCCAAAACTTGCTTATAAAATGAGCCCCAAACACTTTATATAGTGCTCAAACTCATGGGTACAATAGTGGTAGCCTTATCCTTTTACCAGAATTGGCAGGGTTCAAAACCCATGCCATGGGCATTGTTTACTATGCCAATCTTTTTATCCCACATTGGGGAGTTTTGAATGGTTTACATCTTTTTTAAGACTCAAGCTCCTCATTTGTTTTCATAAGCCTTTTGTTAGCTAGTGTTCTAAACATAGTTAATGGTTATTGTGGCATGTTCTAAACTTGGCATTGTGTCTTGGTCTTCGATATGATCCATGGGCTTTGGAATATGGTATGGAAATTTCAGTTGGAATGTTCTTGAACTCAGTAGATGAGCTTTGTGGGATAGCATTCATGTTGGCAGTCAAGTTAGGACTTGAGATTGGGCATGGAAGCTTTGGTGTTAAGCATAAAACATTAAATCCACCATGGTAAGTTTGGTGTGGACATGTTGGTGATCTCAAACTTCCACTTGGCATGGTGAATAATTACATAAAACTATAGTCACTAAGTGACTATTTAATAAAATTTGACCATGGAATAATATAGTGATGGCAAGCCACATGGTGGATTGAGGACCCACCATGTGGACCACACTTAACAATATATAATTGGATGCTCCATAGCTCTATTGGTAGTAGGGTCCCCCTCTGAGACAAAAGTAGACTCCACCAACTATGGTCCCCATAGCCAACCTTTTATGCCTATCAAAGACCAACTATGAAACCAACTATTTTCCTACATGAACTCACTACCACATGTTATTGGACCATGGGTTCATAAAATGTGCTTGAACTATGCCACTTGTCCTTTATGACACCCTATGCCTTTTTTTTGCCCTGTTTAATTTGGAGACTTCAATACGTGATATCTTATGAATATTGACTTAAAATTGACCCTTTTAAATTTCACCAAAAATATCTTGATGAGATGTACATGGTGTCATTGATTAATTTTCAATTTGATGAGTTCATTTTTAGAGCATAAATAGATCCACCTAGATTATGATCATTTTATCATCTCCATCACCTTACACCCATTGTGATTTGATTGCCATATGTAGATACTTATGAAGATACCCCACAAAATTTTGGTGATAATTAACTACCTACCAGCTGATGCAAGATGAGCATTGACTCCTCTAGCTAGTGCAAAAGATATAAAACTAGTAATCATTCTACATGATTACCTTGTACTGAGATGTCTGTTGAGTTGGCATGGGTCTAGACTTAGGCAAAAAGGGGCCCAACAACTTACATATTAAATTTGATTGATTTGACATGGATATAGTTGTAGTATCCTTTGTTGTGTAGGGTGAGCACTCACCACTACAAGAAAGGCCACCACCGACTCTGGTTCAAAGGTAAAAGACCCATCTATGTCAAAAATGTCCTTAAAAATTAAGGACTAGATGGTTTCCTTTATAGATAATCTTATGTAAGTCAAGCCTCAGTAGACTTAGAGACATGAGCAATAGACTCAGAAGATATTTTAGGCCTACAAGAGAGTGAATAATAATTTCACTCCTTCATTGTCATCTATACAAAAGGAATCAGCATGAAGAGGTATTATGATCAAATCAACCTTGTCATCTAATTCACAATCACCACCTAATTTTACAACTCCTATGCAGGATCCATAAGAGGAAACTCCACCTTATCTTGAGCAACATACCAAACAAGTATAAATCATAGCATAATAATAAGTTTCCATGGTTCAATAATAATAATAAAAGGCATAACATGCATCTATGAACAAGGCTCAAAAGGAAAAAATGAAGAATAAGTATGAAGAAGTAAAGTGCAAGGATACTGAGGAGGAGGAGCTACATATGAATCAAAAGAAAATATGGAAAAGGCTGAGGAATATGAGAAAGAAAATAAAAGAGACAAAGAATTATAGGTGAAGAATAGAGAAGAAGAAGCTACGAAAAAACATTAAGATAAAACAACTCAAAAATTGCAGCTAGTGCATAATAAAATGATGTAGCTAAAGCCCCAACAAAGACACAATAAGAGGAAAAGGAAAAATAAGCATTACACATTCATGAGAAGTAAGAAAATAAGTAGGCTAATGGAAATGAGGCCAAGAATAACGCTGAGGTATATGTCAAATCTAAGGTTGATGTCGATGCCAAACCCAAAGTTGAGGTAGATGGTAAATCCAAGGTAAAGGTAAATGCCAAAGCCAAGACAAAGGTAGTGTCTAAAGCTAATATAGAGGCTAAAACAAAAGACAAGGCATTAGCTAATTGAAAGTCTAAATAAGAGAGTGTAACCCAAAATACACCAAAAGATACCATGATGATGGGAATACTTGATACCTAAAAACCATCATCTACATCACAAGGATTGAATTATACTCCATGGGGTACATAGGAGGAGGAATCACAACATAGGCCCCCAATATCTATAAAATGGCTATGGGATATCTCATCACCCTCCATGCATCACAAAACATTTTTGTATCCATGGCATAGATCAAGAAAGCACATGTGAAATCCTCATCTTCAAATTTGGCCTTGGCTACAATAGTGTAAGAGGCATCACTTGATATATCATAGCTACCTCTATTGAATCAAATTTAAGGAGCATCTAGATTTCAGGAATCTATCACATATCAGGCATCAACCTTAGATAAATATGTGCTACATCTTAGGGAGGAGAATGCATATCTCAAAATATTCCACAAAAAATCTCATTAGTTGATTGATATTTCATGTCTTTCCTTGGTCATTCAAGTTTTGGGTGACCAAGTCATGTTAGAGGAAAAGTAGTTCACATCCCTTATCTCTCAACTCAAAAAATATTGCCATGTGATGTAAAATTTTAAAGTACTTAACATGTAAGTATATAACCTCAATGTTGAGATGAGAGCCATTTTTGAGCTCCTAAAGGAATACGAATAAGTTTTTGACATTTCTACACAATATAGCTCAAAATATGATCAACTAGAAGCAATAGTTTTCTAATATATAGAAGGAGGCCATGTTAGATTTCACAAAGAAAATAAATCTAAAGCTACCATGAATAAACATTATACTAATTTTTGTGCATTATATGTCACACTCAAGTAGTCATTTGAATCTAGAGATAGTGTTGTGTTAAAGATGCAGACTTAGAAAAATGAAATGTTATGCAGTACATTTGTCAGTATTCAAACTAGGATGCATGTAGATAAGATGAAGAAACTATCCCAAGACATTAAATTGAAAGTATCAAATACATAGGCTATGATCATAGTGATGGAGGGTGAGGACATTCATACTTTAGTTGAGTGTAAAGTGTCATTGCATACTAATAAACATGGTTAGAGAAGTTATCGTGGATTGGAGATTATTCAAAACTAACATGTATCATTTAGATATATATATTGTATACATCATCAAAAACCCCAATTTTTTCCTCCAAATTAGTTACTATAGGAAATCCATCAAATACATCTTATTGTAACTTCACATCCTACACCTTAACCCCAACTACATCCTCTTCCACTAGATTTTATAGCAATAACTTCTTCAAAACTATAAGTGGAACCATCTGCACAGTCTCCTCTAGTTTATATAACACAATCCATGCTATCTCCTTTAGTATAGGTACTGTACACACCTCATTTTTTTAATTTTGAAGCATTTTGTAGTAGTAAAGGCTTGAACATTAAGAATGGGGCTAGATTGGTTGAAAACCCATGAAGGGTATCCACCTAGTTATGCTAATCTATTAAAAACTTATAAGGGTGGTAGATTAGTATGTTACTTAGTTTAAAAATTGAAATGGTGGCTAAGTAGTGTGCAAGAGGTCAAAATTGGTAAATTCCACCTTGAGTGATTGTCACAACTTATGTTTCTAGTCTAGTTCCTTACTACAGGCACAATTTTCAATTCTAGATTATGGTAAACTTCCTGCAACTTTTTCTCTGGATGAGATAACTATTTAATTTTGAGAAATTTTTGGTGGTAAACTAATCTATAAAATTATAGAGTATAATTTATATACACATGTGTGAATCACACTATTTTATATTTTATATTTTATATCTAATTTTATATGTATTCAGCACTTGAAAGCATGTCAAGGGTCTTCATAATGTGAAGAGTCCTTTTTTATTTTTAGTAAAAGGTTGGAATATTAAATGACATTATAAAATCTCTATATATAACACTCAATTATATTGTAAAAAATCTATGATGTGATAGAGATTAATATGAAGTTCTGAAATAGTTTCTATCAAATATATTTTATCATTATTCTATGCATAGTGAATACTTTGTTTGTCTAAATCTATTAATCATGTAGATTATATTAAATGTTCTATAAATATTAAGTTTTCATTTCATTCATAAATATATCAACTTTAACTAATGAATGGCTAGTTTCAGTCTAAGTTGTTTTTTGTTGTATACTTTTGTCATACCTCTCACTACTATCCTTATATTATCATGTTCTGATGTGTTTATATAGGAACCTATACTAACATGAGAGGATTTTATAAGTGATAATCACCTTATCTCAAAAGGTTAAGGAAACTATGTTGCATCTATGTGAAACATTTAGTAAATAATCATATAGTAGTGTTGTGTTGAAGTAGATATATATATGAATCTCAAAGTGTGTATATATAACAGTCCCTAAGGTACATGATATGAATCATTGAAACATCTAGAATATAAAAGGATTAGAAAAAAATCAATAAAAAACACAAGAGTACTCAAATTTCACACAAAGAGGGATCCAAGGATACCACAAATAAGGGGCATGTTCAAATGTCACAACACTCAAAAGGGGGACAGATGCAAATTTTCACACACCAAATAAACAAGAAACACTCAGGGCACTATGGTCAACAAGCAAAGGAACATGTTCAAATTTCCCACAAGAAACATGAAAAAGAAAAAAGAATTAAACTCAAGTAAGTTAATGTAATAAGATCAAGTAATGAGACATAATCAACTAGCATAATCATAAGATACGAGTCCCTGCATACATGTGCTATCAAAATGTCATGTGGAATATAATATCAAATACACTATGTAAGATATCAACATGAGTATAAGCATGTGTAAGATATATAATCTTAGTAAGATAATGTAAAATTATCATAAAATAATATAACCCATGTCAATCATGATCATATAGAAGTAAGATTCCCCCAATGTAGTGTATCATGCTGAAAGAGGAAAGGTCAACCATCAGCATCCTTGAGATATCATGGGTCCAATGTATTCCTATATCACACCTAAACCCATGAAATATATGTGTGTGTATAAATTATATGTTATCTACCAATATAAAGTAAATAACACATGCAAAAACTAGCAAACATGTGAAATGTTAAATATTTTTGGTATTTTTATATAATTTGAATGTTTTTATATTTTCTTGAATATTTGTTTTTTTTTTAATAATTTTTAGAATGTTTGGAAAGAGAGTGCTATCCATTGATCCCATTTAAAATATGCTCATAAGATGATTTATGCTATGGATGTGATATATTTAACTTATCATACTACCAAGGATCATATATATACACCAAATTTACATGTGTATAATCTATGATGCTTTGTTTATGTCTTATAGGACTCTCTAGTGGTGAAATAGTAATAGAAGGTGTAGGGGTTCATGGAAATGCATCAAATCCGTAAATAAATCCTAGCTCAGAGAATATAAATCCTACTTATACTTTCGATTGGGGATACATTAGATAATCAAAAACATGACCAATATGGATCTGCTAGACTTATGAGGGGATATCTTATCATAAATAAATCACTAGGGAGGGTCCCAAAGCCTCTAGTCAAGTAAAATCACACAATAACACTAAGTCCTATGTTTTCATATACACTATACTAATAACAAGTAAAGCAAATAAATCTAATCTAGTGCTCACCAAATTTTGTGGCACAAAGTGGGGGTAAAAAACAACAAAAGTAAACATGCTTAAGAGAATCCTAATTAAGTTATGTATAAGTAAAACTCTAATGCAATGAAGAAGAAGAGTAATATTATTTAAAATTCATTACTTATGCTACTTTTATTTACTAAAGAAAGGAGAAAAGCTAGAGATACTTACCTGGAAGATGAACCTATTGAGACTCAGTCTCTCCCTTGGCCAAAGGTATTTCACAAGAGGTTGTTATGGTTTGTAAGGATCACTAAGAAAGGCCAAAACATCTAAGATTTTTCCACAAGACTAGATTATTCTCTAAGTAGAAACCCTAAGCTAAGGCTCCTCACATAGAATGGTGGAAGAGAAAATTTTAAATAAGGGAAAATTAATAATAACTCTTGATATATCTCAATTAATGGTAAAATGGATGTGTTTATATAGGTAGATTTAACCCTAAATCCTTCCAATAATTTTGGTCGATAGGGTCGACCCAGTCAACCTAGTATCATTTTTGATAAAAACTTACTAGGTCATGGACTAGATCGGCAAAGATCTGACCTAGACCTTAAATAAGTTTTGCCAATAAGAATACAAGGTTGATATAATCGACATAGTCATCTAAACTATCAAAAGAGGTCTTAGGTTAGAAAAAGGGGTAATGAAGGTCAAAAATGATTGGAAGAGTGTGTAAAAGAGGAGATAAAGCTTAGGGGAATGGTTTTAAGAGCTGGTTGAATTAGTAATAAGTGGAAATAAGGGATATCAGTCTTATGAAGCACCAATGGTCTTCCCGCCCCTTTCTTGGTGCACCCCTTAGGGTATGCACTCAGAGAGAATGAGACTTTATGGGTTATTACAAGATATAAAGCATCAATAATTGATAAAGTTTGAAAATATTGTGTGTATACATATGCCTCACTCAAAGCTCATCACATGTCACTTAGGTCAAACAAGGGATGTTGCTTCAAGAAATAACTTAGTAACACACAACGTTGAGGCTAAAAAAAAGTTGTAGTATTTTTAAAGAAAAAATAATTGAAAAGTAAATGACTGAAAGGAAAATAACTAAAAATTAAATGTGTGCATACCTTGACTTACCTTTATCGCTAGACGGTTGTCTATTGTGTTTATAGCTTTGATTATGGAAGGTTTAAAGACTGATTTCAACAAACCAAATAATACAAAACTAAAGATTAAAAAAACAAATGCAAGAAATCCAAGATAACTACTACGATGTGGATAGGTTGTACTTAGAAATTTGGCAAGCTAGGTTGACAAGTGCTATGTTAGACCAAATGACCAAGTTAAAATTTAGAGTGAATTAGGAAAATGAATAACCCAAGGCTACTAAATACTAAAAAACTCAAATAAGTAAACCTTAAGTAAGAAATGCAAACTCACCAAGTCAAACCAAGGATACATGTCAAAAGGATGGTAATCAAACATCAATGTTAAAAAGATAACAATCCTTACTTAAATAAATATGGGTAAGCAAAAATGGTAAAACAACATTGACGCATGAGCTTACTCACTCAATAATGGCAAAAGGTGCATAAAAGGTAAAAAAACATTGATGAGTGAGAAGTAACAAACCAAAATCACTCAATAATGGAGAAAGCACATAAAATTAAAGATAGACTCGAGTGTCCACAAAAAGGGTGGTAAAATAATGACAAATTGTAAAATAAATAAAAGTATGTCTAGAAATGTAGAGCCATGGTGTAAAAAAAGTAATCCTAGTTCCTCAAACATGTTGTTTTGTTCTAAGGATAGATAAAATTAAAACAAAGTAGTGTTAGCATGTTATTAAGATGTGAAGAATATGGAAGTATAGAATAAAGGAAAATATATTTAGAATCACAATTTGTCTGTCAAGGGGGGAAATGAAATGGGTGGGGGGAGAATAAACTAAAAACAAATGTAGAAGAACTCTTTATCGAAGTCAAAACACTTAAATTAGGTTTGGCAAAACAAGAGGACTAACAACATTAAGGACTCTAAAAAACTTTACTTAGCCACATAAGTCTTAGGTCAATAAATGAAGTATGTAGATCATCCCATTAAGGCTATATACATTAAAAAAAAAGACCTACATTCCCATAATGTGTTTCCCATTCCTCAAGACCCCTTACAAAGCCATCGGTCTACTGTGAAGATTGAGTACTTATGTGAAAAAGTAGGTAGCACCATAGATTTTATTGGATTCCCTTATTTCAATCTACTAGACTATCATACCCCAATAGACCTCAGCTCTATTGTGAGGCCAACTGTGGAGTTTGAGCTTTGATTAGAGATAGGAGATGTGCTTGTAATCACATCTTTTGGTATGATTTTGACTTTTGTGATTTGTATGTTGCCTTTTATATATCATTGACTTTAATTTCAAATGAGTTGGCTTTTAATTTTCTTGATAGATTTTTTATATTTCCCCTCCATACGGATTTGGATAACCAAACATGGGTGCTAAAGGTGACTTTCATTTGAATACTTGGGACTTGGTTGTTAATAAAGAGAATTCAGAGAGCATGGTGTCTAAGATTCTCATAAATTTACGTGAAATAGAAGTGTTATCTTGACTTTGACCTTGTTTTATCCAATGTGGAGTGGAAGGTAAAGAAATCAATAGGAATGAAACATGAAACAATTTGAATTACTTCAAATCATAAAAAATGTGACAAAGGGAAAAAAAGGGATATAATGATAGAAAAGTGTAATTTCTTATCATAAGAATGAGGGAAATGTTGTTAGGACTTGTTCCAAAGTATTAACTTAATTTGGGATTTTGGCAAGTTAAATTAAATGAATGTAAATGGGGTATGATTATTTTATAAAGATACCCCTATAAATAAATTAAGTTAGATATATGTTTAAGTTAATAACAAAACTACCTTATAGGTTGTATTCCCATAGATAGTTGGTTGTAGAAGTTAGTTGGTTATTATCAATCATGAGGTGAAATATATATTCATGTCTAGTTTTGTAAAAGGGTTAATGACATATTGGCACCCTTTTTATGTACTTGTTTTTTTGAAATTAATAAACTAATTGTGGACCTACACTCAGTGGGTACATAATTCAACCTAAGTGGTTTATGTTCTATTAGTGGTATCAGAGCATAATAATTAGGAGCACAGTGAATTTGGGTGAAAGCAAAGGTGAAAGATTCATTCATGTGGAAATAAAGAAGCCTCACGTGAATTCAAATTTGGAAAAATGCATGAGTGGTATAAGGTATGCCCTTTGGTAACTGTGGTCTAGTGCTAAAATTTTGAATAACTATCAATGTATTTAATTTTTCAATTATTTTACATTGCTTTTATAAATCTTATGAGTAAATCTATGTGTAAATAAGCCTTTGTACTGGACTTGTATGGAACAACTCTTTATTCTTATTATATAACTCAGATCCTTCATATTCAACACTGTAAAATGGTTTTGAAGGTTTTAGTTTGATCAAATGTGATTTAAAAACCCTAAATTTTGCCCAAATAGCCATTTGTATAGCTTTATTTAGCCTAGAAAATTTGTAATAATGTAGTATAGCTTCCTATTTTATTAAAATCAATCTTCTCAATTTTTTATGTGTTTTAGTTTCTAAAGACTAGAAATCACCACCACATGCCTCTAAGATGTTATCCAAGCTAAATTTTTGAGTTATAAAGCCCATATTTTCATTGGTATAGCCTCTAAAGCACCCTAACTCATAAAAAAACTAGTTTTACTTCATCAAATTCCTCTTTGACAGTCTCAAATAGAGTTAAATCTTGAATGGTATGGCCTTGTATGAAATTATACAGCCAAGAACAGTGGAAGAATAGTTTCAAATTTTCACAGAATAGTCATGGTGCCGAGTATGGCATTGAAAGTCTAAGAAAAATTTTAATTTTCATTTGGTAAAGTTTCCAATAAAATTTCTAAAAAATCTAGGGTTTAAGAGGGTCCCACACAAAACTATGTAAAGAGTATTTTTTACCTTAAAATAATTTTCATGGATAAATCAAATTTTACATGCCAAAGTAATTTTTATCATTCTCATAAAGCCAAAAAATAGCTTTATATGTAAAATTCTCTCCTTGTAACTTGTAAATGCTCTTAGAGCACTTGGAAGGGCTAATTTTATGTCAAGCTTTGAAAGGAGGTCAAGGGTTCCAATATTTTTTTGGAAGAATTTTTTATATGGTTTATGCTTTTTTTAAGGAATATTAATTTTTAAAATATTTTTTATATGCTTTATAAGTTATAACAATCATACATATTGTAAAATTATGAATACTAGTTGGAAAAACACAATAAGAGATTGTTTCTTTTGTTTTTGGTGAAATAAGGTTGTATCTTGGCGAAACAAGGTTGTAGTTTGGTGATATAAGGGTGTAATCTTTTGATTTTTGGTGAGGCTAAGTGCAAAAACCATAAAAAAATATCTTTATGCTCTATGTGGAGGTTAAGTGAAAAACCTTGTAGAAGCATTATCTTGTGCAAAGTGCTATCAGTGAGTGTGTTATTTCTTTCATTTATCACACTTATTTTTTATTATGTCACACTTACTTTTATTCATTGCACTTAATTAAATTTCAAGATGCCAAAGATCTTGAATTTGCTTTCAGATGGTGATTGATTAATGATTTCTAATTATTCTAATTGGAAATGTTTGATGGAAGCTTCATTAGTTTTCAATGAGCTATGGGATGTTGTAAAGAATCAAAATCCTATATTGCCTACAAAATAGATCAAACTTGTTGTTTTAATCTACGTGATTCTAAGGCCCTAACTTTAATTAAGTGTTATTATATCAAGATACTTACATATATATTGAAAACTCTCCTCATAGTTACATTGCATTGAATGATTTGTCTAATAAGAAACCTAAGCATAAGAAATATAGTTTACTTTATCATTAGAAGAAGATGGGGATATAGGAGAGTACATGTCTAAGTTGAAGAATATTTATACTGAGTACACTAAGGCTAGGTTTGGAAAACTAGATGATGATTTCCTAGTTGCTATTGCATTAAAAGGACTACCTATGTCTTATTGGTACTTTGTACAAATGTTACATGTCTTTGACAAGATCATAGGCATCATTTTTGATAAATTGGTTGAGTTGCTTATTCAACATGACCTCTCTCTACCCAATAAATCCAATAAAATTGAGGAAGCCCATGTTTTAGAGTCTAAGCCTAGTTCATGTTCTTCTGGTCAACAAAATTATAAAGAGCACAATTATAGAGGGGGTAAAATTTATAGAAAAGGTAGATCTAAAAATAGAAGTAGAGTATATCATCAAAACAACTATTCACATCAATGATATAGCCATTCTCATTCAAATGAGATGAATGATAGAGGATGTGATCATAACTCTTATAGAGATAGAGGATGAGATAGATTTGACATTCAGTGTCATAGATGTGGGAAATTTTGTCACATTGCCTCTTAGTGTAGTATTCCTTTTGACCAAATTTAGAGGCCACAAAAAGTGACTAAGTCTAACTCTGCTCAATATGCTGACCATGATTATGATGAGTCTAGAAATGTTGATCATGAATTTGAATTCATAACTTTAGGTAACATTACTTACATGGAATATAAGGCTAGCGATAAGTTCACAGATGTGTGGGTTTTAGATACAGGAGTAACCAAACACATGACATTTAGGCAAAACTTCTTTTGGACTTTCAAAGAAACTTCTCTCTCTCTGATATCATTGGTAGATAAGTCTATGCATAGTCCATAAGGTCTTGGGTCAATTCGGAGTCTCCTTCCTAATGGATCTATCAAATACGTGGAGAATGTTTGGTATGTTCCCACATTATAAAAACATCTTTCCTTGGTAACTATTTGAAATAAATGTTATCAAATTGGGCTTTAAAATGGGCTCATTTATATCAATTCAGTGAAGGATGGATATAAAACCATGTATAAAAGATATGAAGATGGAAATTGGGTTAGATTACATTGTAAAGTGCTTCCTCCTATACTAGAACTTTTGGTAGTTATTGATATAGGTACAAGTACTATGTTTACACAATTGTTATGGCATCTTCTTTATGGACATTTGAATGTTCACTCTTTAGTGGACTTGTAGAGATATGGTATGGTGAGTGGTTTTCCCACTTTTTGAAAAGATAGTATTCTTTGTGAATCATGTGTTTTAGGTAAATAAAATAGGGAATTTTTTCCTAAGATTTCTTCATGGTGAGCTAACAGATGATTACAATTAGTTCATAGTGATGTTTGTAACATGAATAAGTCATCCATTGGTGGGTTTAGGTATTTTCTATTGTTTATCAATGATTTTACTAGGATGACATGGGTGTTTTTCATAAAAAATAAATCATAAGTTTTTTCTAAGTTTATTGATTGGTTACACTTCATTGAAAAAGAAATAGGTTCACACTTTGCCACTCTTTATTCAAACAATGGTGGTAAGTATACTTCAAATGAGTTTTTGGATTATTGTCAAGAATATGGTATTCATCGATAATACAATAATGCTTACACTCCATAATAGAATTGAGTATTTGAATGGATGAATAGGAATATAGAGGGAACAACACGAGCTATGTTGCATTATAAATAACTTTATGATAAGTTTTAGGCTGATGCCATTAGTACTACAGTGTATTTAAGAAATAGGTCCCCTACAGCTGCAATTTTGGGACAAAATCCATATGAGGCATGGTATGGGTTTAAACCAAAATTTAAATACTTAAAATTTTTTGGATGTCTTTGTTTTGCTTTAGTTCCCACTAAACACATAACTAATTTGGAACCACGTAGTTGAAAATGCATCTTTTTTGGCTATTCTAAAAATAAAAAGGGGTATCATTTTCTTACACAAGATATAGGTAAATTTATAGTGAGTAGGGATGTGGTATTTGATGAATTCATTATAATGAACACTACAGAGATTGACTCCCAAATTGATAGGTCAGAGAGGAAGATTCAAAAACATGCTAATGGATTGAATAATAAAGCTCACCTTCGTAGGTTGTGGTATGACACCAATATTCCTTATATTTTCTCTTCTTCCTATATTACTTCATAGGTTGATGACTTATAAAATGTTGAACATTCTCTAAGTCTTCCTTTGAATGGTGCACATGAGGAGAATTTTGGTGTTCCTAATCTTAACAATTTAGATAAGTATCCAAAATGGGCTAAAAGTACATTTTATAACTTGAAAGTAGATGAATTTAGTCTAACAAGTCCCAAGAGTTATCATAAATAGGTGAATTATGCAATGGTTTTAACTGCTTCTTCCACTAAGCCATCTATGTTTGAGGAGGCTTCTACTGAATAGGTTTGGAAACATTCAATGTAAAGGGAATATGGTGCAATACTTAACAATAATATATGGGTTTTGGTTGATCCTCCTCCACATGTTCAACCTATAAGATGTAAATGGGTTTATAAGACTAAGTATAAATTAGATGGCTCCATTTATAAACATAATTCAAGACTTGTTATGAAATATTATACGCAACAAGAAGGCATTAACTATGAGGAAACATTTGCAACAACTACCAAATGGCACACTATTCATATAGTACTTGCCTTAGTGGCATAGAATGGTTGGAAAGTACATTATATGGATGTTAAAAGCTATTTTTGAATGTTTATTTATAGGAAGAATTATATATGAAACAGCCTTAAGATTTTGAGAAAGTGGGTGCAGAGCATAAAGTGTGTAAATTGATTAAAGCTCTCTATGGGCTCAAACAGGCACCTAGGGCTTGGTATGAAAAAATGGATTCTTGTTGATCTAGAGGTCAATTTAGGAAAGGACCTAAAGTAGATTGAAACTTGTACCATTTCATAGATCATGTTGAGACATTTCCAATGGTATGTGGAATGCAAAAAATGGAGCTAGTATGTTCCTTGTGTAGCCAGTCAAAGTTTAAATCAAATTGGTAAAAATTGGTCAAGTTGGTCAAACTAAAGAAATTAACCAACATGGAATGATTTGATAATAGTTAAAATGCAAAGAGATTATTGAGAGCTTTTTGATACATCTCATGGTTCATAAAATGGAACTTGTATGCACAAAATATCGTGCATTGAAGATCAACTATGGCAAGTTAAAAAAAATTGGGGTTTGGATAAAACATCTAGTTGGGCATCAACAAGTGATGAGTGGACAAGTGGCAAGAGGAGTTTGGACCACATGGTGGGTCTTCAAGCCACCATGTGGTTTTCCACCAATTAATTACCATGGTCCAATTTTATATTATTCTGAATGTTCTAAACAAACCAAATAACCATACCATTTCCATGTAATATATCCACCTCACCAAGTACACATAATCCTATGTTCCATATTCTACCCAACATATTTTCCACATGTCATGCCTTAAGTTTTCACATGAACCCATTTTACATTCATGTTACATGCCCAAACATCCACAAACATCCACATATATACCACATGAAACCCACGTATTTCATATGTCAATTCCATGCCCACTGAAAAGTAAGCTAATACCAATAACTTGGCATTATAAACCATGATTTTCTTGGTAAATACATATCTCACAAACCTTCCAACTTACAAATGTGGGACAAAGGATAAATTTAACCACTAAAAACTATTGAGGAGGGATTCGAACCATGCACTATAGGATAAAAGGATATAAATCCCACCATCATACCCATGGGAAAAATCACTATATAAAGTGTTAAGACTCATATTTGAATGCAATTTAAAAATTGAAAGCAAGTAGATTTGATAGAAGACTATAGAAAAAGAGTTCATGTGGCTCACAGGTGTTACAAGCAAAATTAGCAAAAAAGTCTGAAAAGAGACTAGCATTATTTTTGCCCATAAAACAACTTTCCAGTTGTTCATTTTTCAATTCGAGACATTTGTAAGTACTTTTCAATAATTTTTCCTAATACATTAGCCGATATGGGACCCAGAGACATAGACCTTCGTGCTGAACTCTGTTATCAAATTATGTGTTGAATGTTGTGAATTATTTTGTTAAATTCATGTTTTGTAAGTCAATTTTTTAATTATTCCATAAATTAATATGGTGAAGCAAGAATAAAATATGCAAGTGTAATATTGTTTAAAGTTTATGGATCAGTTTGGTATCATAGTGGTTAGTGTGCTAGGTTAAATTCTATTTAGGCATTGTTCTAGTGTGTTAAGTTTGATATCAAAACTAAATTTGTGGGTGAATTTGTGATTTTGTTGTTTTAACCAAAGTTAGTTATTGTAAAATAATGGATCCAATGCTAGCTCAGATTTAGCTATTATTGAATACCCTTATCACTATGATAATGCAATTATTTCAGTCCCAAGAGCAAATTTAGTAAGTGGTAGAGTAATGACAGGAGCATCAATTTGAGAGGCTCCAATAGAGCATTGATACATTGCAAGTATAACTATAACAAAAACATTGATAGAAGAAGCGAATGCATGAAGATTTAGAGATTTGTGGACACTATGCCCAATGGGGTCACATTTCCAAGCAATGTTGGATCCTACATCCCAGTTAGGCTCTATTATGGTTTAGAAGGAAAAACAAGGAGATAGATAAGGCACCAATTGAGTCTAGTAGTGGTCAATCAATCTGACCAATACTACCTCATCAAGCAACTCCAGAGTCTCTAATACAATAGTTGATGTTGATGGAACTGCTAGATATTAAAATATGCTCTGAGAAAAGTCAAAGGTAGAACTACACTGCTATTACTGAAGGTAAGTTTATGTAGATCTATTTAAGCTAGTGTTTTAGAGCCATTTATATTACTAAAGGTTTCGCACAATGTTTGCACCTAAAGACTCTACCATTACCCTACACTAAGACATTTGGAGGAGTTGATGGAATAGTTTATGGACATGTGACCCAATATGGCATCTTGAATTTTGGCATCAGAGAATTATTCTTTGATCAAGTAGCTCTTGATATAGTTTCAAGAGAAGCGAAGGAGATAACATTTGGTCATTATTATCTCACATCTCAGCATGCCAGAAACACTACATCAGGAGAAGGAATCTAATTGAAAACTAATCATACCTATGAGATTCAGTTTGGGATAAGAGAGAAAACAAAGGTATATTCTAGTTATAGTAGTGATGATTCTAATTCATATACTCCTACTAGTCCTATCAATGAAAATGATGTTGTAAGTCTAGAAGCAAATAATGTTCTGATTATCAATGTATCTTTTGAAGTACATTCTAAAGATGAAAATAATGAAATCAACTCTTTTGTCTATATTGATAATGTCAGGGATCTTGAATATACTAACCCTAAACATTTATCAAAGTCATTTGAAAAGCACATGAAGGGACTAGGTTCTAAGCTGCTAACTAAAATGGGATTCGAAAGAAAAGGCCTTCACATTAATGGTCAAGGAATTGTCCAACCTATTCAACTGGCAAAGAGACCACTCTGTGTAGGATTAGGATATAGAGACAAAGGACAAATATCACAAGAAGTTGATCTAGAGAGTTACTCAAGCAGCAAGTTAGAACACCCTAAAGATTTTAAAGAAGCATTATCAGAGGATGAAGCAGTTAAATCTGATGAAGCGTCTTTAGATGACTTATCAAGGTATGAAAAGAAGAAATGCTCAATTTTTTTTTTTATAATTATGCCTCAAAAAGCCCTAAAAAGATGTTTAAGAGACATGTCAAGAAGAAGACTAACAAAAAGAAGTTGCCTAAAGAAGACATGAAGTTGGGTTTTTACTTCAATGCTAAGGGCCAAATGCTGAAAGAAGATAAGCAAAGTTATCCACAACCTAAGGCAAAGGTTGTAACTACATCTTTAATCAAGCAAAAGACATAATATTGTTAGTCAAAACCTGAGATAACATCAATGAAGGAGACAATAGTTAACAAGAAACTAACATTATATAAATCATCACCTTGAAAAGGTAAGAAACATTTATTTAAAAGAATAAGTGTCAAGCATACTAAGATAGATACTATTTTTGATATAAAAAAAATATCAAATGAATTTAATCTTAGAAAATGTTGTAAAAAATCTAGATCTAGAAACTAAGCCACATTTCCAACCCTATTCTCTAGATAGAATATATGATGGCAACAAAGTACATGTAAATAAAACATTTAAATTAGGGTTTGGTAATACCTCCCAATTTTTAAATGAAGTTAAACTAGATGTGGTTCCACTTTAGTTTAGTGGCATTGTCATAGGTAAACCATATTTGTAAAAAGGAAAATCAGTATAGCATTGTAAGAGATAGGATAGAATATCTTGTGTGAGCACATTGGCATTAACCATTATAGGTAAACGGTGCCTTCAGTGTTATTATATTCATGTATGTTGTAGATAAGAACATTATAGGGCAATAGGAAGATGCCATCATAAAAAACATAAAGAACAACCTGGAAGATAGGTTGTATATTTTAATTTGTTTGTTTTAGAATGTGTATGTTGTTTGAATTTAGGAAAATTCATAAGACCCAAGTATGGGCAATGTTTGTAATCATTACAGTGTTTATAAAGACCCAAGAAGGGCAAAATTTATAAATTATGCTACTATGTAAGACCCTAAGAGGGAAATTGTAAAATGGTGATTGTTATAACACTAGGTGATATGCAACAGTCTCAGATCTAAAGACCTAAAACCAACTGACACTCAAGAGATCATTCGAGCTAGAGCAGAAAGCCAGAGCCATAAAAAAGATCCCCATATTAAGTGCCAGGTCCAATAACAACTTTTTGAGGACAAAAAGCCTTCTTAGTAAGGAGGATTGATCTAGAGGTCAATTCAAAAAATGTCCTAAAGTATATTTAAACTTACACCATTACATAGGTCCCATTATGACATTTCCAATGGTATGTAGAATGTAGAAAATAGAGCTCATATGCTCCTTATGTAGCTGGTCAAAGTTTCAATCAAATTGGTCAAAATTGGTCAAGTTGGTCAAACTATAGAAATTAACCAACATGGAATGATTCAAGAATAGTTCCAATGTGAATATATCATTGAGAACTTTCCATTGCATCTCACGATTCATAAAATAGAGCATCTATGTGTAAAATATCGCACATCAAAGATCAACTAGGGCAAGTTAAAAAAAATTGGGGTTTGGATAGAACATCTAGTTGGATGTAGACAAGTGGTGAGTGGATGACAAGTGGAGAGAGGATATTGGACCATGTGGTGGCTCCTCATGCCACCACATGTCTTATCACCAATTAATTTCCATGGTCCAATTTTATATTTTTTTGAATGTTCTAAACAAACTAAATAACCATACCATTTCCATGTAACATATCCACCTCACCACATACACGTAATCTTATGTTCCATATTCTTCCCAAAAATTTTCCACATGTCATGCCTTAATTTTTCATGTGACCCCATGTTACATTCACATTACATGCCCAAACATCCATAAACATCCACATTTATGCCACGTGAAACGCACGTATTTCATATGTCAATTCCATACCCACCAAAAATCAAGCTAATAACAATAACTTGGAATTATAAACCATGAGATTTTTGGTAAATACATATCTCACAAACCTTCCAACTTACAAATGTGGGACAAAGGATAACTTTGACCACTGAAAACTATTAAGGAGGGATTCAAACAATGCACTATGGGATAAAAGGATATAGATCCCACCATCATACCTGAGGGATGAAGCACTATATAAAGTGTTAAGACTTGTATTTAAATGCAATTCAAAAATTTAAAGAAAGAAAGTTTGTTATAATACTATAACAAAGGAGTTTATGTGGCTCACAGAAGGTGCTAGAGGCAAAATTAGCAAAAAATCCCAAAAAGAGACTAGCATTATTTTTGCCCATAGAATAACTTTCCAGTTGTTTATTTTTCAATTTGGATATGTTTGTAAGTAATTTTAAAATATTTTTCCTAATACATCGATCGATATTGGACCCAGAGATGTAGGCCTTTGTGCCAAACTCTGTTATTAAATTATATGTTAAATGTTGTGAATTATTTTATAAAATTCATGTTTTATAAATCATTTGTTTAATTATTCTATAAATTAGTATTGTGAAGCAAGAATAATATTGTTTTAAATTTTATGGAACACCTACTTGAGACAATTGGCTTTCAACATAGTGACTCTGATGATACTCTCTATATTCAAGTGTAGGGTAAGAAATTGCTAATTCTTGTTCTCTATGTCAATGACATATTTATCACAGGAAATGATGAAAACCATAACAAGTGTGTGAAGAAGGAGTTAAAATATGGGTTTGAGATGACAAATATTGGACTCCTTCACTATTATCTAGGCATATAAGTAACTCAGAAACATCAAAGTATTTTCATTTCACAATATAAGTATATTTTTGAGTTATTAACTAGGTTTGGCATGAATGATTATAAACTTGCCCTCACTCTCATGGAAATTGACTAGAAATTATCTAAGGATGATGGTAGTTCATTTTTTTATGGCACCAAATATAGATAATTAGTGGGAGGTTTGATATATTTGATGACTACTCAGCTTGATATATCATTTTTAGTTGGAATTTTGTCTAGGTTTATGCATGAGCCTAGAGAAATTCATTGGCATGTATCAAAAAGAGTACTTCATTACCTTCAGAGAATGAAAACATATGACCTTGATTACTACCATAATAATAACTTTAAACTTGTTGGGTATTGTGATGTAGATTTTGAGTACCACCGATATAAGAACTTTAAACTTGTTGGGTATTGTGATGCAGATTTTGGTGGATGTGTCAATGATAGAGTATCCACAACATGATACACTATGTATATGGGTTCAGTTTCCATCACTTGGTGTTGTAAGAAGTAGGATATAGTGAAGTATGGGATGCTTCTAGAGAAATTGTTTACTTACAGTGTATTCTTAAAGATATTCAATTTTTTTAGATTGCTCCTACACTGGTATATATCGATAATCAAAGTGCAATCAAGATGTCCAAGAATATAGTATTTCAATCCAAAACAAAACATATGGATGTCAAATATCATTATCTGCAAATGATGGTAGTTAATTTAGTACTTGATCCAATATATTTTCCAATTGTTGATTAGACAGCTGACATTTTCATAAAACCCTTTGACATAATCAAATTTTAAAAAATTCAAAAAATGCTTGGCATGTGTCCAAAGAACTAACTTTAGATCAGAGGGGGTTTTTTAGATTGATTCCAAAGTCTTAACTTAGTTTAGGATTTTGGTAAGTTAAATTAAATAATGTAAATGGGGCATGCTTATTTTTTATAAAGACACCCCCATAAATAAATGAAGTTAGATTTATGTTTATGTTAATAATAAAACTACCTTACTAGTTGCATTCTTGTATATAGTTGCTTGTAAAAGTTAATAGGTTTTTATTGGTCATGAGGTGAAAACTATATATTCATGTTTGGATTTGTATAAAAGGTTAACGTTATATTGGCACCCTTTATATGTACTTTTTTTTTTAATTAAATTAATAAAATACTTGTGGACCCGAACTCAGTGGGTACAAGATTCAACCTAAGTGGTTTATGTTCTATCAAATGTAAGGAAACATGAAAACATAGATTGTTATGCGAATTTCATCTATCAAAAAAATCAAAAGCTAAAGCTAAGAACAATAATCAAATACTTGTAACCATTATAAAACACATTCTAGAAAAGGAATGACAAGATGTTGATTTTATGAGGAAGGTCAAGTCCTATCCATGGTCCTACACTTCAACTCATAAAAGAGAAACCCATGAGGGTGCCAAAAAGTATTGGAAGAATAAATGGGATAATAAAAAGATGGTATTTGTGAGGAAGGCCATGTCCTATCCATGGTCTTACACTGCAACTCACAAAAGAGAAACTAGAGGGTTGTTAAAAAGTGTTGAAAAATGAGAAAACAAAGAGGATAAAAGTACATCATGAGGAGGACCAGGTCTTATCCATGGTTTTACAATGCAACTCATGAGAAAAAAGGGGAAACTAAAAGAAAAAAAGTAAGGACTAAGGTTTACGAAAAGAGAGAACTATTGTAAAGGGTGAGACCCATGTAAGTATCCTGCAAAGAGTGTTAGATAAATAGTGTATGGAAAGCATGAAAAGAAGGGAAGGATTAGGCAAAATACTTATTGAGTAATTGTGCATTGGTGAGCTCTTTGAAAATATGGCCTTCATTGGTTTGAAGGTGATAAGTACTTGGACTAAGAATGTCTTTAAATAAATAGAGGCCCCATCATTTTTAAGCGTATTTATTTTCTTTGTCATGAGTGTAGTCTAATTTAAGGACAAGATCACCAATACTAAATGTGTGAACTTTAACTCATTTTTTATGTTGTTTGGCAATACGAGATTTGTATTGGTGATTGTGTTGTAAAGTATAAAGATGGTGTTCATCAATGAGATTGAGAGAATGAAGGTGAGCTTCACATAATTCTTCATCAGGTATGATACCATGAATAGATATATAGAGATATGTAAGCTCAATTTCTAATGGAAGAACTGATTTAGATCCATAGAGTAGAGAGAACAGAGTTACCCTAGTGGTAGTATATATGTTAGTGTGATAGGCCCAAAAATTAGGATAGAGATGAAGATGATAATCCATGTGGGTTTCATGAAATTTATTTTGGATAATTTTACTAAGAATTTTATTTATGGCCTTAACTTGTCCATTACATTGTGGATGATAGGATGTGGAAAAATTTTGATTGATTTTAAATTTAACATAGAGTTGTTTGATGTCTTTATTTTTGAAATTACCACCATTATCTAAAATTATAGTATTAGGGACACCAAAGTGATAAATGATTTGACTAAGGATGAATTTAGATATGGTGGTATCAATGACATTAACAAGGGGCATAGCCTCAACCCATTTGGTGAAATATTATATGGCTATGATGATAAAGACATGCCCATCTTGAGATCAAGGTAATTTATCTATGAGATCTAATCCCCACATGGAAAATGGCTAGGGAGATTCTATAATTTGAAGCTCAACTGGAGGTGAATGAATTAAATCATCATGAAGTTGGTAAGGAGGAGTACACTTTTTAGCAAATTTGATGGCATCCTTTTCAAGGGTGGGCCAAAAGTATCCCATAAATAAGCATTTGTGGGTTATAGCATGTCCACTATAGTAGACACTATAAATGCACCCATGTACTTGTTTAATAAGAGGAGGCACCTCATTTTGCATAGCACAGTGGAGCAAGGTAAATTTAGCATTATGATAGTTTAGGATGTTATATCAAAATATATACTTAAAAGCTTATTTACAAATATGAATCTTTTCACAAAAATCTAGGTTGGGAGGATAAGTTTGGTGTTACATAAATTAAATGATGTCTTTGTACCATGGGCTTTGTCAAATGGTTACAATCTCAACGTGGTAGATAATTGAATCATGTGGTTGAATAGACGATGGAAATTTTCTTATTTGGATAAGAAAAGTGGGATCGATAAAAACTTGGTGCATGATGATAAAGAAGTGAAGGAATCAATCATAAAATTTTGGTCTTGAGGGATAGGCTTGATAGTGAAATAAATGAAATCCTTGGCAAGAGTGGTTGAAATTTAATGATAATAAATGAGATTCTCACTTTTGCATTGGTAATCACCATTAACTTGGTAGAAAATGAGCTAGGAATCACCTAAAGAATGCAAATATTAGATATATAAATCAAGATTAGATCTCATGCCTAAGATTAAATCTTAGTAATTTACCATATTATTAGTGTCATCAAATGTTAAGCAAAAATCTAAAGGGATTATTTTTCCAAGAGGGATTGTAAGAATACAACCTATCCCAACTCTTTGAAGGCATTTAGCACCTTCAAAGTGAAGGATCCAAGTATCCTCGTGTAAATTGACATTGATTTTAGCAAGTTCTTTGATAAATACTTTTGGTTTAGTATCAGGGAGGATAGTTTATTCATCAAAATTACTTACTTCAATATCAACAGTGAAGTTATGGAAGTGATATTTAAGGGATATAGCTTGATTAAAACCTTCAATATAGAGAATATTATCATCTGAAAGACTATTTTGAAGTTGATCAATAATGGGCATAGGAGTGGTAGTAATTTGATCAGTGATGATTTTCCCTTTGATAGCTTTTTAAGTAATAATTTAGAGATCAAATTCCATGAGAAGAACCATCCACTTACCAATTCTATCTCTAGGAAGAAAAACTTTGGAGAAGTGACGAAGGGGATCAAAATGAATGATAACATAAGTGGTCTGATAAATTGTATAATGTCAAAGTTTTTTGGATATAATATATATGGAGAGGTAATCATGTTCAAATTTTATGTAACATTTCTCATAAGCAATAAGGCCTCGACTGATATAGTAGATGGCATACTCTCTTCTCATATCATATTGTTGGGCAAGCATTACCCTAACTGATATGGGTGTTTAAGAAGTGTATAAGATCAAAGGTTGATATTTAGAATGGGGCTGAAGCTTAGGTGGGTGAAGCAATGATTATTTCATATTATCAAATTCTTTTTTACAAATATCTATCAATTCTAGAGCATTACCTTTCTTAATAAGAGAATTGACAAAGTGGATACGGTATGCCATTTCAAGGATGAATCATCTAATTGCCCCAAGTTTACTAAGATATGTGTGAATGTCCAAAATGGATAGAGGGATGGGTATGTTGATGATAGCACTAATCTTAGTAAGGTCAACATAGATGCCCCAAAGAGAGACTAATAATCCTAATATTTTACCGAATGTGACACCAAAGACACATTTGTAAGGATTTAGTCTAACTTTGTATTTAAGAATATGGTTGAAGATAATGGTAAGACTAGAAAGATGAGTCTTATGATATTTATACTTAGTAATGAGGTCATACACATAGGTTTATATAATTTTGTGGATAATATCATGAAATATATTAGTCATTTGTCATTGATAAGTAGCTTTGGAATTTTTAATTTTGAAGGGAATTTTAACATAGCAATAAGTGCCCCATTTTATGGTGAAATTTGTCTTATTTTGGTCTTCAAAAGCAATGTGAATTTGATTATATCCGAAGAAGCCATCTATGAGAGAACATTTCATAACCAGTTGTGGAATTTACAATGGCATCTATTGAAGTTAGAGGAAAACTATCCTTGGGACAAGTAAGATTAAGATTACAAAAATCAATAAAAATGCAAATGATCATGGTGACATTTTTCTGAATAGGAAATATGTTAAAAACACATTCAGAATAATACATAGGTTTGATAAACTTAGTATCAAGAAGTTTGATAATTTATTTATGACATAAGGTGGAAAATTTGGGTGGAAATTTTTGTTGCTTTAGACACACAGATTTGGCTTTGAGATAAGTGAGATATTGTGCACCATAATGCTAGGTTCAATACCATGCATGTACTCATAGGACCAAGTGAATATCTCATGATATTTATTGAATAGTAAACTAAATTTATCATGTTCGATAGGTAAAATTTCATGATAAATGGTAATAGGTCAAGGGCATGATGGATTACCATATTCAATTTGAGTAGTTTCTTCTATAAGCATAGCATTTCCATCTTGGAAGTAGTATGGTACATTTGGTAAAAATAAAATGGATTAGCTTTAGGGTCGATGCTAGCGATGAAGTTGTTAAATTTAAGGGGATTTATTTTTAAAATTCCCAAGTTTTTTATGTTGTTGAGGAAGTTGAGATTCCCAAGCATGAAGTAATTCAAGAATAGATTCATCGCTAGGCAAAGTGGGAAGAGGGCCATAATACTCAACATTTACTTCAAGATCAGGAATTTTATTACCATGGTGATCATATTAAAAATGTATCTAATGGGCATATGTGGCCTTAGAATCTAATTTAATATTGGGAGTAGGAGGAGTAAATGGATCATAAGTGATTGGTATATCATTAGTTTATTTGATAGGGGAAGAATCAGATGTAATGATGGGATCTGTAGGTGGTAGAGAAGATGTAAGAATCTGTAAAGGTTCAGAAGGTAAGAGTTGTTCTACCACCCAAAGAATATGAAAAAATGGAGAATTAATAGGAGGTACATGACCTTGAGGATCATAATCTGTAGAAATGGTGTTAACATCCTGGTTGAAATCATGTATTTGAGCTAAGGTTTTTAGATAATGTTGAACATCCAAGTCTCAAGATTGAGTTTGGGTCATGGTGTAGTTATCATCATAGGTTGGAGAAATGGTACATGCTTGAGATTTAGGGGGAGTTTTAAAATGTGAAATTATGAGATTACTAAACTTTTATGGATACATGATTAGAGGGTCTTGGAATAATTTATCCACTCCATACTCATTTTAGGTGAAAGCATATTTTGATAAAGAAGGTTCTTGAGCATTACATGGAGGGGGAAAATCAATGATCTCATCAATGAGTGGTAGAGTGAGATCAAGAGGTAATAAAGAAGGAAGAAGCCACTCTAAGATATAAGGAGGTAGCTTACTAGTGTTTTAAGTATGTTGCAAGTCATTAGGTTTATCATCATCAAAATCAGCAAGAGTGGCCTGTAAGTTTGGATTGATATTGATGAACTCAGGTAAGGGAGAATTATTGATGGTAGGAATGGTAGGGATGTGATATTGAGATTTTGGATCAGGAATTTGAATACTCTAAGGGTTGGGATCAACTTAATACTTATATCATTTATAATTATGAAGGAATTTAATGCATTAGTTATCAAAAGAAGTGATGGCCCTAGTCCAAGGTTGATTGAGGAGAATGTTATAAGATAGAGGCAAATCAAGGACTATAAGTTTAGTTTGGATGGTTTTAGGTCTGATTTTTAGGTGAATCTAAATATATACTAGTGGATTTTGATTATTTTTATCAAATCTATGACAAGTAAGGAAAGTTTGTTTGAGATGATCTTTATTATATCCAAGCTATTGGATGATCCATAAATATGTCACATTAATATCAGACCCTTCATCAACTAAAATTTTATGGATAAGGGTAGTATTAATGGCTTTTTTAATGAATAGTGGTGGATCATTAGTACAAAAAAATATCTCATCATTAATCATGTCATCTTCAATAAATTCAATGTATGGTTTGGAAGGACACACGGATTCAATGGTATGCATGTTGGTAGGTTGAGGCTCAATAGAGGATGGTTCTTCATCTAGAGAATATGGATCTTCAATTTCTTGTAATTATTGCATATGGAACTTGTGATGATAAGAAGTATGGACTAACTCCATAAGTGGAATCTTGCAAGGCATGGAGTTAATTTCTTTGATAAATTTCCAATGGGATTTATAAGAAGAACCAGTGCAATTTTTGGAAGGTAAGGTAGATTTTGAAGGAATATAATTTATCTGGGTTTTGGAAGGAGGTGGTTCCTCAAGATCTTCCAAATCTAAATTAGTGGTTGTAGTATCTTTGAGAAGTTGTTTTCCAAAGATGGTTTTTTAGGTTTGGTGGCAGGATCCTATTAAGCTAGTTTGTGATGATAATTGACCTTAGCTATGTTAAAATATTGAGAATTGTTGTTATATTGGTCATAATCAGCATCAATATCACAAAAATCCTTGGTATTTTCTTGATTATTATCTATGCAAAAAGTTTTTTAGTTATTAAAATAAGCTTTAAAAGCTTATCAATTTTGAGAAGTGGTGTTGTACTCTTGATGAAGTTAAATCATGGTTTCGTGATTGAAGGAATCACCAAGAATGTAGAAGACATCAAATTTAGTAACCCTCAACAAGTTTCATGGGAGTGATCAATGTCGATGTGGAACCAAAAAAAATGAATAGAGTCATACCATTCAGGAGGATTATTAGGATAATTAAAAGGTTTGGAGGGCACTAAGAATTGATTATTTTAATGCATAATGAGCGGTATGTGAGAAGATGGGGGAGTGTTAGTTTTGGTAACCCCCAGTTTGGTTTCAAGAGTATTTCTATTGATAACATTAGTATAATTTTGAAAAGATCCTTTTATTAATTTGGGATTAGGTTTGAATTGCTTCATGAGGAAGTCTTGATGTTTAGCTTGGTCAAGAGCTTCATTAAGTGTTTGAGGAGCAAAATTTTAATCCTTATATTGAAGTGGAGTTAAATTAGTTATAAAGAGTTTTAAAAAATTGTCATCAGTCATGTTATGGTCAGTTTTATGGGCCAGAGATTTCCATCATTTGATAAAATCATGAGTTGATTTGGTGGGAGATTGCTTAACATTGATTAAATGGCTAAGACAATTTTTGGGAAGATCATTATGTTGAAACTCTTTGACTAAAGGATTTACTAAATCCTAAAGTTTCCAAATGAAATGTTGGGGAAGTTATTTTTACCATTCCAATATATCACCAGTGAAGTTTTTAACTAGAATTTTAGTTATGGTAAAAGTATTAGTTTGGATCCACTCTTTATAAAGATTACCAAAGGCTTTGAGAAAGGATGCAAGGTCTTTAGTCCCATCATTTTTTATAGTTGGAGATATATTACCAATATAAATGGACATAATGAAAGGAGATAAAGGCTCATTTTGGATGTTTTGAGGCATTTTATTATTCATAATAGATTGAGAAATAACATTTCTTAGGGCATCTCTAAGAGGTAGAGGAATAAAATTTTGACTGGCTTGAGGATTGAGAGCCAAAGGTTGATTAGCCATATTGATCAAATGACATTTTAATTGCATCATTTGAGATGTGTTAAAAGTTTTCATTATGTTCATTTGTTGAATGACTTGTGTAAGAAGTTGAGTCATATCAATTGGCAAGTTGGTGTTTGTAAGAGAACTCCCCAAATTGGTATTAGGGGGAGGGTTATTGGAAGGTAGATTATTAGTAGGATTATTTGATAGACTTATGTCAATTCATCCCACATTATGTTGAAATTTTTGAAGATGAGAATTGTCTTTATAGGTATAAAAAGGATTAGATCCATCCACTTCATCTTGAGGTATGAATTGAACCATGTTGCAATCCACAGATAAAGGAGGGGAAGAGGTGCTCCAAGAGTGAGGGTTCTCTTAGGAGGAAAAGAAAGGGAGAAATGAATATTCCATATAGTGTCTAAAAGGATTCAAGTTGTTCAAGAAGATTACAATAAGGGACTTCATGATGATTTGAGGAAATGAATATAATGTTAAGTAAATAAAAACAAAACCTTAAATCAAATAAAAAAGATAGCAGTAAGAGTAAAGAGTTAACTAGGTTGACCTACTAGTACAAACTAGGAAAAACATAGTCTAATAACGATCCAAGGTTGACCAAGTTGATCTAGTAGTGTAACCTGAATGGTCAAAAGGGATACAGAGTTGACCAAGTTGACTTAGTACTATAGGTAGGGAAAAATATAGTATGTAAGAGACTATGTCGAATAAGTGGATAGTGTACTAAAAATAGGAAAATATTTTGTAATGTAATTTGAAACAAGAAATGAAAGAAAACACACAAGTAATTGGATCAAATAAAATGATCCAATTAGAGCACACATTACAAAACCTTGCACCAATGATGGTCAATGTAAGTTTTTATAATACAACATATTATGAGCAAAGATCAAGTAATCAACTAAAAAGTAAATTCTAACTAAGTGGTCATCCTGAATGTTGTTAGATTATTATAAAGTGTTAATTTAAGTGTGATAGGAAATTTGGATGAAAGTAGGGAACTAAAAAGTAATCTATGGATGGTTTCAAGATGTTTAGGATGAAAGGGATCTATATTGGTAATGGTACCAATTTGGTATTAGGGCCTACCCCCTCACTTCATAATCTCATAGCGATAAGGGTATCAGGTGATTTTTCAATATATACCATTAACCACATGTTTATACTTGGCTAGAAAACCAAGTCAACTTCCCCCTTGGCGATGTAATCCAGTAGGCAGGCCTTGGGTAGACAAATGTTTAAATGCATTTTGAAATTATGTGATCTAGTAGTGTGTTCAAGAAAGATAAAAATAGTGAAACTAAATGGTATATTGAAAAACCACATAATTAGACTATATGAGTTATTTTAAGCATGCAAACAACTAAAAGTGAAAGTATGAATTAATTACTAGCATATAGTTGTTAATTCCCAACTTAATCACAATATAAAGTTGGTTAAGATGATAATGTATGAAAACATTATAGAATAGAGTCGATAGGGTCGCTATTATACTATAGAATCAAAAGTCCTTAAGAACTAAGTCAATCAGATCAACCTTGTTTTTTAGATAAAAGATAGACTACAAAATGAGATCAACCAGGTTGACCTAGTCTAATGTAGGATTGCAATTTTGAAGATAGTAAACTTTACAAAACATAATTGTAAGGAAGAACTAAATTTCAAGAAAGATAAAAAAATGAACCTTGGTGGGTTGGAAGATGTTGAGGACTGTGAAATTTCTATTGAAGTGCTTTGAATTCTACTTTCAAGTTCTATTAACTGTGTCAATTAGGTTGACCTAATTCTAAAATTTCCTATATTTTGAAGCCTATTAAGATGACTAAGTTGACTTGATTGACCTATTTTGATATCTAGAAGTTGATTATGATACTAAGTTGACCTGCACAACTTAGTTTTCTATTCTGGAAGCTGAATAAGAGAATAAGTTGACCTAGTCAACATTATCTATTATTTAGAAGTGAATAAGAGTACTATATTGACCTATTCAATCTAGTAACCTATATCTAATGAATGCCTATATAGAAATAATGAAGTCATTTTGATGTGATTGTGTGTTAAACCTACACACAAAAGTTACAAACTATATTGTCCTGATCGACCTTGTATCACAAATATAGAAAAATAATAAGATGATAGAAATGAAAATCATGAAAGAAAAATTTACAAGGGTTATATTTGCATTAGGTTCACTAGAATGTCTATAATTAGAAATGCATTAGATCCATAAATCAATCCTAGCTTGTAGAAGATAGATCCTACTTACACTTTCGATTGGGGATACATTAAATAATCAGGAACATGAACAATATGGATCTGATAGACCTAATGAGGGGATTTATTATCACAAATAATATCACTAGGGAGGGTTAAAAATCCTTTAGTAAGAAAAATCATGAAATAACCCTAACTAAGTCCTATGTTTTCATATTCATTATACTAATAATAAGTAAAGTAAATAAACCTAATCTAGTGCTCACCAAATTTTATGGCACAAAGTGGGGGTAATAAACAACAAAATTAAACATGTATAAGAGACTCCTAATTAAACTATGTATAGGTAAAAATCTAATGCAATGGATAAGAATATTAATATTATTCAAAAGCTATTACTTATGCTACTTCTATCTACTAAATAGAGGAGCAAAGCTAGATATACTTACCTAAAAGATGAACCCATCTAGATGAAATCTCTCCCTTGGCCAAAGGTGTTTTTCAAGAGATTATTATGGTTTATAAGGATCACTAAGAAAGGCCAAATCATCCAAGACTTCTCAACAAAACTAGATTATTCTCCAAGTAGAAACCCTAAGCTAAGACTCCTCAAGTAAAATGGTGGAAGAATAGATTGTAAAGAAGTGAAAATGAATAATAACTCTTGATGTCTCTCAAATAATGGAAAAATGGATGTGTATATATATAGGTAGATTTAACCCTAAACCTTTTTGAAATTTTAGGCTGACAAGGAAAACCCAGTCGACCTAGTATCATTATTGATAAAAACATACTAGATCATGAACTAGGTTGGCCAAGAGCCAACCTAGACCCTAAATATTTATTTCCAATAAGAATACAAGGTCAATGAAGACAACATAGTCATGTAAACTATCAAAAATTGGTTTTAGGTTAGGAAAAAGGGTAATGAATGTGGAAAATGATTGGAGGAGTATACAAAAGAGGAGATAAAGCTTAAGGGAATGGTTTTAGGAGCTGGTTCGATTGGTAATAAGTGCCAATAAGGGATAATGGTCATATGAAGCACTAATGGTATACCCACCCCTTTTCTATTGCACCCATTAGGGCATGCACTCAAAGAGATTGAGACTTGATGGGTTCCTTCAAGATAGAAAGCATCATTAATTGATAAAGTTTGAAAATATTATGTGTATACACTTTATGTTATGGATGTGATATATTAAACTTATCATACTAGCAAGGATCATTTATATATGCTAAATTTACATGTGTATAATCTATGATGCTCTGATTATGTCTCATAGGAATCTATGGTGGTGAAGTATTAATAAAAGCTATAGGGGTTCATAGAACCCAATGTTTTATGCTCTATAAATTCTTGTGTGTAATAGTGGGTCTTTTCACCCATTTCAAACCATGGTGTTCTAATGTAGGTAAAATTCTAGGGTATGGAGATGTAAGTGAGGATCTAAACGAGTCCATTGGAGTTCTTTGATGTAAATGTCTCTCAAGTATGGGGTTATTATGAAAGGGGTTTACTTGTTACTTAACCTTTCACACATGATTAACCTTGGTATATTTTATAATCAACTATCATGGAACCAATTTTTTCTATTATAAAAGGTGTTCATATATAATCCTAGAAACTTTAATTACCATGTTGGCATGAATATACTTAATAAAACCATGCATGATGTAAGGTATTGCATGGATATTATGCATCCAAGGATGTCCCAATAGCATATTAAAAACTCTTGTATGTGGTATAACCAAAAAGGTAGTCATCATGTGTGTTGGACCAAATTCAAGAGGTAAATAATTCTCACCAAAAAACTTGTTATAGCTTCCCATCAAATGATTTTATCATTTTAGTTGAAGGGAATAAATCATCATGTGTGTATCCCAAATTTGTGAGTAATATCATGGTACATACATTCTCACTACCACCATTATCAATCATAACACTATTTATTGGTTGATGATCAGTATATACCCTGATACATAAGGAATGAAGATCTAAGTCATCATCCATAATCTTGTTATCATTGAATTAAATATAAGGTCTCAAAATAATAGGAGGTATCTTTCATATAAATGTACCAATAATCCCATATATTGGGTTCCCATAATGTGATGGAGGAGGATGTCCATGATATGCAATTTTCACTTCCAGAGTTGTCTTAGAATGATCTTGTAATGGATTGTTGAATACCTTTTATTTGTGATAATCACTTGGTTTTCATCTTGAATCTATGGGAGGATCCTCAAAGATAGTTTGCTCACTATCAATAATATCATGTATCTTGTATTTTAGTTTATAACCTTTTTTTATAGAATACCCTGCACATTGGTGAGTCATAATAGGCATTGGTATCATATCCTTTTGCTAAAGGTAGACTTGTATCAACCACCATATGAGGAGGGAGATATATGATATGACACTCTACTATATTCAGAAGTAATGAAGTTAGAGACTCAGGTAATCATGTAAATTATCTCTTAAGTACAATGGAAGATGAGCTTATTAGTTTGTTGTGACATTATATTAACTATGGTAGTTGTGTCATTTTTAGACTTGGTAGGTTTTACCTTGTAACTTGGTTTGATATGAAACTTGTTGGTAGATGTAGTAGGTGTGTTAGCTACATACTTAAGCTTATTTAATGAAATAAGTTTAATTTCTATATATCTAATAATATGGTATAAGTCATCAAATGATTTAAATTTCTTAAAAATAATAAACTCGTGTAAGGGAGCAAGAAAACTATTCTTGAATATTTCTTGAAGTTATTTAATCACCATTTCATTTGTCATTTTGTCCAACATTATGTTATATCCTAAGACATATTTAATAATCGGTTCATTGGTTGCTTGTTTGATCTTGGAAATTTATGCATATGACATCTTTTCAATAATGTTAATTGAAAAATGTGATAAAATTTGATCAATTAGGGGTTTAAATGCTCTTACTAATTTTATTGGGAGATCACAGAGCCATATCAAAGCATAGTCTTTTAAGCTTCTTGGAAATAATTTGGTCAATAATTTTTCATTAGAAGCATAATCAAGGGATGCCACATAAAAATATCAAAAATGTTTCTTAATATCACCCTTGCCATCATAAAGTTTGAATTTGGTTGCCACAAAAATAATTGGTGAAGGGTACATAGATATCTTAGGTGTAAGAGGGTTATGAAATACCTATTTTGAGTCAATATCATGGGGTGATTTCATATAGTTTTTATCAGTGTTGATAACCTTAGTTTCCAAAAAAAAAATAGTTTTTACAAGATATTATACATTTTGACCACTAAGAATTGAAGTTTGAGAAGTCACCAAAGGGGATGCAAAAACTTGTGTTAAAATAGGCATTGAATCAAGTAATTGGGTTGAATTATTAATGGATCCCATGGAGGATGTAGTAATTGTAGGATCATATAAGGGTTCATTATTAGATGTGGAGGCAATAGCCTTATCATGTTTATTTATTTCATCTCTTGTAACATTAAAAATACATCAATTAACTCTTTATTTGCATTCAAATGATCGATTAATGCTTATTTTTCTTACCTTTCAAAAATATCTGTGTTATTAAGATTTTTCATTGTTTATAAATGTATACAAAGATGCTAACAAGTGAATAAAATAAAAATTAAGAATATAAACAACAATATAAGACCCTAGGAGGTTGGAAACCCTAAAATAAGCTAGGTTTTCAAATAAAGACTCAGAGGTCAGGTTCATCAAATGTTTAACCATTTTTTGAAATTTAAGGGTTAGGAGGAATAAACTATTCAAGAGTGAAATAACCATGTTCTTAAAATTAATCTAATTAAATAATTCAATTTATGATATTCAATTTTAATGCTAAATTGTGAAAAAAATACTAAATATATAAATTATAATACAAAATAGTATTTTGATTGCATAATCATAAAGGATAAATAATACTTAGTTTATGCAATGATGTGCAGATAGATCTAATATGTATATGTGTGGAAATAAGTTGTTTGATGTTTAATAAATAGTCATCAAATTTTATAAATATTATTTTTAGTTACCTAGACATTTGTGTTGCCCTGTGGACATTTGTGATAATGCTGCTATTCAAATCTTGATGAAATTTTCATGTACGGTATGTTCATTGTATCAAGATGTTACCATGTGGCTCTTTTTGGGTTTCTATCACTTTTCATCTAATGTATTTATATCTCATACATTGGCTCTATATCACTATTTTTATCTCAAACCCTAGCTCTCCACCTTGGGTTAGGTTACCTTGCCAAAAAATGGATTAGTGTGCTCACAGTGTCAAGCTAACTTTAAAAACCCCTCTATCAATGTGTGTTGCCTACATAGTCAATAATCCAAATAAGGCCTCAAACTTACGTATTTATCCACTATGTGTGGGATTGTGTGTGCACAAGGGTAAAATATACTATATGAATATACATTTAGTGATCTATCTTGTAACTTGACAAATATAGCTCATGCATTGTCTTTTCAGTGCTTCAAACTTGTAGTATGATTACTTCTATGATTGATATGAAAATGTGAATGAATAGGTTAGAATAACATAGACATGTAATTGATAAATTGAGATATAATAGGTGTTTACTTGATATTTATAGATGTCTGAATTAATTAGATTTGACTTATATTTATACTTGATCTTTTGATATAATCCTCATGAAAGGGTTAATGCCAATCTTAGGTCAACTCATACACATTGAAATATTTTCAAATTTGAATGGTTTTAGGGTAAAGGCACTTATTATAGAGAATATATAATATTTTCAATGATATTATCTTACCTTGAATGCAATTATCAAGGATGGAAAGTTGTTAAGGTTCTATAAATGATAGTGAAGGATATATATCAAATTTTAGGAATTATGTGGTTACAAGTGATCTAGATAATCATAATAATTAGGTTTAAACTAAGAAATAAATAATTATACCCTATGAGGTGGCAAGTATGAGCCTTTTGGATGTACGAAATGTAAAATTGAAGGTTAGATCATTGAGATATATTTTTCAAGTGTACAAGACTAGTTTAACGTAAAAATCCAAATTTAAGCATCTACACCAACAAATGGATGAAGGTGGTGGAGATGATATGATGAGGTCAATGAGTGGTGATGGGATAGCATAATCTTCATAGGGGTTCCTAGGAGACCCAATTTTGATGTTGGAGAAAATTTCCTTAAGATCAGTAGAAGGATCACTAGGATTAGTCATAGTATATGCATCCAAAGTAGGATCAAATTCATTTTGACAATCTTCTATAGATAAATATTGCAAGAAATCTATTATGACTTCATCAGCTTGATTAGGATCCAAAGATATTCTTGGTGGTGGATTGGAGGTATCTGGATTAGGAGTACCTTTAAAAATTTAGGCATTATTATCATCCATAGTGATATCAATAAGGGATGATGTTTTTGATAAGGAATCTAATTTGAATACAGGTGTTGAACATGATCCTAATGAAGATAAGACTTTTAATGTTGACTTTGATGTACACTCTGATGTAATGATACTATTAGAATATTTACTATCTAGAATTGACCTCTCAATAAGGGTTATTTGATGTGATGGTGGAGAGGGAGATGATGGATGGATGATAGACCCATATAAGGAGTCATGAGAGATGGAAGGACTAGGTTTATGGGGAAGAGACTCATCTTCGATGGAGGATTTGTTGAATACAGGGGAACGTGGAGGAGGGGTGTGGTGTCTTTACCTTGGCTTGGAAGGGAAAGGGATTGATCAGGAATTGAATCTTGGCATTCCTCTTTTTATGCACCAAGGGATGGAGACTCATCTAGTTTATCCTCGATTATTATGTCACCATGGTTGATGAGATCTTGGACATAATCTTGAAAAAGTAGACAATGATTAATAGCATGCCCCTAGGTTTGATGATATGCATAATATTGGTTATATTTATACCAAGAGGGCTTAGGCATAGTGGGATCAAGATATTGAATGGGTGGATAAACCATCATGTTTATGATGACTAATTATTTGAAAAGGGCTTTCAAGGACATATTAAGGGGAGTATAAGTACCTACTTCACTTTATGACATGGATATGGAAGCATTGAACTTTTGATCAGGTGGTTTTTGATGTGACTAGGTGGATCGATTGGTATTAGTTGAGGTGACCAAGATTGGATTCCCTTTGCTAGTATGGGAATGGGTAATGGATGGTTTATGGCTAGTGGGTGGATGATTAGTATAGGTTTCACATGAAGGGGCTTGGATGGAAAGTGAAATGAGTTAAAGTGGATCAATACCTTTGGTAAGTGGGACACCCATCTAAATAAGCCATAGGAAGATCTCATCCTTGTTGTTACCTATGTATTGGTTTATGAAAGCTAAGTCTAACTCAATGGTGAAAGGATGATAAGAGATGGATGATGAGAGGGAGGATAAGGATTAAGTATGGTTTTAAGATTAGATGTTAGATTGATAGTATAATAGGTGATAACAACCTATCAACAATGTCTAGTTGTCAAATTAGTAAAATGATTAGAGATTTGATGGGTGCCTAGATTTAAACTAGCAAGATGATGAGTGATGGGTGCTAGTTATGAATAGGCAAGATGATTAAACTAGAGATGATTAGATTGATAATGATGGGTTTACTAGATTAAAACTAAAAAAGTGATAAGATGCTATCAAAATATAGACCATGGTATGAGATCTAACTAAATGATGAGTGATAGTGTATTAAGATGATAGGATGATGTGGATGGTTAACAAAAGGAATAGCTCAAAACCTCAGACTAATTTTCTCAATATGGGATGGCATAGGATTGTGTGATGAATATGGTAAGGCTATGGGAGTAAGGACAAATGTGTGTGTGTGTGTGTGTGTGTGTGTGTGTGTGTGTGTGTGTGTGTGTGTGTGTGTGTGTGTGTGTGTGTGTGTGTGTGTGTGTGTGTGTGTGTGGTGATGAAATGATCAAGGTTATGATGAATGTTATTTGGATGGTATGGACATGGGTGTGACCTAGAAAGCCAACTAGGATAAGATAGGATGAGGTGAGACTATATGGATGATGGAGACAAGATCAAGACAAATGATTAGGTATAAGACAAGACATGTAGGATATGGTTAAATTAGAAGAATATTAAAAGATGTAAAGTACAATAACAAAAGTATAATATGTACAAGGGGGATGTTTAACAAGGATATACAAGGTGTGATTAGGATATGCGATGGAGCATGACTAATTATTGGTGAGACTAGAATAGGATGTGATTTTAAAAAGATGTATAAAGGATAATATATAGAATGGGATGATGAGATAAGGTTTTAAAAAATAATAAATGATATACAAAAGGGATAATGAAAAAGATGAATAAGATGTGATTGGGATATAGTTAATGATGAGTGAATATGACTAAACTAGGAGGGGATTAAGTCAAGGTGGGAAATGGGATAAATATATATAAAGGCAATGATGAGATAAGGATGAGATGATGGGGTATGATCAAAGATGGGATATGATGATTTGAGGGTGACTAGATTAGGATGAGATAAATACAAGATGATGATGACTAGAATGTACAAGGTGAAAGCATATACAAGATGATGTATACTAGAGGTTGATGGGGTAAGGATGTACAAGATAACAAATTGTGTATAAGAAGATGATGAGATGTATAAAATGATAATGAGGTAAACATATGATCAATGATGGGTGGATATGACTAAGACAAGATGGGATGGGATGGGATGGGATGGGACAAAGACAATATATACAGAGATAATATGTACAATGATATGATGACAAAGATGATATGTATGAAAGGATGATAAGATGAGTTCATGAAAGACCTAGATAGGTGTATAGGTTTGGGTAGAGGCTGACTCAGCTCACAAATAGCATGGGTTTAGCCAAAAACACATCCAATTAACCAAACCACAAACCTATGATTAGTAAACTTATGGGTGTGTAACTTGATGCCCGCATAATCAAATGGCTCCATGGGTGAGGTTATAGGCCAATGACCTGATATGAAATCTAAAAAACCCCTTTAACCCCATTTGTACATGATGGCTACTTCAAAGTTGATACTAACTCTTATAGTGGTACACCTGTTACATCTAAAATATCCTAAGATAGGTTTACATAGGCTTTCTAGGTGCATATCCTATATACATGAAGGTACAGTGGGGATAAATTCCATGTAGGGTGTTATCTAATGCTTGGTTTAGAGAGTTAACTCTTCCCCTTCATAGATGACCTGTATGGGGTCAACAGCTTAGCCTAATGATAATTGTCCCTAATATTTATTCTTTTTCAGAACACCATTAGAACACAGAGTTTGGATTAGTGTGTGGTGGTTAAATCCATGGTCACTATCCCCCTAATACTATGGCAAGTGTGTGGGTGTCAATTCCACATCACGTAGACCTTTAAAAAAATGGGAGGGTTTATAGGTAGTTTTTGATCCCCCAAGAATCACCATAAGGATACAAGGGGGAGAGCATACACCAACCATAGACCTCAAGATACAAATAGGTAAAATAAAAGATTAATTACCAATTATATTAAGATGTATGATTACATTTACAAGATAAAAGACAAGAGTATATAAAACAATGAAATATATACATAATAATGTTATAGATAAAGTGATATAAATCAATATGTACAAGATGAAACAAAATAGTTTTTAAAGTGTCAAAGGATTCTTTAATAGGTATCTTGTGAGAACATGATTAGTAGTTTAATGAAGACACTCAAAATAGGTAACCTGTAAGATAATTATTAGTAATTTGATTGATGATATTTAGGGAAAACCTATAAGACACAATATTGGACCAAAATATAACCTACAAAAGATGTTAGCCAATAAAAATTCACCCCTACAAGAAACAAAGTGTTAATTTATTAGGCCTTAATTAAAACACCCTAAAAAATCATGATTTGGCTCTATAATTCCTTCAAGGTGAATGGGTCATGATGCGGGGGTCTGGGGTTGACAACCCCCAGTGGGGTCAAGGGACAACGCCCATTGTAGGTCTAACGGTAGCACCCCAGGTGCACTTCCTAAGATAATTTGGGATTTGTAAGAGGCCCAAAATGACTCAAAATTTACCAAAAATGACTCTAAAAATGCACTCAAAAGGACTATTTTTAAGGCCAAAATGACTACAAAATCTTAACTACATAGTGCAAAATTGTAACCAGAGAGTAAAAAACCACAACTCTAAGGCAAAATCATAGATTATGAGTCACGATTTTGTAGTGGTTAGCTAACCATGATAGTTAACCTATAAAACTATGATAGTTAGCTACAAAACCATGATTGAAATTGATAATATCGCTACTCATTATAAAACAAGAGTTATGATTTTGTGATAAACTACAAAACCTCTAAATTTTGAGTATTTGATAGAACAAATGACCAAGCAGGTTAAAATAATTTGTCTAGATGTCTAAATGTGCCTATTTATAGGTGATCATGATAAATTAAAAAGACATATTTGTGATGTATATCAGAACAAGATTTTAATCAAAAATGAATTGGATCAGAACCTTAAAAGACTATTCTTCAATTGGTCTTGGTCATAATCTACCTTATAATATTTAGATATGGTAATCTATCATACAGAATGGAAAAATTGATAGAGTTATGTTAAAACTACAAAGTTGCTACTAGTACTACAATACCATGACTTCATAGAGTAAGGTCATGACTTCAAAATTTACATGATCTATGATTTTGTCATTGATGGAAAAAAGATTAAAAGGTTATGTTTTGATCTATCTTCAAATGATTCTCCTACTTTACCCTTTCTATGACCTTAAAAAACCACACAGATAAAATATAGAGAGATGAAATTTGATTATAATAAGTGGTTAGTAAAATTTTCCTTTTTAAAGCTAAGTGACTAAAATAATAGGAAAAAAAAAGGTTATATGATGATTGAATTATTGTTGATCCCTATAAAACTAAAAGGATTAAGACTAAAGACTGTAGGTCAGAAAGAAAATGTTAGCTATTAAGTTTTTTATCAAAACTAAAAAATTGCAAGTCAACAGGGAAAAAATATGAGTTACAAGGCAAAACTATGATTCATGAAGTCGCGATTTTGTAATAAAACTACAAACAAATGGCTAGTAGTTAGACAAAATTGCTATTTATTAGAAATAATTGTGTCTCTCTATGCAAAGTTACAACTCATGAGTTGTAATATTGTCAAAAAGGTAAAACCTACATGGTTATAGGAAATGGTTAGGGTTTAGACAAGTGGTTAACACAAAATTATGATTCTCAGGGATAAAACTATGACTACATAAGACAAGGTCATAAATATCATTACAATACTGTAGATTTCACCTGTGCATGGAAGATATCAAAAAATCAAGATTTTTCTTGATCCAACTAGACCTGTAAGCTAGAAAAACACCACTAACAATCCAAAATTGTTAAACTAGGAGAAAATGTCTATCACCAAAATGTAAATAAAATTTGAGCTTTATATGGATTTAACTATCTAAATTCCAAACCCAAATATCAAAACTACTCAGTGATAATCTAGAGCCATTAGAACTAAATGCAAATAGATAAAATCATAATTCAAACTAACATTATGATTCTAAAGCTAAATTCTCCAAATCATGATCAAACTGATGAAAAATAAGAGATTGGATGAGATGTTACCTTAGACTCAAATTGGACATTATGATGGCATGATGAAGGATTGTTGATGAAGGATGCTTGAGATTAGTTTGTCATGGAGACTCTATGAATTTTCTAAATGGATCTAATGGGGGAGTGGCCTTGGTTAAATATAGTAAGGAGAGAAATATCAATGTTTGAGGTTTGAAGTTAGTTGGAGGAGATCAATGGATGGGGATTATTCAAAGAATTTAAAATTCCTTGGAAGCCTCTAGATTTAGAGGCTTCTAGAGAGGAGAGGTTAGAATAGATAGGATTCTATAATCCTCCAATTCTAGAATCTTATTAGGGATTAATTAGGCTTAGGGATGGGTTAGATGAGTGATTAGGTAGGGATTAGGGACTAGGGGTGTAGAGAGCTTAGGCATATGTTAGTAGGTGGGCCATTAGGAATTTAAAATTCCCAAATAATAGGTAAATGAGATTAGGAGGGGATAAATGAGGATTTAGAAGAATTAATGAAATAGTGGTATTAGACTAAGGAGAGTTAATGAATAATTATTTAAGGGGGATATTACATAAATAGGCTAAGAAGAGGGGATTAATTAGCGAGCTAAATTAAAATAAATAAGTGGAATTAGTGTCGACTAATATGAATATTAGTGGCAATAATATAAGAAAGCGAATTTAGATATATATAAGGATGTCAACCACATTTATAATGTCATAGCTCGAGGTACTAAACATCTTAACCCCACCTTGGATGGCATTTTACATTGGATGGATGCATAATCTTTGTCTGACACCACTAGTAATACTTGTGACTACTAGGCTCAAGGTGACTATGATCTTACTGAGAGAATATGTGGCACTATAGGTAGTCATGATGATACTCTGTGCAAGTATCATAAATGTCATAGTTTTTTTTGTTTCCTTCATGTATAAATTATGGTTGCTCCACCAACATGATTGGATGAAGCTCTAAGTTTCCATGGTTAAATGGAAGTCCATGAGTTTATACAGTAGTTGGAAGCCTTCTATGACTCTAATTTTGATCGGGTATGATCAGTTTTTCATATCTTTAATGGCATAGTTACTCAATGGTGGAGAACTCATTGGGAGCATTTACTTACTTGAGATCAAGTTCCTTTTATTTTTCACCATCACTTTCCCCATGATAACCGTATATGTGACACCATTATTTATAGTGGCATTAGATCTCTATAACCTCACCTTGAAAATTATGAGATTATGTAGATGATAGATGAAACCTTTTTGCCTAAGTACCTCTAAGTTCATGCATTTTGTATGACTTGATGTAATTAGGCTAGAGCGTGGTATGTCCAAAAAGAGCACCATATAGACATTATTTATTTACATCTTCTTAAGATTAACATGGTTGTGTCATTGTCTTATTCATCCCCATGAATGGATTTATTCCTTATGTTACAAGCCATGCATCAAGCTATCATAGGTGACCCAACCCCAATTTAAGATCAGATTAGATGCATACATGGTGCATGAGAGGATGGATTGACTATTTTCCATGAACTTGAAGATTAGGCATCCTCTCCACCACCTAATCCTATACTAGACCACACACTAAGATAAAAAAATATGTATAAGGGTAAGCATAAAGTCATCTACTGGGTTGATAAAGGTGTTAGATCTAATACATCTAACTTATCGACTGATCATTTGGTTGTGCACATGGAATATGGAAAGTGTATTTTCCATGACACAATCTAAGATGAATAACACCCATACTTAGAGTTGTTCCAAACTACTCAATAAAATATTGGCATAGAATAAGTGCACAAGATGGCTATAGTGGGGCTTACTGGTCTAATATCAATATCTCTAAGGTATTTGAGTTATTAAAAGAGTATCAAGATGTTTTCCCATATAACTATATTGAATTGAAAGGCATGCATTCATATTTAGGCAAAATTCACATAAATTTGGTAGAAGGTGATCGACCTATTCATAAGAGGCCTTATTATATGAATTTCAATTTACATGCTTGCGTCAAACAATAAATCGATAGCATGTTGCACACAAGAGTTATTAATCCTATCAACAAGTCTAAGTGGGTGAGTCCTATGGTTATAAGTATAAAAAATGATGGACACATTTGGATTTATGTAAATTATTGGTTACTTAGCACTACTTGTGTTATGAACCCCTTCCCACTACCTTTTATTGAAGAGATACTTGAAGTAGTTGATGGGAGGGAAATCTATACATTTACAGATGGCTTCTCTAGGTACCATCAAGTTTAGATCATAAAAGAGGATAAGTTAAAGACTATATTTGTAACTAAGTGGGGATATTTTGATTATAATTTAGTTTTATTTGGGTTAAAAAATGCTCTTGTTTTGTTTTCCTAAATCACAGTTGAAGCTTTCAAGGACGTTATCCATAAGTTCCTTTAGGTCCATCTTGATGGTTGGATTTTTTATAGCTTAGTGCAAGACCATTTTTCAAATCTCTAACTAATGCTTGAGCACTACCAAAACCTTTAGATTTATCTAAATTTGAATAAATGTCTATTTTCTATCCCCTTTGGAATTATACTTGGTCATGTCATATGCCATGATGGACTGTTAATGGACCCAACCAAGATTGTTTTTATATTTAAACTTCTAATGACAACCACCTAGTGAGAGGTCTATGCCTACCCAGGGCATACTAGGTATTATATAAAGTTTATTCACATATATGTTAGAATTTTTACACCTCTTAAGGAATTATTGAAACAAAATGGTCAATTTATGTAGACCAATGCTCACTAGCAAGCATTTGTTACACTCAAGGATAAACTTATCACTACCCCTATTTTTTAGTTTCTAGATTGGAAAAAGATTTTTCACATCCATTTCAATCCTTTCGACATAGCAGTTAGTGTTATCCTTGATGAACCTTGTGAGGGAAACCTAGACCACCCTATTTATTTTACCAATAGAAATCATACTCTAGTTGAATGAAACTACATGACTATCAAGTGTGAAGCATTGTTTATTGTCTATGCCCTCTAAAAGTTTTGTGAGTAATTGCTAGAAACTCCATTTTCTCATTCATAAACCATGAGGCACTAAAGTATTTACTAAATAAACCATTATTTCATGGGTGTCTTTGACGATGGATTGTGTTGTTTAAGGAGTTCCAATTTTTAGTAATGGTCAAACTCAGTAAGGCCAATTACGATGTAGATCATCTTTCATGAATTGAATCTAGATAAATGGTGCATGTCATAGAGGATGACTTGATTTAAATATATTTATTTCACCTCACATGTGTTCATAAGGATTTTCAAGATATCACTACCTTTCTTAATATAGGTCCATCACTAGCTCACCTCAACACTCCAAAAAAGAAGCATCTAGTTGTACATACCACCCCATTCTAGTTTATAAGGGGAGACCTTTATAAGCTTGGCCAAGATGAATTATTCTAATGTTGCATCATATAACATGACTGTGCTAAGGTATTTTAGGAATTCTATGAAGGTATTGTTGGAGGACACTATGTTGATAAATCTATAGTGCAGAAGGTCCTTTTGGCTGGCTTGTGGTGGATTAACTTATTTAAGGATGATAAGACTTATGTGTGCTAGTGTAACATTTGCCAACATGTGGGAAATTTGAATAGAATGGATGTGATTCCCTTTCATCATATTTTGTCACAAGTACCTTTTGAAAAGTGGGCTATTGACTTTTTTGGCCCCATCAACCCAACAAAGAGGCATACTGGTACACGCTATGTTATCACTACTACTACATGATGGGTTGAAGTTATACCAACAAAGGATTATACTAATACCATTACTATAAGATTCATCTAGGAAAATATCATTACATAGTTTAGATGCCCATTAAATTAGACAAGTGATCAAGGTACTTATTTCCTTAATGAGACCATTTATATCCTCTTAGTATAATTCATGATCGTGCACCATAAGACAACACCATATAATCCTTAGGATAATGATATGGTTGAGGAATTCAATAATATCATGGGTATTACATTGACCAAGATATGTAATATTAAATGCACTATCTAGGATGATCATGTGTTTTCAATATTATGGGTATAGCACACCACTTACAAGTGCTTAAATAAGAACACACCATTTAATCTTTTGTTCGGTACCAAAGTGGTTCTTCTAGTTTAATTCCTTATTACTTATTTTCACATTATGTGCATTACTCGATTGGATGATGAAGTGTCCTTAAAATTTTGCCTCGATGCTTTATTATAGCTGGATGAGACTTGATTTCTCACACACTTGAGTCAAGGAGTCGAGAAATGTAAACAAAAAACATGGCATGATTTCCATTTGAAGAATAAGACTTTTTCTCCTAGCGTGCAAGTCTTAGTCTATGAATCCAAGTTCATGCATCATTCTAGAAAGCTTCGTGAACACTGGTATGGCCCCTTCCTCATTCATAGTATCTGTCCCACCAATGTATGTAGTTTAAATTAATTAGATGGCCGATTCCTTCTTGATCATTTCAATGGCAGTCGATTGAGACCATACTATTTTGATTAGTATTTCTTTTTTGTAATAATAAGGCATATGTCATTAGATTAGTCTAGAATTTCCATTATTTTCAATAAAGTGTGCCACTAGTTGCATTCCCTTAAGTAGTTTTAGGGTTAACACTTGTTTTTTTATTTGGTGTATTGTCATGGAGGACCACAAACAAATTTTAATGTGGGGTAAGCGTAGAACATATATAGAGCACTAGGATATGGTCTATGGTAATGTGCATGGGAGAAAAGGCATGTAATTATAAATGTGTATGGACAAAAGGGTATGTAGGATGTTGCACATAACCATAAGCTAATTTGAGGTAAATAAATATTCATGCCTTTGAAATGGAAAATATTTACATTATTTATAGTTGTCATGCACTTCGAGAAAAATGTGGTATGGGACATGTAATAATACAAGTAAATCAATAGTAATGGCAAGTGTTCTGAAACCACATCATGATGGTATAGGTATGGGTAGTAAATTTAGTTTACCCCTTTGAGCCTATAAAAGGTTAAATAGGGGCCATTTCATTTTTTACTATCACTATAATTATAAACTCACAAAGTTGAAAGAACATATTTGAGCTATGACAGAGCAACTTCCAAGCTTTTAGATGAGTACAAAGTAATGGATTTAGACTATTTTCAAGTATTTCAGAGTGTATTAGTTGAGGGGAATAGATATAGTGTTATGAGGAGTGTAAGGATGCACAATTTTTTATATTTTTAGGTTGCATAGGTTGACATCTGCCATTGTAGGGCATTGAAGCTGGAGAGCAGAATTAGGATAAACAAGCAACCATAAATTATTTTGAAAATATTGTACGTGCCTCAACATCAGTATCCACAAAGGGTGATAATGCCAAAGAAGAAGGCCTAACAAAGTGATCATTTACCTGGGATACCAAAAGAAGAAGAGTTGAGTGTGGGTGGTGAGACTATACTAATCAAAGAAGAGGTAACTAAAGAGCTTGGAGAATGCACATAGGACATAGAGACATAAATGGCATGCCAATTAAAGAAGGTTATTTTACCCCCACTGATGATCAAATAATTGTAATACCTAGATGTGGTACTATGCATGGAAAAATGGGTGTCAATTATTCCCAATTGCAGTGTTTTGTATTATAGCCACAACCAACTTGGAAATGAAGTAGAGTTATAGTGTGACTATTGGGTAGAGCACTAAAATAAAAGGAATAAGTTAGTGTTTTTATTCAATCTTTTGTACTTTAGAAATCCAGTTGAAGCAGTGAATTTTTTGATCTTGTGGGTACACAAGGATTATATCTACATTTTTGGGAACTAGATGAGAATTACATCAAAATGAATAAGCAAAGTCATAGGGTTACAATGCTTGAGCAAGGGCCTTACCTACAACTTGGAGTAATAGGATGAGATATAAAAGATTGTTATGGCACTTGAATACCAAAAACAAGGCCATGCCATGCATATCACGAGTCTCTAAGATCCTACCCTCATAGTGGTTGCATGCATCATAGTGGCCAAGGTTGAAGGCAGAGAAAATTGGAAAGAGGTGGATATGGCCCACCTTTATGTTTCTCAACAAGTCATTGAGGGACTAAAATATAACTGGGTGCATTACTTGGCTGTCAAAATTATAAAAGATGTAAATAAATCCCACTATCTACCCAACCAAAAGTTTGCATGGATGCATTCTAGTTATTGATGGTGTTTGATGAGATTGGTATACCTGAATACACCACTTAAGAGTTAAAGTGGGCATACCCCTCGGAGAATAATTCCCCCATAGAGTATTTCAAGGCATTCACCTACCCTAGACTAATCCCCCCATCCAACAAATTCAAAATGAAGGGATGGTACAATGAGATGAAGGAAGCCTTTGGGAAAGAGTGGTGCATTTTAAAAGACTTGCCTAGACAAGTTGGAGACTAGGTAAAGTTTACTATTAAGCAACATTTTTCCCTTACACATATATGGATGGCTCCCTCTAGAGATTTTTCTAGATGGATCAAGTTACTATAATGAAATTACTTTGATGTTTACACAAAATGATTATATATCACACAGAATAAGCAAATATGATGGATCACACAGTAGTAATTGATAGCAAAGCAGAATACTAAATAATATAGAAAATCCACTTCAAGGGGGAAACCTCCACAATAATTCAATAAGATCAAAATACTTAATATGATGCTTAAAGGCTAACCACTACGTCTTATATATAGTCTACTTATCCATGATTATTTCGTAGGCCAACCTAACTAAGAACATAATGTAAAAAGAACATGAAAGAGTTATGTAAGCCACAAGTTAGCCACATATATCCCTAGACATGCCAAAGGTTAAGGGCATAGCATGCCCCTCCCCTTCAAAACAACATTATCTTCAACATTGAGTCAACTCTAGATGTTGTTGTACAAAGGATTTATCCTCCTAAGTGGAATCTTCACAAGGTAGATTCTTCCATTTGATCATGTACTCTTTAATCATTATAAACCATAGTTGTTTAGTGTGCATTTGAATGATCACCTTAGGATCAAGAATAACTCTTCTTTCTTCATCTAATTTTGGTAACTCAATTTGAGTATCAACTTTGTGTCTAATGAATTTCTTCAGGAATAATATATGAAATACTAGATGTATGCGAGTAGAGGAAGGAAACTCTAACTTGTAGGCCACACTACTAATTTTGTATAAGATCTAATAAGGCCCATAATACTTAGGGGACATCTTGTTATCTTTTTTTTTTTGCTTCAAGGACATATGCTTATATGGTTTTAAGCAAACAAAGACCCAATCACCAATGTTAAAACTCCTTTCACTCTTATGTTAATCTCCCTATTGCTTCATGCGATTCAAGACCATGGCTAAATTTTCACATAAACTTGTAAGGACCTTCTATTGATGATGAATATGTTATTCAATTGCATGAACCTTTGGATGGACCTTCAAGGTTTAAGTGATGGATGGAGGGTGGTATCCATATAGTGCCAAAAAATGAAACATTTTGGAAGAACTATGAATAGAAGTATTATACCACCATTCAAGTGGCAAATAATGAACCTATTTATCTTATTTATCATAAACAAAACAACTAAGATATCCTTCCAAACATTTGTTGATTACCTCAGTTTATCCATCTGATTGAGGATAATAGGATGAGCTATCCAACTGGGTACCCAAACATGCAAATAACTTAGTCAAAAAAAATCTAGTGAAAATGGGATCTCTATCACTAACAATGATCTTAGGGGTACCATGCAATTTCTAAACTATATTGAGAAAAGTAGAAGCTACTATACTAGAAATAAATGGTTGTGATAAAGAACAAAAATGATCTTACATATTGAGATGATCCACCACAACCATGTTAACATTTTGACCATCAGATCTCGGTAACCTTGTAATGAAATCAATATACACGTCTTCTCAACATTGGCTACGGATGGATAAAGGTTGTAAAAGACTTGGATTTTCAATGGTTTCTCCTTTATTTTGTTGACAGATCATACATTTAGCCACATGTTTTTGGACATCTCCCTTGAGTCCTTCCCAAAACAATCCTGCTTGATTTTATGATAGATTTTCAAAAATCCTAAATGACCCCCAATTGGAATTGCATGGAGTCCCTAAAGGATTTTTTGTTTAAGAAGAGAATTATTACATAGGTATAATCTATTTTTATACCATAATACATCACCCTCCCATGTGAATTTTTCAAATCCACCCAAACCTTGTTGAATATTTTGAATCAAATCATGGGTAGCACTATCATTTTCCCATTTTAATTGTGCTTCCTCTAGCCAATTTGCCTGTAGAATGGTCATATCACATAACAATGCCTCAACTAATTCATCCTTCTTGGATAGTGTATCTGCCACTACATTATCCTTGCCTTTCTTGTAAACTATTTCAAAATCATATCCTAACATCTTAGTTACCAATTTCTATTGTTATTTAGATGATAACCATTTTTCCAAAAAATATTTGAGACTATCATGATCAGTCTTTACCTGAAAGTGATGACCCATCAGATAAGGTCTCCATTGTTTGACTACATGCAAAATGGCCATCATTTCCTTCTCATAGATGGTCTTGTGCTAATTTTTTCCCTTCAGTTGATGACTTTCAAATGCAATTGGTTTTCCTTCTTTCATGAGTACAACACCCATACCATTCCCAGATGCATCATTCTTAACCACAAAAGTCTTGGAAAAATCAAGAGTGGCTAACACTAGAGTGGTACACATAGCCAATTTCAATTGTTCAAATGACTTGGTAGTTATATCAATCCAATGAAAGGAGTTTTTATTCAACAAAGAGGTGAGTGGGGCTATAATGCTACCATAATTTTTGACAAACCTATGATAGTAACCAGTTAACCCCAAAAATCCTCTTAGTTGCTTGAGTGTCTTAGGAATTGACCAGTCCACCATTGCTTGGACTTTTTTAGGATCCAATTTCACTCCTTCATGTGAAACTAGATGACCCAAATACTCAACCTCATAAGATCTAAAAGTACATTTGGAAGGTTTGGCATACAATTGATGTTGTTCTAAAATTGAGAGAACCTGTTTCATATGGTGCAAATAGTCTTCCCAATTTTTACTGTAAATGAAGATATCATCAAAAAATACAAACATAAATTTCATAAAAAATGGCCTAAAATAGTATTCATCAAACTCTGAAAGGTGGATGGTTCATTTTTTATACCAAAATACAACCAAAAACTCATAATGGCCCTCATAAGTCCTAAAACTTGTTTTGGGTATGTCTTCATCATGGATCTAGGTTTGATGATACCCAAAACATAGATCTAACTTGGTAAAATAAAGAGCACCATTTAATTCATCTAGCAAATCATCACTGATAGGAATAGAAAACATATCTTTGATAGTGTACTTGTTGAGTTGTATGTAGTTAGGGCACATCATCCAAGTGTCATCTTTCTTTCTCACCATAACAATGGCTATGGTGAATGATTCTTACATCTAACATCTCATGTACCATCTTTTAATTTCATTTTTATAGGAATAGGGATACCTTTATGGCCTGATGTTGGGTGGTGTACTTCTAGGAATAAGTTTGATAACATGATCATGCATGCAACTAGGTGGGAGTCCTTTCTGCATGTCACTAAAAAACATTAAATCGACATCAATCACTTGTTGCAAATTAGGAGCTGTAGATGGTTGAGTTCATTGAACTTCCATGGAAAATAAGTGAGATAAAAATCCTTCAGCACCCTTATAAAGAATATTTGTCATTTTGTGCGAGCTAACAGGTTATGGAGATTTAGCCATTAATCCCCTTAGCTCAAATGTCCTTTCCTCAGAATGAAAATGTATGAATAATTCTTAGAAATTCATCTCAATGGTGCCCAAAGTGGTGAGCCATTGTACTCCCAAAATAATGTCAATTTCCCCCATGGGAATAACAAACATAGGAAAATCCAACAAGTAGTCTCTCATGGCCAGCTTAATACTATGGCATTTTTTTGAGAATCTAATGGTACCACCATCTGTAATCATGACCTAAAATTTTGTAGTAGGATAAATGAGATAGTTTAAATGAGTAGCCAAGTTACTGTTGATGAAGTTGTGTGTGCTCCCAGGATCAATCAATACATTGACCTTCTATTTTTTTAGAAAACTCACCACTTTAAGAGTTTGGGGAATACTAATACCTGAAAGGGAATGATAGGAAATAGTAGGCTAAGAGTCTTTAGATTTTTCTTTAGGACCTTCTTCATCCTCACCAATTGCCTCTTCATCATGGTCATCCTCATTGGTACCTTCAATGTCAAATAGCTTCTTTTTCACATAGTGATGTTCTTTTCTCCATTTTATATCACAACCATAACACAACCCTTTGGTTTGCTTCTCCTCAATTTGTCAAGTTGTCAATTTGGTGGGTTGGGGAAATGATGGTGTTGGAAAGGTGCGATCATGACCAGTAGTGAAAGTTTTCCATTTGACCATATCTCTTTATTCTACCATGCATGTTCATGGGATAGCTTCTGATACAGATGTTAGGTTAAACATCCAAACCTCCAATTGGATGCTATCTTTGAGGCCACCCAAAAAAAGATCAGTCAAATTTTCCTTAGTGATGTCTTCCACTTGTAAGGATAGATTTTGAAAGTGATAAATATAATCCTTCATAGTTCTTGTTTATTATAGTTTAGATAATTAGCTGAAGTAGTTCTCAGAGACATTATTTTGATAATGAGCCAACAACTTATCAGTGAAAATAGACCATGTAATAAGAACACCATTCTTTTTCTTTTGAGCACATAACCAGTGATACCAAATGAACTGCTCAAGTTCTAGATATAGAGATGCGACCATCACCTTCTAAGAGCTAGGAGTTTGATGCAAATCAAATAAATTCTAAATTTGGGTAATCCAAGTGATAATATCCTTACCATCAAACTTACGCATGTCTAATTTTGGCAACATCATTCTCACACCATAATTGGATTTAGTGTTGAGAGGAGGACCTGAATGATGAAGTGGAGGATTATTTGATTATAATTGAGATGAAAGGGTAGCCAATTTCATAGTGATCTAATGTAATTGAGTGTGAACCCCATTAATATCTTTGTGCATCCCTGAAACATTAGTTTGAATTACAAAAAAGTCATCATACCACACCAAGCCCTTTATGTCCACTTGAAATTAATAAATCAATAGATCTGAAGATCCATATTCCATGTCATCAGTAGGAGTCTTGGGAGTTTCTTGCCCCCCCTTTTCTTCCCTGAGTAGGACCTACCATATACAAACCCTAAGATGGTTTTTGACACAAAAAACATGTACCAAGATATGGTACTATTGTGATCACCTCGCCAAGATGAATCCAATGATTGCCTTTGTGCACTAGGGTAAAAAATTTTGACACCAAAAAAGTGTACTGGTAGAATATACCATTACGATCATCTCACCAAGATGAATCCCATGATTGCAAATGTGCAAAGGGAAATTTTTTTCTAGACTCTTTTTTTTTAAGTTATTTTTTTCAAAAAAAGCATTTTGAATAATATTGCACTGACAGAAAAATTTAATTCTTCCCAGATTGCAAGTTATGTTTTTTTTGCTCCTTTTACTCACAGATGTCACACCTCACCAGATCTTAAAAAAAAACACCACATGAAACTTACCCAAAATCAAAGCTTTGATACCACTTGTAATGAAACTACTTATATTTTTGCATAAAATGATTATATATCGCATATAATAAGCAAATATGAGAGATCACACAACAATAATTAATAGCAGAGTAAAATACTAGATAATGTAGCAAAGTCACTTTGAGGGGGTAACCTCCACAACAATGAAATAAGACATAATATTTAATATGAAGCTTAAAGACTAACCACTACCTCCTATATATAGTCTACTTAGCCATAGTTATTCTATAGGCTGACCTAACTAAGAACATAGAGAAATGTAACAAGAATATAAAAGAGGTATGCAAGCCACAAGCTGACCACCCATATCACTAGACATGCCAAAATTTAAGGGTGTATAAGTTACCATATGATTTCACATCATGATACTTCATGAATGTCATCAACCAGATATATGGTGCATAGCCAGTGAATATCATTATAGAAAATATTGATGTGAAGATTCACACCCTCTGCCATATATACATATACCCCAGGAAGAAATCAAGTATGGACAAGTCAAAGTTGGATAGAATCAAAATTAAAATCCAAAAACTTTTTGTTGATAATTTAATTCATTCTTTATTCTACATGTTGAAACCCAAGAATAAATCTTTAGGGAGAATGGAGTGCAAAAAAGAGACACTCCAACTAAAATTGATACTAAAGAAGAAGTACAATAATCTAGGGCATGACGTTGGCACAAGCACCTAGCCAGAACCTTCAAAAAGGTAAAGGAGTACCCAAGTATCCCCTAAGAATAATCCACCAGTTAATCAACTTGAAGGCCTAAAGCTAGTAGCATAGACTATTCCTTTGGAACATGAGATAGTGGCACCTAAGGACAATGACATAGAAGAGAAAGTAGAGATTCTGGAGGGGACTCTATAAAAATTTGTTATATAAAAAGATCAGGTCACTCCTCATTTTGAGTAAACACCTTCACTAGTGTGATGTGAAGACACCACCCTCGAAGAGGCATAGATGAAAGTTGAAGTTATACTTGGTGAAGAGAGGGATGGTTCCAACATGGTTTTGGGAATGAGTGGTCATGACATTGAGGCTATTCACCAAGCTAAAGAGATAGACATTGAGATACTTGAGCGAGATCTATCTAAGGGAAAGGAGATGGTTGACAACTTTGTTTTAAGGATAGAAAAGACTAATACAACCATGACCTTCAACATTGAGTACTAGAATGGAGTGCTTAACAAGATCTTATATATGTATTCTCATTTTTCATCAAAGGATTCATCTGATCAAACTCAGTAGGATATGTCTTTCTTCATTGATGTGTATGATTAAGAACACCATTTTGAGATGCCCTCCTATAACCTTGTACTAGATCTAGAAGTGGTGGCACTTCCTAATACCCTTTGGGTAGATCCATGATAACTTACCCTTATATAGGCTAGCACAACACTCATAAAGTTGACAAATGAGGTTGAAAGGAAGAATTCCTTTATGGAGTATGATGTTTAGTGGGCCTAGAACAAACACACAGAAATGGTACTGATATATAAGAATGACATCACATCTAGAATAAAGTTGGAAGAAGAGCTGGCCAAGATTAAGCACTAATTGGAAGTAAAAATAGCTACCAAAGTAAAAACATTAAACATTTATAAAATAATTTTGAGCCAAGAACCAGGGCTCATAGATAGATTACCCCTATCTATTGAGGTAACAGATAAATTGGAGACCTTGGTAGATCTCCTATTAAAATGATGAAAAAAATAGCCCAACCCTTGAAATGACAAACCTAGACAACAAAGTAGTTTACGAAAGTTAATAAGCTGTAACAAAGATTTTTGCATTGATTTGGCAATACCATTCCCATTTTAGATGGAGTTTTTTGAAAATTTGGCATGACCCAGCAATATTTTGGAAGCTTGGCTTCAGGTGGAAGAGCTTCAGTGATAGCATTTGGTTAAGAATGACTTGCTAATAAAAGACCACATAAACTATACCAAAGCATTCAAAGATGTGGAGGCCATGGAAGAAACAATAAGCGCTCATCGACAAAAAATAAATTCAAACTTTATGGCACTCTGAGGATAGATTGTTATTGAGGTCACTATACTTGAATGTGTTTATAAGTATGTTTCCATATCCCTTGATCATTTGGTAAATTAAGTAGGCACGTGTATCAACCAACCTAAAAATTAAAAAAATCTCAAAGTGGTGATAGAATAAATAACATCTAAGCTATAGAATGCCTTAAACCATTAGGAAGGTATCAAGAAGCAGATCGAGTAGAATGGACCAAAGTTTTTGCCAGAGCTTGAGACCAATGCTTAGGCTAGGATGGATTAATAACTTAGTGTGGGGTAATTTTGGGCCCTAAATTTTGGCTAAGTATTATTTGGAATAACTGGTACAGGAGAGACACGACATAGAAGACCATGTTTTGGGAGTCCATGGTATAGAAGGACCATGTTAAAGAATAAATGTGTATGTTAAATAGAGAACCTAAGAGCAAAGCACTTAGAACTTAATAGAAGACTTTGGGAGTGCATTAGAAGTGGGAGATGGTTAGGGAGCAATTCACATGGATGAAAGAGACTAAGTCAAGCACAAATCCATCACCAACCCATGAGAAGACAGGTGTTTGATGACGAGGATCCAACACCAAAGAGATAATGCATGGGCACGAGGGCCTGGGTCATTAAGAAATCATTGTAATTGGATGTTATGACTCAAGTGCATTGATGATTATTGGTGAGTCACCATAAGTGTAATTATGATTGTAAATGCTTGGTTAGGGAAAACCAAGTATAAATACCCCTGGATTGAAACTTTGTAAGGCAGTTGAAGTTGTTTATATTGTTGTTGTTTTTAATTGGATAGTATTGATAGAGTTATAGATGTGAGTGGAATTATACACTAGAATTGTGTAATATTTGAATATCATGTATCAATATGGTGAAAGGAACTTGTGTTGCCTTAATATTATTATTCTGATGACTATGGAGATAATATTGTTAATTATCTTGTGTGTTGTTGTTTAATTAACCAAATTAAGGTTGATATTTACCATTTATGCCTTTGTTTTCTTTTTTATCATTGAGTAATTAACCTATTAATATGGATTATAAAATGAACATAGTAATGTGTATGTGTTCAAGTGTTCCTTCCTATTAGTACACCCTTGCACAATAAAACCAATAGGAAGTGGTCCCTCACTGCATGCTTCAGGTGAGCATGTGATAACTCATTCTTGAATGCAATTACAATGCACCAACATGTTGGGATCTTAATCACTTCGATGTGTGCCTAAGGGAAACTATGCTTAATGAAAAGTACCCCAACACTAAGATGATGATACTATTCATGTAGAGATAATTAAAATAAGTCAACTAACATAGAATGGAATTTTCTAGGCTAATACACTACATATGTCAAAAGACATGCTTTAAACTATATTGGACTGGTTAATACAACACATGAAGGATAAAGGGTACAAAACAAAAACTATCAACTAGGTTAATACTAGAAGATATAGGGTAGCTATAAAATCTAGACAAGAGACATACAGGATAAGTACATAGATAGACACTTAGAAGAGGTCAACTAATAGTATCAATGGTGTAATCATGATAGAATAAAAAAATCTCTCACAAATCACCATGAACCTTTCCAACCCCATTCCTAGTACACCCTGTAAGGCTCAATGAGATTTATGTATTGACAAGCCATTAAAAGAGAAAGCATTAGTAAATGATAAAGTGAAAAATATTATGTGTATACATGAGGAACCCCATCCAAACATTCTTATATCACATACGCATATTATGCCATCTCTCCTTGGGATTGGAACACTAGCTTGTAGTGGTTAATAAAAGCAGAGGAAACTTCAAGTATATCAATGAGACATTGATGAGCAAGTTTAATGGCTTCGATTTTCTCCCCAACTTGTTTGGTCTAGAGAGATTTGATGAATTATTTTGAGGCTTGTTCCCTAATTTTGATCTAATGTATTCGAGCTTGGATTTGAGTCCCTATGGTCACATGGTTGTCTGTAAATTTAGTCTTGTGCCTAAGATAACTTGTCATGGATTACAACTATAGATCAAAGGGATTATGCTCAATAAGAAAAGAGATTCTTTGGTATTCTTTGAGTATAGGACCAATCTAACAAATTCTAGATTCATGTAATTTGTTTACCATGGTGTTAAAAGAAGTTGGTGGTGCGAGTGATCATCTCAATTTACCACTTGATCTAATTAGAAGAATAAGATGAACATGGTGCAGGGTTCCAAATTCTCATGATGAGACAAATAATGCCCTCATATAAAAGGAGGGTTGGATTCAAAAAAAATGATTATATGGTACCTTGAAATGTCCACCACCCCACTACACTCTACAAGTAATGGGACTATGGTATGAAAAGATAATGTCATGATGGATGGTGATAGATTTTGCATTAGAAAGAACAAAATAGAACACATGTTTCTTAGAAATCATGAAATGATTCAACCACTTAAGGATCCTATTAATGTCATCATGGGAGTTGGACCAAGTAAACCAGTGTGAATTATTAAATGTGCATCATTGAAGAAGTGGGTCCACCAAATCTCAATAGTTTTTGAAATAAAACAAAGATTCACATTCTCCCATAAACCATAATTTAGAAGGGCACAAAATTTGTCATCGATCCTCTCAATCACATTAATATCACCATAAATCAATCTAGTGGAAAATGATAGTTTGTTAGTAATCCATCACCATAACATCATTCTGTCAAAGCCATCACTTGGGGTGTAAATGTTGAGAATCCCTAAGGAATAGCCATTGATATCAAGAAAACCTCAAATAACTTGATGTGATAAATCTTCACTCGAGGCAACAACCAAGGGGGAATTTATTAGAAACCAAAATATTGGTGTTGCCATGTCCATCTTCATGTGAGGTGGACAAGTGAGATACATCAAGAAAAATACATTTCAGAATAGTTTTTAGAATAAATCTTGAAATCTTAACTTCTTATAGACAAATACAATCATAAACCCCCAACTGCTGTCAAGCAACATGCATAAAAAAAATTGAGAGGATTGTGTGAGACCTTGTATATTTCATGATATTAAATTCATTGGGGGGAGTCTTCCATGAGCAATTATCCCTAATCACCTTCTATGTCTTCTCTAGATCCAAGTGCTACAAATTAGTTCCCCAATAGAGATTGTTGGTTTGGCATAAAACCCCTAAGAAAAATGGAGCAACATTTAGCCCTACTATCCTCTTGAGGAGAGTTAGTGTCACCGTAAGGTGGACTACGTGAGTAGTGAAAGGTAAGACCAATTATAGAGGATATCCCACCATGAGAATGGCTTACTTATGGCTAAATAACTTGATAAATTTAGATCTAAGAGGCCATCATAGAGCTATGATACTGGGGAGGGTTAATAGGGGGAAATAAGATCCCTTCTCTCCTTAGAGAAGAATTTTGAAATAAGGGGATGTGGGTTGGCTTAAAACCTTTTTCCCTAGTAGTAGCTTTTTTATTATCAACCATTGTCCACCAATCATTATTCTCTACCACCTTTTAATTTTTAGATGGAGTCTGTTTGACAAAGGGCTTTGACTGACCCACCAGAAAATAATTGTGAATCCTATGGTTGGGTGACTGACATCAAAAACAAGTGTTTGGGAGATTAAAGTGGGTGACTTTTTTTACCCATCATTCTATCCCTACTTGAATGTCAATAGACTCTTTCAAGTACTTTGTCAAATCAAACTCAATAGAAACAAATTTAATAGGGATTATAGATTAAAACTTGCTTTGCTCATGGCAAAGCATGCACTCTACGGGTTTAACAATTTACTCAATAAAAATTCCATAGAGGAAGTAGAAGGCCAAGAAGTTTGATCCAAACAAGTACCCTAAGGGAGGTATGGTTTGAGAATTTGAAAGTACAAATCCAAGGGACATAATCATGAAAGTATTCCTCAAGAAACAAGAGATCAACCTAGAAAAGAAAGCTTGGATTTGAGAGGGCTCTTTGAAGGAAAAAATAAAAAATACTTAGTGAGATTTCAAACACCATTAATTTGGACCCTGAGAGTTCCTAATGATGACAAATCCAAGCATTAAGGGATTTCTCATACGGGATAAGGCCAGCATAATAAGCTATCAAACAATTATTTTCATACCATTTTTAAACATTATTAACAACATCTAGTTGTAAAAAAACATTGGGTTAAGGGGGATCTTAAAAGCTATACCTCATCATATTCATTCGGAACAAACCAACGGCATCATTCCCATAGTCTGTAACAATAGTTTTTATATAATGATTAAGGGTCAATCAAAAACAAATTTATTCACCCAAAAGATGGAGATAAATGTGTAATAAATGCACATTTAATCTTGAAAGTCCTACAGAAGCGGTATGGTAGAGAGGGAAAGCAAAAAAACAAAGCAAGACAAGACTGGCATAAAACCCTAGCAGATTAAATTTTCTTAAATTCCTTTAACATACTTATGAAATCATACTACAATCCTTATTTTATTCTTTTGATTGAAAGATGTACTTATATTAAATGACAAAATATAGTACATCACTAGTCATACAAAAAAATATGGGTGGAAAAGTCGCACCCCAAAGGTCAAGTCACACCAAGCTAAAAAAGCCTCAAGAAGAGAGAAAATTAACAAAAAGGACAACCTAAGACCACATAAACCACAAGTTATACTAACTCAAGTGTAGATCAACCAAAAAAAGATAATAAAAACATAAACAACATGGACACAACAAAGTAGCAGCAACAAACATAGCTGGTGGCAGAGGAGGAGGTGGTGGAAGATCCTGCGAGTTTCCTCCCTAGCCTCCCTAAGCATGGGGATCTTCATCAATAGATAAGGGGTCTCAACCATCATTCTAATCTTTGTTCTCAAATTCTTCATCCCTGGAGGGTGAAATGACCGAAGCTAAATTCAGAAACTTGTCCTAAGGAGGAGGGCCCTAACCCCCCTCCACCACCATCTTTGTTAAACCTATAAGACCCACCATGTTGTGGAGATGACCAATGAGGGTGAGAAGAGTGGTTCAACTTTGAGACCACAATGCTTATTTTTAATTAATAAATATACCAATGAATTTATAACAAAAAACACCTTTATAAACAACAACAAAAAACGTGGTGTAATTTATTTTTTTAAATTAGATTATAAATTTAACATTAAGCATTCATACAAATAAAATAATTATATATTAAGATTAAAGACCATTTTATGTTTTTAGAAGGGAGGATTGCAAAAAAATTTAATATAAAAATATTATAAAATTAAATAATAATTATTTTCAAAAAATAATATAATTCAACTAAAAAGAAACTACATGTCTTTTGATTCTTGATGTAAATGGTTTATCTTGATTTTACCTTTTTACAGGGTTTTTGTAGAATTTCCAAAATCTTGTGGATTGTTGTTCCTATAAGAAATAAACTTATTAAAAAAAGGGACCCATAAGATTGAATTGCATGAGTGAGTGTGAGTGTGAGAGAGTGTGTGTGTGTGAGAGTGAGTGAGAGAGAGAGAGAGAGAGAGAGAGAGAGAGAGAGAGAGAGAGAGAGAGAGAGAGAGAGAGCATTAACATTACCATTAAATCAAGACGAGTGCAATTACCAATTTGCCTATAATTTCCTTGAACCCTAAACCAAGACGAGTGCAACGTCTCATAATGTTTATGATTAAAATACTTCTCTATGCTATTTTAGGCCGCCTAGAGACAACATATATAACCTTTGGTTTTCCAATTAATCATTGTTCAATAAATATTTATTTGTTTTAGATATTTTATATTTTTTTCGTAGTTGTAATAAATTATGTAATAATTGTGTATTTTTTTTAATTAATTATAAAATTTATGATAGGTAGAATTAACAGTCAATTTTTTACGTAGTTATCACATTTGTTTGTTATGTTTGTGTTAGTTATTAATATGGTGTTTGAATCTTTCTTGTAAATTTGGTAGTTAAATGTGTGTAAAGAATGTTATTAAATTGCATTCTTCCATGACAACCCATTAGAGATGTTGGTGTGGCATACCATCCTCCCATAACACATTTGCATGCTATCAAGCAACATATTCTTGGTGTGAATAAAACACTTATTTATCATAAATAAACATTTATGACAAGAACCCATTCAAAAGTACTCTTTTACATATTTTAGTAAGAAAAAAACTATCAAAAATTATACACTTTAATGTTTCTATCTAATAAATATGTCTTATAGACATTAAATAAATGTTATGTCAGAAATGTAATGGTCCCTCTATTTTTATTTTTATTTTTTATTTACAATTTTTATTAAAATTATAACAGTAAACTTTTTTAATTTAAAAACAAACAATAAGAAAGTCACATTTTTCTTGCCACATATTTAAATACAAAACAATCAAATATTTTATACATTTTGTAACTAATACATATATATTTTATATTTTAAAAAATGATATATCAACATATTGTTCATTATAATATATTATTATTTGATCCAAGTTGTATACTCAAATATGAATTATATAATATATGACATGTCCGTACAATTAAAACTGTAATGATATGTATGTCGTTTACTTTGTGATAGACAACAAATTGAATTGCATGTGCATTCGTAGAAAAATAATGACCTTCATTAATTAAAAATAAAAAATAAAATTGAATCCAAACTATGTTTAAGTTCTCCCACGCAAAACATTTACTTGCATTTGTTTTTTAAATTGTGGGGAGGGGGTTTGACGTGTTTGTGTTTTAATTCAACTACAATATCATTCATTCAAAAATAATTTGGGTTTATTAAAGTGTATATATTATTATATGTTGTTAAATGTATGAGATTAACTTAAGAGTTTGTTATTCCGTTTGGATATCAAAATGCCATTTATTTATATAATTTATTAAGTTATTTAAAATTTTAATTAAAATTTAGTACAAAATAAAGTTTATAATATCATCTTTGCAATAAAAGTTATGTTCAATAAAAATTAATTCAATTAAGAATATAATTAGGTGAACATCAATTGAGTATTAGAGAATCATTTGTTTAATGAACATGTTTAAACACTATTTAATCTTTAATGATACATATCTTTACTTTTTACACAAGCTCATATATATGTAACGAAGAAAAGATCCTCCAAAAAAAATGAAATGAACAAGTTCTATAAACGAGAAATTTTATAACCATTTTTTTCTCTGTTTCTTTGTTCAGGTGAAACTTCCAATTTGTGTAGGTCGAAACCGCTACCTACATGAACCAACAATTTCACAACTTTTAGAAAGGTTACATAACTGCCACATGTAAGAACCAATGGTTTCCTACATGAACTAGTAGTTTCACAATCTTTAAACAAACCTTTCTTTATGATAATAGGGACCTACTAGCATCTTCACATCTAAGATGTTTAGATCATCTCAACCCTGATTTTATCTCTAGAAACCCCTATATGCTTTCTAATCATCCTCTTGACTTGAAACTATACAAAAAACAACTATTTAGGAAGTGTTACAATTGATCCAAACAACATATTTACATATTAGAGAATAATGGAAGTAGTCGCTGACATAACCAATATATTAGATCCAAAATATAGATCATGCCTCCCCAAATAGAGACTTTTGGTCCCCAAAAGCTTCAAGAACTTCATAAATGAGGAAATTTCTTCCCCGATTTCTTACCCTCTCTTAGAGGTGTAGTTATTGGGTAAATTTTCCCAGTGTTACGAAATTTTGCATTCACCTTTTCATTACCCTTGCCTTCCATCAACAAAAGATGATGAAAACTGAAAACAGAAAGAGGACAACTCAAAAGTAACTTATGCTCTTTATTAAAATATATGACGTGAAGTATTGCATACATCTATCCCCTTATCTTTCAAAAGGGGGAATAAAACTTTCCTATAGCATTTATCAACCTCTTATCTTGAACAATAATTATCAAGAAGAACTGAGATTTCCCTTCATATAATATGATAATGTATCTTTCTCCATCCTTGACCATCCAATACTAATTCACCCTTCTCATGAATATAGCATCACACACATACTTGTAGGGACTGCCAAAGACAATACCAAAAACATCAAGATGTACCACATCTACAACAACTTCAATGACATGTTCACTTATTGCAAACTTGACCTTACACTGCTTGGAAGCCTTTATCTCTACTCCTTGTTTCACCCATCTTAAAGCATAAGGATTAGCATGATCATACACTTCCAACACAAGTTTGTCTATTCGCTCTTTTCTTATTAAAGTTTCACGAGAGTAAAAATAAATTAGATATTTTACCTTTATCTTCTTAATCTAAACTTTGTTACAAAAAAGTTTAGAAGGTTCATCTTTTTATTGAGCACCATATTTACCTAAACATACCTTCTTTTGAAAGGCATTAAAAATTAATGTTTCAAACCACATCTGAGATACACCCATACTCTTTTCCCTAAATAGAGGTCATGGCATACTTTTTCTTCCTATTCTTGTAAAGATGTTTCTCAAGATGCAACTTCTAACAAGTCTCCTCTATATGACCATCAACATCACAGTGCCCACCATACTTTATGCAATCCTTGTTAGTAATTGTTAAATCCTAAAATGAAATATGTTATATGTTTTCACTTTAAGCTTAAGGTTAAGAATATATAAATAAAATGGCACAAGGGTGATAAGCATATCTATAGCAGGCCAATTTAATTCTAAATTCAGATATAAGCATACACTGAATATATTATGTTGACATAGTTTAAATATAGAAAGTATAACTAAGCTATATATAGAAATGACAAAGAAGAGAAAAACTTAGCTTGTTATGATTCAAATATAATTCTAGATCTAGAATAGAATAAAAAAGGTGGGAAGATAGCTCTAGAACAATTGTCAAATTTTGGATCTAGTGCCTCTTGCTATCTGGACATTTGTGTCAACTTTGGACGATTATGTCGATATTGGTATCTAATTTTAATGATAGTGTCATGTACGAAATATCTAATGAAATAAGATGCGACCACCTAAATGCTTCTAGGTTTAGATTCACCTTCGATTTGGTGTATTCAAATCTAGGTCATAGATAGTTTTTCCTTATGAAATGGAAAAACCCTAACTTTCCATCTTCCATGTGACCTTGGGGAAAAATGGATAGTTGTTAATGGGCACATGGTGTCGAGTTGACCCCAATTACCCTACTATCAAAAGGCATTGTCTATGTAGCTAATACTCCAAAAGAGGGACATAAACTCATGTGTATCCCCTATGTGTGTGGCTTGTGTGTGAATAATGCAATGTGTTTAAAGCAAGTACAATAGTGACATATCTTGTAACTTAGAAAATTAATCTCTAGGTTTACTCATTTAGTATTTCATACCTATATATGTGCAATCCCTATGACTTGTATACAAATAGGGCATTTTTAATCAATTAAATGCTTAATAGAGTGCATTTTTATAAGTGCCTTCGTTTCTTTGATCTTTTATAGGCGAGGAATGAATGAGAGTTGATTTTGTATTTATATCAATCCCTTTGGAGTAATAACTTGCATTAAAGCACTTAGGCCAACCATTGGATTATATTTCATTTATAAATTGGATGGATTTAGGGCATTGTACACTTACGTCAGGGTAGGACAATAATGTTAATGCTATTATCTATCCTGGATGTTAGTGTTCAGGGAGTAGCAAAATAGGTACAAGCTCAAAACTTGTAGAGGTATAAGGCAAGTACATTTTAAGCATTCTAGATAAGATATAATATATGTATCATCAATATAAGACTCATCGGACTAAGAGATAGGCCAACGAGCATAAAATAGAGTAGTTGTGAGGCTTGTAAAATTAATGAAAGTATATAACTAAGAGGAACAACCAAAGTCTGAGTTTGGAAAGTACATAAAACTAAAATACAACATAATCACAAAATATCATCTACATTTCCCCCCTTTAATCTAGTAATGAAATTGCTAGTTTAAAGAAAATGAATACATACCTCGGTGTGTATGTAAACCTTATATTTTTTTGAGTTGAAATTGAGTAATTTTACTGGTGACTGACTTACAACAAGGAGCATGTTAAAGTGTAGAATTAGTCCATATAATTTGGGTTAAAATTACTTCAAATAAATTGAAATGAAAGAGTAAGGTTTAGGAGTACACATGTGTGTCAATGTAACCACCTTACCTATTAGCAAGTTATTTTTAAAAAGATGTATCATTATAAGGATTTGAATATAAGATTAGGATAAATATAGATAAATATTTAAAGTGCATATATCCAAGGAGATAAAGATAGATAGAGAGAGAGATTGGAAGGCACATGCCCCCAACTTTAGAGTAAATGTGAGTTGTCACCTGGCAATTGAGATTAACTCAACCGTGAAACCCAATGATACTTATAACTTGTTGAGGCTAGATAATCAAGTCAAACCTAAAAACTTATAAAGATTGAGTGATTTGATCACCTCAACCATACCAAAAGGTGAATCAACTACTGCAGTAGATTGGTTCAATATGGTCCATAAAATTTTGTGGGGTATCAATACATGTAATGGTTTTAGAATCTGACACTAATTTAGATTTTATAATATTAGGCACAAGTTGCATAGCATATGCATCTTATATATGTCTCATGTTAAAATTGTGTATAAAAATGGTGCCAATGTATAGAATTCTACCACAACTGTAAATCTAAATCATATAACTATGTGATTCAACCAATTCAGATAATTGTGTAAATGTGGAGGACATACTTCCAAAGCATGCCCCCACTATATATGGAGAAATGTAGAAACTAATATATGTACCAATATGAAGGACATGTTTTCAAAACATGCTCCCACTATAAACTGGAGATGTTGAATACTGAATAGGTGTGGAAAACACGCTTCCAAAACATGTCACCACTAAATATGTGAACTACTATAAGTATCATATACTATGATAAGTATTCCAAGTGTGGAGAACATGCTTCCCAAGCATGCCCTCACTAATATGAACCCCCCCCCCCCCCTTAAGGTGAGGGAAAGATAATAACTAGGAGTTACCTCACCTAAAAAGGGTAAGATAACTGTAAAATATTTGAATATAAACATGTAGCATATAAAAGGAACATGTTTAAGTAAATGTATCATTGAAGTGCATAGAATTAATGTGATCACATGTAATTCTAAGATGAATGATAAAGATCATAGAAACATCTAGATAATAAAAATATAATCTCAATAAGCAAACAAGTACATGCATAAGAGAACTCAAAATCAAGTCAACAAGTAATGGTCCAAAGAGACTACAAATAAGGGGCATGTTCAAATGTTGCATATTCAAAGGGACATGACTTAGTCTAATGTCCATGAAATTAAGAATGACATATTCAAATGTTCATACCAAAAATAATGACATGATGCAAAAGTCAAAGAAATTATATATAGGCATAGGGGCCACAAGTAAAGGAGCATATTCAAATGCTTGAACAAGCAAGGCAAGAGACTCAAGGAAGTGCATAAATTAAAACATAAGCAACCAACATAAACATGTCATAGTGGCCCATAGATCCAATGTGTTAAAAAAGTATGTCAAGTGTATAGCATATGAAGTACCATGTGTAAGATATAATCATAGATAATAGGCATGTGTAACTACATATGTAAGCTCAAACATGATAGTGTAGAGTGATCATCGAATCATATAACCTGTGTGTATCAAGATCGAAGAAGTGAATGCCCCTAAAGTCCATATGACATGAGTAGAGATAAATCCCAATATTTAAAATAAGAGTGTATCATGTAACTGTGTATGTTTGTATCATACCCAATGTATAAGTGTGACACATATGTGTATGTAGGAGTAATTGAGTATGTGGTCCACTAATATGGAAGTAACATATAGATGCCAAAGAGGTAATAGAATAGGTAAGTACGAATACTATTTTTGGTTTTTTGAATGTTTCTTTTTTGGTATTTTTATATTTTTTTCTTATGTAATATATATATGCAAGTGTATGATTTTCATTTCAATTTTAAAGGCTTTCCTTTGAGTGTAGCAAGATGGTTACACTATTTCCCAACTTTTCTATAATTGTAAATAGACCCAAACAATTAGGTTTTGCTTTGGTATTCTTTTGATTTTAATTTAGTACTAGATCACCCACATTAAATTTTCATGGTTAAACATTTTTTTTATATGCTCATTTTACACATTCCTGATATACACTTAAGTTCTGAGTAGCCTATGTGCAGTTTACGCTTAACTAATCTAACTAATGCAATCTTGTTTTGTGATATTCATTATATTTGATGATGTATTTTAGAGTGACACATAAAGAGGGAATCTCAAGTTTGATTAGTAATATGGACTTTGTACCATAGACCAAATAATAAGGTGTGTTCTGAGTAGGTGTCTGGACACTAGTATGGTATACCCATATATCATATACCATTTGTTAGTGTTGTATCACTCAACTATTTTACTGATTATTTTGACACTTATTTTATTGGTTACCTCTACTTAGCCATTTACTTTTGGGTAATAAGGTATATAAAAGGTATGTTTAATATTTTATTTACTATAAAATCATTTTACTAACTTATTTTGATAAAATTAGTGAATTTAGATTGAAACATTTAACCCTAAAATGAAATATGGTGTTGTTTTCACTTTAAGGTAAGGGTTAAGAATATAGAAATGAAATGGCATAAGGGTGATAATTATATCTATCGAAGACCAGTTAAATTCTAAACTTAGATACAATTCTACACTGAATTTATTATGTTGAGATAGTCAAAATATGAAAAGTACAACTAGGCTAGATATAGAAATGACAAAGAAGAGAAGTACTTAGCTTGATCTGATATTAATGTAGTTATAGATCTATAACAAGTTGAAAGCAGGTGGGAAGATAGTTGTAGAATAGTTGTCATATTCTGGATCTAGTGCCTCTAGCTATTTAGATAATTACATCAGCCCTGCATGGTTGTGTTGACACTATTATATGAGTCTGATGATATCATCCTATACAGAATATCTAATAAAATGAGATGTGACCACCTAAATTCTTTTGGGTTTTTCTTTACCTTTGCTCTAATGCATTTGGATCTGGGTCATGGATAGTCACTCCTTATGAAATGGTAAAACCCTAACTTTCCATCTTCGATGTGATCTTGGAGAAAAATGGGTTAGTGGGCACACAGTATCGAGCTAACCCCAATGACCCTATTGTAAAATGGCACTACCTACATAGCTAATACTCCAAAAGAGGGCTTGAGACTTGTGTATCTATCCCTATGTGTTGGATTGTGTGTGAATCAAATAATATGTGTAAATCAAATATAATAATGATCTACTTAAACCTAAAAAATACCAAAGAGACCAAGGCACTTATCAAAAAAGACTCTATCAAGTATTCAATTTATCAAAACTCCCTTATTAGTTTAACCATAAAATGAAATATGTTGTATGTTTTCACTTTAAGCTTAAGGTTAAGAATATGGAAATGAAATGGCACAAGGGTGATAATCAGATCTATAGCAAGCCAATTTAATGCTAAACTCAAATATAAACATACACTAAATTTATTATGCTAAGATAGTCTAAATATGGAAAGTAAAACTATGCTAGATATAAAAATGATAAAAAAGAGAAGTAATTAGCTTGTTCTAATGGTAATATAGTTATATATCTAGAATAGGGTAAAAGTAGGTGGGAAAACAGTTTTAGAGTAGTTGTCAAATTTTGGATTTGGTGCCTCTGACTATCTGGATAGTTATATCAGCCTTGGATGGTTGTATCAATGCTATTGTTTGAGCCTCATGATAGTGTTTTATATGAAATATTTGGTGAAACAAGATAAAACCACCTAAATACTTTTGGGTTTGGCTTTTCCTTCACTTGAGTGCATTTAGATTTAGGTCATGGATAGTCATTCCTTATGAAATGGCAAAACCCTAGCTTTCCATCTTTAATGTGACCTTGGGGAAAGATGGGTTAGTAGGCATGTGGTGTTGAGTTAACCCCAATGACCCCACTATCAAAGGGCACTGTCTACATATCCAATAATCTATAAGAGGGCCTCAGACTCATGTATTTTTTCACTACATATTGGCTTATGTGTGAATCATTCAATGTGTTTAAATCAAGTACAACAACGGCCTATTTTGTAAGTTGGAAAGTCAGGCTCTTGGGCTGCTCCTTTAGTACTTTAGACTTGTAGATGTGCATTCCCTATGATTGGTATGAAAATAGGGAATCTTTGATCAATTTAATGTCTACTAGAGTGTTTTTTGATAAGTTCCTTGGTCTCTTTGGTATTTTCTAGGTGAGGAATGAATGAGGGTTGATCTTGTATTTATATCAATCCCTTTGAAGTAATATCTTGCATTAAAGCACTTAGGCTAACCATTAGAATGCATTTCATTTAAAAATTAGATGACTTTAGGGCACTAGACACTTGCATTAGATAAGGATAGTAACATTGATGCTATTATCTATCCTAGATGTTAGTGTTCAGAGAGTATCAAAATAGGTACAGGCTCAAAACTTATAGAGGTGTAAGATAAGTACATTTTAAGCATTATCGACAAGATAGAATGTTTGTTTCATCAACATAATATTGGTGTGATTAAGAAATAGGCCAATGGGTATAAGATAAAGTAGATGTGAGGCTTATAAAATTAAGGAGAGTGTAGAACTAAGAGGAACAACCAAGGTCTGACTTTGACAAGTGTATAAGACTGATGTGCTACATAAGCACAAAATATCATCTACATTAACATAAGTTGTAATAAACCCACTTTTTTTTGAATTTTTTGAATGGGAAGATGAACCATCACCTTCATCCATCTCAAGATAATGAGATAGGGAAAAAGCCTCATTTATATCTTTAGGCTTGGCAAGTAAAATAGGTCTCCTCAAGTGACTATGTAAGCATCAAACGTACTTCATCAAGATGTCTCGATCAAATGTATCTTCACTTAGTTGGGTTACAAAATTTGTCGGTACACTCCTGTACATTTTATCCTTGTTGTTACTTCAAATATTTCCAAACATTAGACACTTCCTCTTTATAGAAAATAAGATAAAATTTTCTTTTTATCAAGACATTAAACTCATCCTACTCATTAGAAGGTGGAATCTTATTCACAACTAAGGGATGCACATAAATTTCATACCAAGTAAAAATATTATTGGATAATTTCAATCTTTTTGTTTTATCATATTTTGAATTAATTATGGTGGATTAACCCTAATTTTGATAAATAGATAAAACAAGGCAAAATGTTGAATACATTTTTAAAAAACAAATCAAAAGTAAAATGACTAAATAGACAAAATGAAATGTTTGCAAGCAAGGCTAAATATGAAAAAATGACAAACTTCTTTTTTTCTATTCATTTGGTTGATTAACAGAAAATTGAAAGAGGAAAATAGGAACAATTCCTATAGAAATGAATAAACTAAAATTGATGGAAGAACAAGGTAAAAACCATCCAATTGAGGTAAAAAAATATTTGACAATCATGAACCAAACCTAAAACTTTTTACCCTTTTTAAAAAAAATTAAAATTAGAGCACAGTCTTATGTGGCAGTTGGATTTAGGTTTGTGTGTGCAAATTTAGACTTTGAGTATGTGTGAAAGACTCAAAAATAGCTTTTTGGATGTTGAAACCCTAGTTGGGTTTTCCAATGTTTAAAAACATAAAAATATAAAAGGGTGGATTGTAATTATGATTAACTTACCCCAATCACCCTCATGATGACTAAATTTGACCTACGTATCCAAGACTCTAAAGAGGGAATTCAAGCCCAACATAGTTCTCCCACCTAGAGTGTTTTGTATAATTTTTATTCTTTGAATATGTGTATTTATATAGAAATATCTTGAATATTTGATCATGTTTTGCTGTGGGTTAAGTAAAACTAGATTATGACTTGGTTGAGGACTTCTTGAAGTGCTTTGAATAAAAAAATGGGAAGAATATGGAACTATTGCTCAATGTGCACTTGTTTAAATAAGACTCTACATTTATTACCAAGTAGAATAATGAGTGCCTTGAATGTTATTTTATAGGAATACAAAATGGGAAATGACACACTTGGAAGCATTAAAATGTGGAAGATAACATAAGGGAGGGTTTAATTTATAAAGATGACCATTAAAAAGCAAAGGTCAAAAACATTATAAAGAGGTCAGGGCTATTTGACAATCATGACCCTGGCTTGATGTTTTTTACCATTAAGAAAATGTGCTAATTTTTTGGTTTGAGTCCATTAAAGCATATGCTTAATGGTGTTTTCATCTATTATATATTCATGTAGGTGACAAATGCTAGATTAGAAAAATAAAATGTTTTCACAAGTGCTTAGAATATGTCAAGGTGTCAAAATAGGTCTAAATTAAGAGCACAGGTTATTTAAATTGAAAAAGGGATAAAACTAACATGATCAAGTATTTGTAACCAAATTTACATGTATACACAATTTACACAATAAATCTATTAACTCTCATTAGTTTGATGTAATCTAAAGTATACCTCAAGTTGAGCTAGCCAATGGTCTAGCTTATTGCATTCACCTCTCCTTCATATGGTTAAATTTATATCTTTGTTTTAGCTTTGAATGAAGTTGAATCTTGTCTAGTATAGATCTTATTCTCATGAATAAGAGATCCCAACTCTTCATCTATATTCAAAGCTTCTATAGAAACACCCAACTTCTCCATAAGAACCCTTATAATTGACTTTAACTTATCAAGCTTGCTTATAGAAATAAAAATGTTGGAAACTTCCTCTTCCAGCTTGTAAAACCATTATTTGGTTGTATGATAATCTTCTTCACCAAAATGGGCCATGCATCTGACTTATTTATTCCACTTTATTGTATAAATATCTTGTTGAAAAATTACCAAGTCACCTTCTCCACTAGCACTTGCTACTCAAGTCACATGTATAAAATTATAGAGAAGATACATACAATGTAACTAATCCAATCTAACATAATTTTAAAAATGTGTTAACAAACATTTTATGGAAAAAAGGAGACCCTGATCTAATTCTAGTTTGATTTGTATTCATGTGGGCATTCCACTATAAATTCATTAATACTAATTGTATACTATGTCTAACAAGCTTGGTTGATAGTGCTTATTATTTTGTTACCCAAACATACATTTATGGGGTTAAAAACTAAATTGAAAGAAAATTTTACACTGCTTGCATTTTATTTCAATTCAATTTATAACTTGGTTTGACCTTGTAACTTGGTTTCATATGAAACTTGGTATTGGATGTAGTTGATGTGTTTGCTACATAATTAAGATTATTCAAAGACATATGTTTCATTTCATGATCTCTAACAATATGACAGAAGTCATCAAAATATTTAAGTTTTTAAAAAACAATAGACTCATGTAATGGAGAAAGCATGCTTTTCTTGGAGATGTCTTGTAGTTCTTTATCTACCATTGAATTTGTCATTTTGGACCAACATTATTTTATATCTCAAGACATATTCATTGATTGTTTCATTGGCTCCTTATTTGATCTTTACAATTTGAGCATATGACATCATTTTAGTCATTTTGATATAGAAATTTACTAAGAATTTATTGTCTATGGGTTTGAATACTCTCACTGAATGGAGTGGTAAATCATAAAACCATCATAAACCAATCTTGTAGGCTCATTAAAAATAATTTGATCAAAATTTTATTATTAGAGACATAATCAAGACATGTCACGTAGAAAGATCAAAGATGTTATTTAGGATCACCCTTCCCATCACAAAATATGAACTTAAGTGTAAAAAAAAATAGTTTTCAAAGGGCATAAATATATTTCAGGTGCAAGAAGATTATGTAACACATTTTGTGAATCAATACCATAAGGTGATTTCATAGAATTTTGCCAATGTTAGTAATTGTTGACCAAAATTTGACCCTAAGTCAAATTTGGGTCACCTGCTATAGTTTGAAATTTCATAAATGTGTGTAATATTTTTTTATGGTATTGTCATAGTCTCTAGTGGTCCTAAATGGTCTTATATGGTCATGTGTGTCCTTGTTTATCATTGTCTAAGTTATGGTCTTAGGTTCACTTATTTAGTCCTATGGTCAAGTAAATGGTCAAGCATGGTAAAAGGTATATTATATTCTAAATTCATGTCAAAAGGTTATTTTTACATCATTTGTATCATAATATCATTCTCTAACCTTTGTTTGACTCCTATGTGCAAAAAATGTCAATTTGACAACTTATGGGCACATGTAAAAGAGGTGGACATACCATTTCAAAAGGAGAACATTTTAAAAGGATTAAAAATGACCCTAGTGTTAGAAACAAGCTAGAGGAGGATCAGGAATAGTCATATTCTGACATAAGTTGTAGTTCAACTAGTAATATTGGCAAAAGGATTCTTTTCAGGCACTTGTATGGCTTTACAAGATCCATTTTTAGTTAAAAATAGTTTTTAAGTAACCCTTGGGATCCCCCAGACCATTTTATAGCTCTTGACCAAGTTTTGGTTTGAACTAACGCTCTAAACACTTTTTATCCTCCATCACTACGTTTACAATCTCAAGAAGGAGAATTTGCATTAAATGACTTGGCCAGGAGAGAGAGAATTAGGAGCTAAAATTTTGTAAATTATTAGGGGTCCAATCAAGCTAAAAATAAGTGGAATTATTTTACAAAATGGTGGCCTATTATTTATGAAAAATCACTAACAGTGATAGTAGGTCACTATGGCCTATGCATCCAAGAGGGGTCTATCCTTGTACCTATTTATCCAGCTCATAAATATATGGAGATGAATTATTTTGAGGATATTTTATAGAGTTATTAGATATCCATTTAATGGTGGTTTCATTAGCGAATTCATCTCTATGAGTTACTTTCACTTGGAGAGAGAAGGTCTTTATGTACAAGTTGTTCTAATGAGTTCTATTGCAAGTCCCTATTTTATCTTCATGGTGGTGATTCTCAAAGGTTTATAGTGATCAATTATTCATGTAAAATACCTCAAATTCATGCTTTCATTGATCTTTGATCTCAGATGTGTTTTTAGTCCATATTTTTTAAGCACTTGCTTTTGGGAACATGATCTATGTTTACACAGTCCAATAGAGGTTTGATGTTCCAATTTGGTTCAAATACTAGTAACATACCATAGTGTGAATTTCTTGAGATTAAATTGCATTATTGGAGGCATAATAAGTTCAAGATGGTAGTTCAATGCACACTTTCAATGAGGACCACAAGTGACTATGTATACAGTGGTATGGGCTATAAGAGTGTTTGAGTATGCTTAGAGCCATGAGAGGAGTTTGATACATAAACTTGTACCTTCATTTATCCATTGGTCTTGATTTTTCCACCACCAAGTTACTTTCAACTGAATAGAATGATCCAAATCATAGCTCATAATCTCATGCATTAGTTGACTGTGTACAGGTCCATACAGATAGTCAGTGTAGGTTGAAGGTGACATGATGCTCGGTTAAGGGATTTATGATCATTGAGAAGTGTTTATAAGATATGAATTGGTTAGGAAACTCAGAACTAAAAATATTTGAGAAGATGGCTTGATGTAGATCTAAGACAATCAAGTGGTGGTTCTAAATAGGTGGGCTACAAACTTGTGTGGAGGGTAAACTCAGTCTCAAAACTTAAGTAAGAGTTAGCAGTGATATTGAAATTTATTTTGAGTCAAATAAAAAATTAAAACAAGATAAATTCATCATAAAACAATAATGGCAAGTGGAAGGACTAGTTTCAAGACCTAATGCATCGTCAAACACTCCAATGAACACTGACAGGCATATAGGACTAAGGTTGGTCTTAAACCTAAGTGAAGGAACAAAGATGAATGTGAGGGTCTTTGAAAACTATTTTGGGCTTCAACAGACATTCATGGACCATTAGGAGGGCATTTTAGGTATGAGTGAGGACTAAGATCTACAACATGCAGTCAAATCACAGTCAAAACCTTTTCAAGCACAAATAGGCCTTCTTGGGAGTTGACCTATTTTAAAGTTAAGAAAGGTTGATAGAGAGGTGTATGAAGAGGCTCTTCATCATAATTTAAAACATTAGATAAGTTCATGATCCTTGGTTAGGGTATCAATGAAATGGATGAGGTCTAAATACAATAGATATAGTCAAAACCCTACATGCACCTACAAGTTGTCAGAAGAGGGTTAGTTTCAATCTTAGACCTAAGGGAAAAGCAAGGCATTATTGTGAAAGGTGTTTTATAAAAATCAAATGAAATTTCACCCATATTCAAGTACCATGAGGAATTCATTGAGCTAAAGGTGAGTCTAAACTCACAAAATACAGTCTTATCTCTTAATACACCTACAGGCTGCAAGAAAGTTAAGTCATTCTCAAACATAAAGGAAGGAATACATGGGTGTTAAAGAGATGTTATAACCTAATTGGGAATATAGAATAGTTCAAATTTCATTGAATAATATCATTGAATAGAAGGTAAATCCTAAACACCCTAACACAGTCATGACACTAAAAGGATATATGCAGGCTATAAGTTGATATACCTATAGGCCAATCTTAAGCCTAAAATAAAAGTCAAAGCATGGAGTGATGGAATCTGAGTTCACCTCAGACACATAAAATCTCATAATATGTGGTAAGACCAAAAATAGCATGAGGTGGTGGAACAACTTGGTTCTAAACCACAAAACTCAGTCTAAGCCTAAAACCCTACAATCACATGCAGGCTACAACCAACCTTGAGCAAAATTGAGTTTTGAGACCTCTATAGGCCTAATAAAACTATGAAATTTAGCAAAAAGTGTGGTAATTTTTTTACAAATATGTTCATGATAATTTAAAATTTATAAAAATAGTGTATCCACTATTTTGTCTCAGACCCTACCCATTCTTTGGGTAAGGGCAGCCATCAGACTTACAGGTACACTTGAAATCCAAAGGTAAAAATCAAGTTTAAAAACCCCATGGAAGGTATTTGAGGTATAAAAAATTCATATAAAATGTCTTAGCATACTTTAAGGTGGCACCAAACCTCAGGTTCCAACTCAAGTGCCCTTGAGGGCTAGTAAAGAGAGAGCAAGCTCTTAAACCCCAACATCTTGACTAATGTAACATGAGCATATAGAGGGGTAATGAAGAATTATAGAGAATGTAGAATCATGGAGAGGGTTTTTTGAGATATTTATGAGCTATTCAAAACATTCATATGAATTTTTTAGAACCAGAACTCAAGGTAGACCTCTCTTGGGCTTGAAAAACACTAAGCAAGCCACTTGAAGAGCAACTTCAGATGCTCACACCATTAATCAAAATTTTCATGGGAGTATGAGATTTTTTTTCATATTTTAGGGGGTCTAATAATAAGGTTTTAAAATTTTAAGGAGCTTATTTAATTATTTTTTCTTTATGAACAATAGTTAAGACCCCAAACATTTCTAAAACCTCTGTTAAACCTTGATAGTGACCAGTCATGGGAAAATGAAATCAAAAGCACATCTAATGTCATATTTTACTCCTAAAACCTCTTGAATTTTATTTAGTACTTTAATTAGGTTACACACATGAACTTTTATGTTGACATCACTTGTATATATTGGTATAAATGCCCTATTTTTACATTTTTTAGTGTTTTGTAGGTTTTATGAGAAGGGGAGAACTTCCAAATCATGGGATGAGATCATTTGGGAATTTTATTATCCATTAAATTCTAAAAAATTTAAATTTATATTCTATACATGACCAAACCAGGCCCAATTTTCAAGGTAGTCTCAAACAAACTCAAAATGAGACTAGGTGACTTGGCCATTTCTTGGTTTGCATACTTCCACAATGTCTCATGGCCCCAAATTTGACATGGAGGTTGGTTATAGACTATATAAATTGAATCAAATTATTATTTTTTATTTCACATTTGTGTAAGAATTATGGAGCAAGAAAATAGGGTTTAAAGCAAGGAGGCTAATTGAGGCCTAATCTAAGAGAGAGAAAGGCAAAAAAATTGGGTTTCCACTTGGAGTCTGAAGCTAAAATTTTATATGGAGTTGTAATTCCATAGAGGGTCCTATAATATTCCCTTATTTTTTCAATATCATCCACACTCCCATATAAGTAGATTTACAGGAAAAAATGCTACAAAGAAACTAGGGATATTGAAGGTTTAATGAGAAAATTGAGTTTTTGGGGGTTGATACAAGAATAAAAATGGTTTTATTTAGACTTGAAAAAATATTTTAATACCATTCATATATTTTGGATGAGCTGGAGAAGAATTACTTGAGTTTTAGGCCACTTGGACCAAACTAGGTGTGGGAAATGGAGAGTTACAAGATACTTTGGCATATAACTAATGGAATCATAGGTAAGAGGAGTTTCCTAAGGCATGTCAGATGTTCATAGAGTGTTATGAGATAATTTAAAATTAAATTCATAATCTTAAATTCCATTTATCACTCCTTTCATGCAAATAAGGGTAGTTTCCATAGAGTTAGTTAAGGTGTCAAGCAAGTTTATAACTTATATGCCACTTAAGAGGTTGGTTCTGCTTCAGGAGAAAGACACGTGGCCTTGGAGGTATTTTTTACTATCTCATAACTCCTCTTATATTTTTAACTCTCATGGACACTTTTCTATCTTTTTCTACCATACCTCTCTCTCTCTTTCGCTCTTCATCCTTCTCTATAAGAGCAACCACTTTTGGATAAGTTTTTAAGATCCACACCTGGTATTGAAAGCCCTGATAGTTTTAATAATATATTTTCCTTTGAATAAATATTTAAAATCTTGTTTTTAGTTCATAACTTCTTGTCTAATTTTGTAAAGTAGTGCATAGTGGAATGACAAGTGATAATCATCTATCCTCATGTTCTCTTTACTCTTTCTTGTTTGGTACAAGTAGTTTACTCTCTAACACATCACATGAAGTTTAGTAAGTGATTTTTTATATCTCTAAGTGTAAGTAATATCATTAGTGTCTAAAATCATACCTCTTGTTCATTCACCTTAAAGAAGTGCAATGCATATTATCTCCATGTTTGAAACACTTACATTAGAGCAATCTAGGATGTTGAAGTTAGTATTCTGAGTCATATTTCATAGTGAAAGTATATGGAAATCTATTGGATATAAATCTAGTGTATAAAATCATTATAATAGGTTAATTTCATGTTTCTTCCATCTCTTTTCATTTTGAGCAAGCAATTAGTATAGGTGATAAGCTATTCAAAGACAAATCTAGGGAGCTAGCCCTTAAATTTAGAGGTTTACCTCTACTATAGGCAACCCATAGGCCTATAGATAATCCAATGTTTCACTCAATTTGGAGGAGGAATTAACAACCTATCCAAGGGTGAAAAATTGAGTGACAATAGTTTTGGCATGCCCAATGGGACTATTGTCTCAAGCACATCGTATCAAGGTGAATGTTGGTCTTAACAACATCATAGCTACATAAGTTTATTCTACTTAGCATTTGGCAACACCACTAAAGGTAATATCTGGTTGTATACCAAGTTTTATTTTTTCTTTTTGTTCATGCTTCATGGTCCTTACTAGGTCAGCTACTAGTAGAGGTAACTATAAATCCACTCCCTCAACCTGAACTTCCTCTTGAAGTTTAATACCCTGAACCTATCTTGACATTTGAAGAGCAAGAAGATTTTAAAATTCATGAAGAGCAAGAGAGTAAGGAGGAATTTGAGGACAGCATGGCTATGAAGCATGATTTCCCAACCTTCAACTAAAAATACTATACACCTCAATGTGTATGGTGATATCCCTCCCAATGCCACCAAGAGTTTTCCCACTTTCAATGGGGAAGGTCCTATCACCCCAAGTGAGCATATTAGGGACATATCCAACTTCTACAATTTCCATAATGTCATTAAAGCTAACATTGTAGTTAATTTACTTATCATTTCTCTTAGGATAAAATCCCTTGATTGGTATAAGACATTGTCGGGAGGATGTATCACTACTTGGGATGAGTTTGGATAGTTTTTGACTCAAATATTTAAAGCCAAGAGTGATCACACATCACTATCCATCAATTCAATGTGATTCAAAGAGGGATCAAAGAGACTATACATAACTTCAATGAGATATTTCAAATAACATAGAGTATGCTACCACCTCATATGATACCCCCTGCAAGTTTTATTTTCCCAGCATACCTTAGAGTTATTGGGACTGATATAGCTATCATCTTGTAGTCCATGGGTGGGTACACTTTACCTAAATCCTATGACATAGCCATTAGAGCTAAGAATGGTTTAATCCAAGATATTAAGCTTCCTCTGAAAGTATCTATTCCTATTATACCTAACTGTCTATTGATCCTCCAAGTCTTGTTCCAATTCCAAGTTCAAACACCAAGTTTAGAGCTACCCCAAAGAAGTCAGAAGATACCATTGATTGGGAGGCAAGATCTAAGGCCTTAAGAGCTCAAGTTAGGAAACTAAATATACAATATGGAGCTCACCAAAACCCCTACTCTTATCCTCCATAATAAAATATATTCCCACCTTAGAAATATGGTCAAGGGAAGGGACAAGGTCAGCGTAACTTCAATAAGCCACCCAATGCCTATAATCAAATCTCTACTCCCAACACAAGAGTCATGGTTCTAGTCCATAGTAACTTGGTTTAAGTAGAAGAATGGCAGCCTCAAGGATAGTATATGAATGCTAATTAAGGTGAGGGACAAACTTTGGTAGCTCAAGGATAACCTACTTCTCAACTGATATCAGAAGATGAGAAATTTATGTAAGCAAAAACAATTGAAGGATGGCAGCCTCAAGGAGTGAGCTTATAAACTTTCAAGTGGAAGATACACTTGTCTTAAATCAGATTAATTTAGTTGAATTTAACAAATTTCAAAGATAATAGCCTTGGGATATGTTCAATATGTGAATATAAGTTCAAACAATCTTCCTCCAAGGCTACAATGTGCGAATA